>JAJPUD010002132.1:216226-287734 GCA_023553655.1 Myrmecobius fasciatus
AAAAAAAAAAGAACTTTGGTCCTTTAAATCCAAATGCAAAATTCTGTCCACCATCAATTATTAACCAACACTCAACTGTTGCCTCATTGTAAATTCCCTCTTTCTCCTAGTCCTTATCTCTGGAGTTAAATGGAAAAAGTCTTTTCCTTGTTCTACATAACAATCCTTGAACTTCTTGAAGATGGCTACTATACATCTCCCTCATTCTTCTCCCTTTCAAGTGATCCTCATTCTTCCTCTGGACAATCTCTAGGTTATCAATGTCCTAATTAAAATGTTCACACCCAGAAATAAATCCATCACTAGGGCAGAATACAATGGGACTATCACATCAATACTCTTGAATGTGATGCTTCTTTTGGTATAACTCACATTGACTTTCTTGGCTGTCTTATCCCACTATTATGCACCAAAGCTGTTCCAAAGAAATGACATCCCTATTGCTTGCCAGCAAGTCTAGTAGCCATTGTTACTTCATTACACTTAAATATTTCAGATTTTCTATGATTTCTTACATCGATGTTCTCTATTATTCTATGCCCTATTATTTATTTTTCATAACTAGCTATGGACAAAACAAGTCAACTGGTGGTCATTCTTTTGATAATGAGCTTCTCTCAAATCAGAATGTCTGAAAATAGAATCACTCTATCATTAGGCCCATACATGAAGTCTTTGTAGTCTTGTAGGATTAGTTAGAGTTGTGTTTCACTGATATGGTCTTAAAGTACTGAAGGCTACCTGGTACACATTTAGGTTCTGGGGTAGGATTTGAATGGAGAGTCCCCAATATCCATATATCCAGCCTTACTCTCTGTATGGAATTCTGGTCTTTTATCACCTCTGTCTGGTGGACATTTCCAACTGAGTGTACCAAACAATAGGGACGGATTGGAACTGAACCTGTAATTTCACTTGTATAAGGAATTCCTGAATGAAGAAATTATTTCTATGCATACAGGTCAGCATCTTCTCTGAGACCATCATTTTGGAGAGTTACCTAGAGCTCCGAAAGGTCAGATACCTGGTCTAGGATTATAACTAGCATGTATATGTTAAGAGGCAGAAATTAAACTCAGGTTTTTCTGGCTTTCAGGATATTTCTTTGTCCATTGTGACAGGGTATCCCATAAAGATGACAAACTCAATGTATCCAAAATAGAAGTTTGTCCAAAAAAACCCATTATTTCCCTCTTTCTTCAGAAAAAATCATATCCCTTCCTCTAGAAATCCCTTTGTACCTAATTGGTATTGACTTATTTATGTGCAAATTGTATATTCTTGGTAGAGTATAAGTTCCCTGAGAGCAGAAACTATTTTCCATTTTTTGTCTTTGAAGGTCAGGGCTGCAGTGTCATGCATAAAGTAAGTATAAAATAAAGTTTATTGAATTAAATTGAACTGAATTGAATTCAGTGAGCTGAAAGAAAACAATGACATGACACCTAACTTTTTTGTCTTTATCCAAGATAAAAATTCTGATCCCAATTGATATTTGTGACCAATCCAATGACCAAGCCAGAACTTGGACCCAGATCTTTTGACTGCAAGATCTATTCTTTATATTAAACTGAACTATTTCTCTAATGGCCTACAAATATTTTGGGTTGATATTATATTAAGTATTATATCAAATAGTTATCAATCCTTTGTACTTATTTTCTTAGGCTTCCTCTCAGGAGAGAAGTACTTCATAGAAAAACAGGTCTGTCAAGGATACTGGGAGAGAATTGTCCAAATGGAGAAGGCCAGTAGAGCTTAGTTAGTAAAACAATTAATTATGCAGCTGGCTCTTAAAAAAGATTGT
Organism: Myrmecobius fasciatus; assembly: GCA_023553655.1. Lineage (NCBI taxonomy): Eukaryota > Metazoa > Chordata > Mammalia > Dasyuromorphia > Myrmecobiidae > Myrmecobius > Myrmecobius fasciatus. Next base: position 218,034 of record JAJPUD010002132.1, read on the forward strand.
CTCCTCACCTCTTGCCCCCACAAGATCTGTAAATCTCTCTTTAATTTCAGCCCCCAATTACAGATCATTTGCTTTAGAGAAACAAGATTTAGAATGAAGGTCTTAATTGCTTCAGAGTTTCTAAGAGCTAGCCTCTTATTCCAAACTTCATATCCAATTAACTTAGGACCATTTTCCTTGAGTTGCTTTGTCAATCAATGTTCCTCAGAAAAACATTTTACAGCCTCATAGAGATTATAAATAGAGACCAACTAGGAATCCTGCTTCCTAAGACATAGTTGATGGCTGTGGGGATGAGGGAATAAGTCAAAAGGAAAGTCTCGTACTTTTAAAATTCCACTAAGCAATCCTGGGCAGAGACAGAGACTTGTAGAAAGGATACACTGGGAGAGGGGAGGACGCTGGGGGCTTTCATCATGTAAAGCTTGGGTCTCTTGTGTAGGGAGGAACTGTGCCCCCTGTCAGGTTGGTACCCTGGGGAAATTCCAAATTGCTTTGTTTTAGTTATGACTCTGGTTGAACACCATGGTGGATTAGTAGCACAGCTTTGTCATTGCTATTCTGGGCACTCCTCATGCAACCCTAATTACTTTTGGATGCTGGGCAAACAGTCTGGATTCAAGGCGGATGGCTATATAAGAGGCAAGGGGCAATTTGGATGGCATCATGTCCTGGAAGTCTCTTGCAAAAAAAAAAATACTTTTAGAGGAAATCGAAAAGGGGGAATTTTTGAAAATTTGACTCGGTTCACTAAGGAATCTTTTATGAACTAACAGGAAATGCAACAGAAAGTTGTTTACTCTGACTGTCTGACCAGGGGTGTGTGCTGAATGACTCGTGCTGTGCTTTAGAATGACCTCATTGATGCTGGCAGCAAATGCCTAAGTCAGCAGAGACCAGCCGCATTTGGTTAGCATGGGTTGCTGCCACTTTTCTCCTTTCCCCACAGCTTGGTCTGGATCAAACCTGCATCCAATCACAATGTCCTTTGTGCTTAATGTTTTCCCCGGCCCTTCCTGCCTTTGTGTTCGGCTTCTTGTCATTAATACAAATAATTCCTGGAAAGATGGACCATGAAGGATTAAGTAAGCACTAATAAGGAAGGCAGTCTTCCCTCTGCCTTAAAAAAAAAAAAAAGAATAAACCAAATTAGTGGTCCTGTTTGATAGAGGATGAAAGGGGGTGTGTAAATGACTCAATATATCCTCTGCTATTTCTGGGAAAGTTACTTAATCTCTCTAAACCTAGTTTCCTCATCTGTGGAATGAAGAGTTGGAGTCTATGGCCACTAAGCTCCTTTCCAGTTCTAATGAGTTATGACTCAAAGCACTTTTATTCAATTTTTCTCCTTCAGTCCATTTTTTTCTTGGGAAAATTTATCTAGTATGATTTTTCTTGGCACTGTCATAAGCTGGGGTGGAAACAATGAGAAAGACTTCCCAGTTCCCATGTAGTAATTAATTTAAGTTCAAGAAATGTAAGTGGTATAAATAGGATAATGTTTGACTTGGGGTGGTTTTTTTGGGGGGTGGGGTTTGATAGACACTTTTAAAATAGATACAAGAGGTTGTATGACATAATGGTTGCTTTTGGAGTCAGGAAATCCTGTATTCAAGTCCTACCTGTGATGCATACTAACTTTGTGACCATGGACAGGCATCAAAGCTCTCATACATGGCCCCATATAACTCTCTAACACTCAAAGTTTCAGACAAGTTATAAATCTCTGGCAGATAAGGGAGTTTCCTTGCTTGGAATATTCTGTATTGGTGAACTCATTACTCTTTGGCCTTTTCTCCCTCAAAGACAAAAACAAAAATCTATGAACTTCTGTCTATTTTGCTTAAATTTTCTCATGGGCCTATGGTAGAATCATGTTCCCAGACTTAATATTATTATTATTGCTGTTATGTTTGTTATTACTAAACTCTTCAATTAGATTTCTTAGTCTACACAGAATTTTTACAAATTCTGATTTTTTCCCTTCTAGCTCAATTAAAATCTTTGCACTTTGGCCAAATGACCATAATAACATCCTTCATGCATAAATTCATTCTCTTCTCACTCATGCTTCTTAGTATCTATCTCTCATTTCCTTCAAATTTCACAGGTCCTTGAATTTAAGAGTTAGAAGAGACCTTAGCAGCTATTAAATCCAACTCATACCCAAAAAGAATCCCATTGACAAGTTGCCCAAATTCTGCTTGAAAACCTCCAAGGCGGGGTTCACTCTAACTCTGGGGACACACCATTCCCCTTTTGGACAGCTATAATTGTTAGGCAATTTTTTGTGACATCATTAAAATGTGAACTCCTTAAAAGCAGGAACTATCTGGCCTTTCTATGTGTATCTTCTTAGCACACAGTGGAGAGAAAACTTACCTCATAGTCAGGGAGATCTTGATGAAAGTCTTTCCCTTGATAAAGATTGGCTCAACAGCCCGGAATAAAATAATTAACCTCTCATGGTTTTAGGCTAGTGACATCAAGCCTCAAATAGAAATGGGGGCTTAAAATCCCTGTGACCTGCAGATTTACTTAGCTCGAAATATAATGTTATTTATATTTTATTGTATTTTTATTTATTAATTAAATATTTCCCAATTCCATTTTAATCTGGTTCTGGCAAGGAAACTTGTGGACTTGCAGGCAGCAGCATGCTTGATACTTCTGCTCAAAGCAACTCTCCAAGGTTTTAAATTGCAGAGTAGTTGCCAGCCTATATTAATGGAGAGAGTTTCCTCATCTGAGAGTTCCCCATATCAGTAAAATTATAGTCCAGTCCCTATTTCAGTTCTTTTCTTTCTATATGGATATGCCATCTCCTCCACTAGAATGTAAATTCTTTTGCCTCATATCTCCAGCATCCACCCCAGTGCATGAAATACAGGAGTAGGTGTCTAATAATTGTTCAATTATTAATAAGTTGATTACTAGCCTCTTTTTTGCTCTTGACTGGATTTGGATAGCATAACAACCTTATGTCTCATTGAGTTCAAGTAACTGTCATCAAGGAAAATTATTTACTATAGATGGGTATAAGTAAGCAGCTGAGGAAGATGAATAGTTCAGGCTTATAATGACCTGCAAAATAGTGTCACACACACACACACACACACACACACACACACACAAAACCTCCCTTCTAGCCCTATCTTTCAGTTTCTAAAAGAAAAAAAAGTATGGTAAGACAAACAAGTTGTGAAAATGTTAGAAAAAGCTGAGATCTGCTTATACAGAAGATGCTGAAATGAAGATATATATAATCTAGTCCACATAATAAATGAGGGAGAGAGTTTGGAGCTCCATGACAACTTGTACTGTTGGGTTGAGGTGTTAGGATGAAAAATAAAATATTCTGCCTTTACAACTCAAGGATTAGATCTTTGTTTATCAAAGATCACTGGGCTTTGAATCAGAAAAATGTGTTTCAACTCCAATTCTACCATGTTAAGCTGTATGACTCCTAGTAAGACACTGTGAGAGAATCACATGGAATCTCAGAACTGGAAGAGATCTCAGAAGTCATTGAATTGATCTCTACTTAAATAAGAAACTCCTCCATTATATTACCAAGTGATTATGATGTGATATAGCTTCTAGGGGAGACAGCAATAATGTTAAGGTCCCCAGATCTTAGGGGGCTTCTGTTCTAACAATAAGCCAGTGATTCTAAGTCCTCTGGCTTTGGAATCTGACCCTGTGGCCTCCCACATCCAACCTAAGAATACTATTGTTCTAATAATCTATCTGATTCTAAAGTCTTCTGTTCTCATGATAGTCCCACAAATCAAACTCCTGAGACAATAGGGAATAGACCACTCCTCAGTTCATTGCTGATGGTCAGATGGATAATCTGTTGGTCAATGATAGCCAAATTCTAGAGAACACGCCTTGGTCTTACCTCTGGGCCAAAAAATTAGCTTATCTATAACATGAAGAACTAGATACATGTGTCTCCTTGCTTCCGTTTCTTTGCTAAATTCTCTTGGATCACAATTAGAGGTGCTTACACTAATACATCTTATTGGAAAAAAAAAAAAGGACTAGCAAAGAAGAAAGAACCTTACCATTGAAACATATTATGGGAACAGGGAAGATCAGGATTCATCTTCTGAGGAGGACGTTTTAGTTAAAAAAAAAAAAAAAAAAGCTTCTACCTCAAAAAGTAACATGAAATGGCTCTCTGTCCAGAGAAAATTTATAGAAGAATGTAAAAAAGAATTCAAAAATCAAATGAGAAAACATGGAAGAAAAATTAAAGAAAAAATTAAAACCATCCAAGAAAAACAAGAAGTTTATGGAAAAAATTAACCAATTAGAAAAAGAAGTACAGAGTCTCAAAGATGAAAATAATTCTTTGAAAATTAAAATTGAGCAAAGGGAAGCCATGAGAGCTTTCCATGAGAGACCAAGAAATAACAAAACAGATTATAAAGAATAAGAAAATAGAACAGCTTGTGAAACATCTTATAAAGAAAAATGACAGATCTGGAGAACAGATCAAGAAAAGAAAATATAAGAATAATTGGACTGCCAGAAAGTTGTGACCAAAAAGAGAACTTTGACACAATAATGCAGGAAATAGTCCAGGAAAATTGCCTGGAATAATAGAACATGTGGGGAAAGTAGAAATAGGAAAAAAAATCCACTGATCACCATCTCAAAGAGATCCTATGTGAAAAACACACAGTAATATTATTGCCAAATTTCAAAACCCCCAGATCAAAGAGAAAATTTTGCAAGAAACAAGAAAAAAAACAATTCAAATATGCTGGAACTACAATTAGAATTGTACAAGACCTATCAGCAGCTACAATAAAAGATCACAGCGGGTCCTGGAATCATATCTATCAACAATCAAAAGAACTAAGCCTGCAGCCAAAAATATCATGTCTAGTAAAATTATCTGTAATCCTGAATGAGAAAAAAAATGGACATTCAACAAATTTGCAGATTTTCAGAACTTTCTATCAACCAAATCCAAACTTAACAGAAAATTTAACATATACAAGCCCATATGAAAGAACAATTTTAAGAAACTTAACATGGACAAACTGTTTAAACATGGATAAATTATTTATGTTTTTATATATGTATATATACTTGTATGTATATAAGATTCACATTAACAATAGGGTAGCTCAAAAGAAAGATTGACAGAGTTAAATTAAAAATAACAATCATATACAAATGAGGTACAAAGGAAGAATAGACACAGAGACGTTAGTGGGGAGGAGAGTTCATAGTTCTAAAAACCTATTCACATGGGGAATGGGTTCAGTAGGCAACACTACATATATACCATAAAGGATATAGCACCTTCCAAAATTTATAAAGAAATAAGGGGGAGGGATGGGCAGATGGAGAAGCAAAGGGTGAGGGAAAAAGACAAGGAAGGGATCCTTGGGTGGGGGAAAATTAAGTAATAGCAAGGCAAGTTATGGAGCAGAATTTAATTAAAGAGACAGCAAGGATAGGAAAGATGTCTATGTATGTGGGATGAGTATGTGTATGTATCTATATATCTATATAGATATATCTGTCTGGGATCAAAGAGAACAAGTCTATTTTCCCTTCTTTTCAATAGTCATCCAAATAACTAAATAAAAAAAACAAATAATTGGTATCTCTTAGCTGATTTGAGTTTATTTTCACATAAGATGGGCATAATAATTTTTATACTATCTAACTCAGAGGGTTGTTATAAAGGTCAGAGGAGATAATACATCAAGAATTTGACTTACCCTCTAAATTTTAGCATCCTGGAGCAAAGTCCCAGGTATCCCATCCTAGTTTTGACTTTCTATATATGCAGATGAACTAAGCAAAATGCAGTTTATCCTGTAGATACAAGAACACTGTCTGGGTCTCTCTGAAAAACACTAGTATTGATTGTGCAACACAGGAGTAAGGCCATAGGGTCATCCAGTTCGATATACACACACATACACAAAAAGCACTGTCCTCGATTAGCAAAGAATTGTGGCAGCTCAAAAGAAACATGAGATGCACTAACCTAGAGATACCTCTCTTCCAAATGGTCATATGGACAATTTCTGCCAAAACTATGGTAGACCCTGTTGAGCTCATTTTAATTTGGTCAATCACAGCTGGACACATTGTGTGTTGACCCTCATGTTATTTTGATCCTCTTTAAGAATAAAGGACAAACAACTTGGTAAGTACTTAGTGGCTGACTGACTAACCTAGAAATTGTGAATGATTTTATTAATCCTTGTGGAGTAGTTATTATTGCTACTTATTTATTTCTTGCCAATAACTTCAAAAACAAAAGTAATGATTCCAAAGTCTTCTGGGGAAGTCAGTCCCCTATTCTGAACTGTTTTAATATTGTTACATATTTCTCCTCCTCTATCATGAAAAAGTACCATATGATTTGTTTTTCAGAAAAACAAAACAATATTCTTCCTAACTTAATAATGCTTATTGAATTAAATTAAATTTTAAGCCAAAACAAATTAGAATCTTATGATTCAACACCATGCAACAGACATTTATTAGGTAATTAATATATTCAAAGCCCACCCCATCCCACCATTGCTGCTAAGTGTAAAGAATATAAGAAAAAACAATGAAAAACAGTCCCTATACTCAACTGACTTGATTTTCTACTGGGAAATTCTCCCGAGCAATATCCTGGGGAAATATGTTGCTCCTCTCAAATGTTTTTGACTATACATATCAACTTAACTTTTGTAAGCATATACAAAATTAAAATACACCTATGCAAGTTTCAGGGGGAACCTAGTGAATCTTATAGAAAAAAAAGACAAAAAAGTTCCCCTTTAGAATGTACCAACAGATCAGGTGATTCGGCTTTGGAAAACTGGTTAAGTACAATAAGAGGAACAAAAGAGTAGAGAACCTTTAGGAGAAGTGTATCAAACTAAAATTTCAGGGCAGCTAGGTGATGCAATGGATAGAGCACCAGCCCTGAAGTCAGGAGGACCTGAGTTCAAATCCCACCTCAGACACTTAACACTTCCTAGCTGTGTGACGTTGGGCAAGTCACTTAACTCCAATTGCCTCAGAGAAGGGGAAAAAAAAGGACAAAAATCCTGAAATGATAGTTTATGAGACAAATAAGACTCTTGGGCAAAAAAGATGAGTACAGTGCAGCTTGGGTTCTAGTCCTTGTCTTAAATCTCAGCTGTAAAATTAGAGCTAGATGGGTTCCAAAGCTCTTCCAGTTCTACATCTATAAACCAAAGGAAAGGATGGAATGGAGGCTGGAGAGAGAAAAAAACCCAATGAAATGAAAAAATATCTCAAAAGGATTTTGAGGGAGAGGATATTATCTTGGACAAAAAAGAAAGTTGAAAAATCAAAATGCCCTATTTTTGTACTGGTCCTTCTTTGTTTCCTAATTGGTTCCTTTAAAAAAAAATTTGGCTAGCTCTATCCTCTGCTGCCTTGACTGGAAAACCCATATTCATCTGTTCCTTGGAGATTACCTGCACTCCACGCCTGGCTTCTCAAATTCTGTATTTTGTATTTTACTTTTGTATTATATTGCCACTTCTCCCCCTGCTTCTTCCTTATATGACTCTTTTCTTCCCACTCTCCTTTATGTGTATTACTGCTCAGTTGCATCTGGTTCTTTATAATCCATTTGGAGTTTTCTTAGCAGAGAAATTGGAAGTGTTCACCATTTCTTCTCCAGCTCATTTTACAGATGAGGAAACTGAGGTAAGCAGGCTGAATTGCCCAGAGTCACCTAGCTAGTAAGCGTCTGAGGCAGGATTTGAACTCAGGAAGATGAGTTTTCCTGGCTCTGGGCATTTTATACACTATGGTGCCACCTAGTTGCTCTTGCCTACTTTGTATGTAATCTTCCCCAATAAATTCTTTTGAGTGCAGGGATTCTTTTGCTCACTTGTATTTGTCTCCCCAAAACTTAGCAGTCGCTGGTACTTTAGAATGCTTTTCTTAAAATATCTTTTCATCTCTATTTATCTCTCTATCTCTTCATCTCTTATTTGTGTATTCATGACTCAGAGTAATTGACAGCATCTTTTATAATATGTTCTATAAATTGCAATATATCATAGAGGGAATGGAAATGGGATGGAAAGAGTTAGAGAAAATGTCAGGTTTGAGTGGGAGGTGAAGAGTTCCTGATTACACTTTTTGCTTCACAGAGTTGACGACAGCAACCAAATGGAAGTGAGCTGTTTGGAGAAATAGAGGATTATAGCTTTTTGTGTAATTAAATGCTTCTTATGTTTTCATTCCTGGCTTTAGCTTGTATTTGTTTTTCTTTGCTTATATTAAAGCAGCATGACATTCTCAGGAAGAGAGAAGACTTTCTTATAGTTGTAATGGAAATATTTACTGGCAGGAAACAGAAATACTGTATGTTCCTCTAAGCGAGAGGTTGTATCTATTTCAGGGGCTGTTGGTCTTTTGTCCTCATTGCCAAGAATGGTTAGTTACCCTTAATTACCCCCAAAGGTCAGCAACAAAAACACAAAATACCCATATTATTTTAAAATAATCATTTCTGTCAAAAATTTTAATGTGAATGAGAATGACTAAGACCAGTTAAATGGAAAATCAATACAAATGGTTTGGAAACAATTACCAAGAGTAACATCTGATGAAAAGAACATGTGTTTTATATCCCTATAAACACAGATGTAATGCAAAGAAGCTATGTAGCACGGACTGTATTGTTTACAGCATCATGAAAGTTCTAATATCCACTGCAGGTTATATATTAGACAAAACCTTGACTTTATAGGAAGGGCTTTTGGGAGAAGTGGAACTGCATGAACTGTTTGTAATAAGTAATAAAAACAATAGCACTTATATAGCTCTGTAAAGTTTATAAAATACTGTGCATATGTTACCTCATTTGATCCTCAAAACAAACTTGTGAAATAGATCCTGCTGTTATCACTGAATTACAGATGAGCAAACTAAGGCAGACAGAAGTTGTGATTTGTCTACCATTATATAGCTAGTAAGTATTTGAGGTAATATTTGAACTCAGGTCTTCCAGAATCCAGATTGAACATTCTATCTAATGTGCTACTGCTGCTTTTGACATCATTTGGGTTTGGGTATGTACCCACAGGCTTGAGCTTCTCTGCAAGTGACCTTATTAGACTATATAGAGCACTCTATCAGCGCTTCCATTAGTCTTCTCAACTTTCCCTGGAAGGAACTTTTTCCTTCACTGTGGCTTTTAGTTGATTCCATCTCTCTTCTCAGTTTCCTCCTCTTTTGCTTTCTGTGGGGAGCAAACTTGGGTGTATCATGCTAGAAAACTTTTTCAGGGAAGAATACTAAGTTTTTGCCATTTCACGTTACCCTACCCATACTGAAATGTAATGTAACATTCAGAGATTATCCTATCACCACCCTCTCAGGAGCCTACTTATTATATTAACTGGCTAAAGATAATCATGCTTTGAGAATTGGGCTGTGTGAGAGGATGGGAGAAGGGGTGATGTTTAATAAGGCAAAATAAAAAGGTGAGTTCAAGGAAAACAGGCCAAGGTGTGTTGCAATATTATACAACCTTTAGTCTGCGACAGAATATGAGAAAAAAAGAATAAAGTATTAAAGGAGAAATACCTGGTTTGCTTCAAAATTTTGCCAAAGATCAGCTTTAATGTTATCCCCTACACTCATTATAAGGAATATTGTTTTTAAGTGCTGGAGGTTATCTAAAACTTAGTGTCCTTTTACTACTTAGTCTTGCCATTTAATATTCAACCAGTATTGCAATAGAACTCTTCAAGAAGAGGAATACAATCCATATATGTAGTCACATAAAGAGGCAGCATGCTCAATGAACGAGCTTTAATCATCATGAGCTTGTTTCAAATTCTATCTCTGACACACTGGTCAAATCATTTACTCTTTTATGACCTTGGCCCTTCTCTGTGACAATCATTTGGAGAGAAGGTAATCTGTATTGAGAGAGGAAGTTCCTCCTTGGTAGATAGATCACCAAGCAAATGAAGTCACAGGTTTCCTTCTCCTTTTTCTTCTCCCTTCAAAAGTGAAGGGTTAAATGAATTCCAGCTGAGCCTGGGGTCAAAATGAATATCCTTTGTCATTATCTTCAAAGAGCACCTTTGTGACATCTTTGGTCAATGTCTGCCCAAGCAGCAGAACTGGATGACTTCAGAGATCATTTGACCTAGGTGGATGATTTTATGCTTAAGGGTTTTTTTTTTCCTTTTCCCTCCACCATCAGAAAATTTTGGGATACTAGACTGGAAAGTTGTTGCTGCTGTTGCTTGCTGGGTGAATCTTATAAGCACATTCTCTATACATAAAAATTGCAAAGGATCTATAATCTCAGACGTGAGCATTCCTCCCATGATGCAGATTTGGACCCAGCCATGCCTTTCTATATTGTGTGACTTTTGACTATGTCTTCCCATAAGTTCAGGACAGGGGGCTCACCCAATATGGTGGAGGTCATTCTTGATTTCTTTTGACAGATGTAGGGAAGTGAAGGATAACATGATCCCACTGGGCTTATTGTTTATTGACTATAAAAAAGCATTTGATCTGTTCTGGCAAAATTCCATATTTAATCAAAGCATTCAGCCCAACAAAACAAAGAGCAACCCAGGAAACAACTCTTATAAGCACAGTTTACAAAATTCAGGAACATTTTATTTACAAGTTGGAGGATACAAATAGAGCTCACAACAGAATTCATGGAAAATAATGACATCCACCAAGGGAGCCACCCTTCCCCAGAGACCTATATAACCTTAGTCATGCACTAGATAAAGCTGCCAACAGATGTTGTCTCACATCTTCCCTCAGCATGCAGCCCCTCCTGCAGCTCTCCACAAGTGCCAGTGAATGGGGTAGCCCCTCAGGTGTCACCAGCTCATTGCCCTAGAAAACAGTTCTCTTTCCCGCACTTTGTTCAAGTCTGGCAGAGATGGTCCATCAGCATTTAGTCAATGGCAGACAAAGGGACCTACACTCTGAAGTCCCCCCCCATCTTTGTACTATGGTTTTCACTAAAATCTCTTATCCCTTGAAAATTCACTCTATAATAAATCAGTCATACAAGACCTCACTCCCACTTCTGAGTAGTACCAAAGAAAATGCTGTTGTTGATCAATCATTTTGGACTCCTCATGACCCTATTTGGGGTTTTCTTGGCCAAAATATTGTAGTGGTTTGCTATTCCCTTCTCTAGCTCATTTCCTTAGTGAGGAACTGAGGTGAACAGGGGAAAGTCACTTTCTCAGGGTCCCACGGAGAGTAAGTATCTGAGACTGGCTTTGAACGCATGAAGATGAGTCTTTTGGATTCCAAATCTAAGGTTCTACCCACTGCACCATCTGGCTGCATTTGGGAAAATGGTGGTTCCAATGAAAATGGGAATGGCGAATTCAAAATCTAATCATCTCTCCCTCCAAGTACCTGGACAGCATGTCTCTGATCCTTAGCAAATGCTCTTCATCCACCTAGAAACTTGTCAGCTCTTCCAAGTCATGCTTCCCACAGCTACCACCTTTACTCTGAAGTCCATTCTCCTTTCCTCTAGAGGGAATTAGTCAGACTTAGTCAAGGGCTGCTTCCTACTATTTGTAGGATAGAGTGAAGGACCTGGTCTGGAATTTCATTGTTGAAGGAAAATCCTAGGTAAGAAAACTTCCTCTTTCAAGGCAGGATGATACCTTCTCTGCAACTCATAAAGTTAGAGATTTGCTTACAACATCAAGTGCCCAGGTCACAGAACCAATATGTGTTAGAAGTAGGACCTAAATCCAGTCTTCCTGATTCTAAAGTCAGTTCTCAATCCATTCTTATTTCTCCCAAGGAATGAAGGCTTTAAATTCCCAAGAAAAGATGATAAGAAAGTTTAAATGTCTTCCTGGGTTGGAACATTACTGTCTATTCAGTATGGCATTCTGGCTTATTCCTGCTCTCATCTCCATCCCTAGCATGGGCTTTTCACTGGGAGAATGAAAGCAAGAAGGAAAAAAAATCCCTACAACACAGATAAGGGACTTTTGTTTCCTTTGGGGAAAGTTTCTTTGACTAGATGGATTCATATCAAAAGTTGTGGATGTTGGGGAGCTTCAGGTGGCTGTGTCAGGGAATGAGAGAGTCAGGGAGAAAGGTTATATTCACATTCTTTCCAGTCAAAAAATCTTGATCAGATCTATATTCAAAAGCACAATTTTTTTTGTTAAAACCTTTTATTTTCACAATAAATACATGGATAATTTTCAACATTCACCCTTACAAACCTTGTGTTCTAATTTTTTCCCTTCCTTCCTCCCACCCCTTCCCCTAGACGGCAAGAGTAGAGGCACAAATTTTTAAAAAGGAATAACATCCACTCCAAAAAAAAGCTTTATTGTTGTTTTTCAGTCCTATCTGACCCTTTGTGACCCAATTTGTGTTTTCTTAACAAAGATACTCTAGTTGTTTTCCATTTCCTCCTCCAGATCATTTTACAAATGAAGAAACTGAGGAATTCGGGGAGAAGTGACTTGCCCAGCATCACACAGCTTAATAAGTATCTGAGACAACATTTGAGCTCAGGTTTTACTTATTCCAAGCCCAAGACTCCACTCCCTGCATCACCTAACTTACCTGATACCAATGGCATATCTATTTATTCAGCCACATTCAAGTCTGTAAATCTCGATCTTTTCAAACACTCTGGGTTTAGAGATTAGGAGGTCTTTCACCTTGCACAAGCGAAGGATTCCAGCATGGTATAAACTTGATTATTGCACACTTGTTGAGGACATAATTTCTGGTTATCTGAGATACACTATCTTATCTTTATTAATGACCAACTTGTATTCATCCTCACCGTGGCTTAGAGATGATGGTGTATTCCCAACTATGCCAGTAGAGTACAAGCCCATTAACCTAGAAAGATGGTGGATGTAGATCCAGGAATGAAATAAATGCATTCATCATTTAAGGACCAAACTATCTAACTCCTTACACTTAAGACACACTCTCCTATAATACATACACATACATACACACACAATTAGTGAGGAAAATGAACCAACACAGAAGGGAAACAAATAGGCACACATGTAAAGAGTATGTAGGGCTAGACACACACATGAGCAAGTCATTTTTTAAACATTGTAAGTTCCAAATATTCTCCCTCTTATTTTCACTTCTCTCTCCCCAGTAAGGTAAACAATTTAATACAGGCTATGTTTCTACAATCATGTAAAACATATTTCCATATCAGTCATATTATGAAAGAAGAAACAGATCAAAAGAGAAACACAAAAATAAAGTAAATGAAAATAATATACTTCATTTTGATTCTGAGATTCTATTAAGATGAGAAAGTTCTAATAACTCCTACTTAATTTCTTTATGTCCCAACAGTCATTTTAGGAGAGCTCTGTCAAAGACCTCTCATGGATCTTTGTGAGTCTGACCTATTGAAATTTGTTTTTAGAAGCCCCAGAATTTAGGTCTTAATAAAAATAAATCTGAACAAGAACAAAAACTTAGCCCATAGTATAGTGTTCTTGTCTTCCCAGTGCCTGGCCACATTTCATATTTTATCATGCATATGTAGTCAGGACCAAGCCTAAACACATTATTCAAAAACTCCATCATCCACTTATAGACCTAGATTAGATGGTTTTTAAAATTAACCTCAGTCTAAAGCCCCTGGTAAAATAGAAACTAAACAGCTTAGGTGCAGTTAGCTAAGACCATTGGTCTTGGAGTCAGGAAAACCTGAGTTAAAATGCTGCCTAAGGCATTTACTAGCTGTATGATCATAAGCAAAGAACTTAACTTCTGACTACCTCAGTTTCCTCTACCTTAAATAGATATGACAATAATAGCATATTGTTGTTGTGAACACCAAGTGACATAAAATACATAGCAATTTGCCAGCCTTAAAGAGCTATACATAAGCTAGCTAATATTACTGATGAATTTTAATTATGCTCTCAGAGCATTAGGTAATCTTAATTAATAATACCTATCTCCTAAGGTTGTTTGAGGTTTAAAAGAGAGAATATTTTAAAAGTGTTTGGTACAATATCTAATATATAACAGAGGCCATGTAAATGCTTACTAAAATTATTATTCATTTGCATTCAAGGAAGTGAGTTGCTTTATTTAATTTTAATTTTAATTTAATTATTTATTAATATTAAAATTTAATATTGATTAAATTAGATTTCAATTTGGAATTCTTAGTAGTTGATCCTTGAAAATCATTTGTTTAAAAGATTGTAGTATTGTAAAAGTCTATGTTTTGCATGTTACCTACCACACAATAAAATTCACACTTTTTCTGATATATCTCTATACAAATTTTAAATCTAATGGCCAGAACTATTGTGCTGGAATTAACACTAGAAAGGAGAGGAGTAACAAGGTTGGCACTCACTTTACTGTTTCTGCTACTTTTATAAAGAAAAAAAAAATTAAACTTCTGTCTCCAGTTTAATCCCTGCTTTCCAGATTACTTTTCTACCTCCTAAAGGTCCCTCTTCTGATTGACATTCTTCTCTGATAGAGTTTCTCCCTGGAACTCTCATTTGACGAAGTGCCCATGCTAACCATGCCCACTTCTAACACAACTCAGCTCCTATCTAAACTGCTTTCCTATCTAGTTTCTGAATGAGTATTCTCCCTCTCCTTATTTCCACCCACTTCAGTTCCTTTTCATGTAGTCTTCCCCAGTTGGGCAGCCAAGTGGTGCCCTGGATAGAATGTTGGGCCTGGAGTCAAGAGTTTAAATCTGTTTCCCAGTTGTGTGACCCTGAACAAGACACTTAACCCTATTTGCCTCAGTTTCCCCATCTATAAAATGAGTTAGAAAAGGAAAAGACAAACCATTTCAGTATCTTTGCCAAGAAAACCTCAACTGGGGTCATGAAAAATTCCCCATTAGGATATGTCTCTGAGGAGAGGAATTGTCTTTTTTTTCTTCTCTTTTTATTCCCAGTCCTTAACATAATGCCTGGGACACAATGAGAGATTAATGACTGCTTCATGGGGCTTTGCAAACATTCATGGTTTAAAAATACAGATAAGCCTTCTTACAATGAAAGTTGATGAGAGAAATGAGAGAGACCACACAAGCAATTTGAATTTAACCTTAGATTCAATAGACTTTTGGTTAACCAAAAACCCTAGATTTCCAGAAGGCCTGACCACAGAGTTTAACTGAAGTGATTGTTCAGTTCAATTCAATTCAGCAAACATTTGCCATTAGCTGCTCTGAAAAGTTTCTACCCAAAAGAAGTTTGGAAGGAGATTTAAGTCAGCTTGCAACCTAGCATTACAGATAAGTACAAAAATAATAGTAAGTCATCCTTTCCCCAGGAAGTAAATGGGTAATAAATGAAGTCAAATCAATAGTCTCCATTATAAGTTCCACGGGAGTCCTCTCTGGCCCCAGGAAAATGGGCACGAAACTCTCAGCAAGGCTCATGTTGATTAAATAAAAAGTGGTCAAAGGAAATCTAATGTCACTTCACCGTATTAGCCACTAGTCCCCCATGGATAAGACCTAGCTGGAAATACCTTAAAATATATGCTACCCAGTCAAGAGCAGGAGCTGAAAGACAAGTATGATTATAACTTGGAAAAGTAAAATACCTAAAAGGATCCTATTGAGAAATCACAAGCAAGATGCAAGAACCCTCGTCAAAATGGCAGAGAGCTATTTGGCAATTTTAAATGGAAGAACTTCCCCAAGCTTGGTATAGTTGGCTACATAACTATTAGGGTGAAACTCCACAGGAGCTTGCCATAATCAAAATATAGTTGACCATTTGGTCTCCATAAGTATATGGCCATTTCATTTCTATGGGGTTCTTAGAGAAGTTCTGTACCCAAGAGTGCTCATAATTGTGATATAACGGAATAAATTTTGCCTTTAAGAAAATTCAGATCCCAGAGCAACAGTCAGACTCCTGTGAAACCAAATGATGTTGTTGTTTTTTACCTATACATGTTAGCAGATGGAATAGCTTCTCTGAAACTTGTCATACATTAATAGGCAATTTGGAAACATGAACTCAGTCTGGACATACACGTAGAACAGCTCTGTACCTATAATGCATTTATCTCCTCTTCTTCCAACAATTAACAACCACTTAAAAAAAAGAGTGAACCAAGAATCTTTTTGCCTCCTAAAAAGCAATATCCTCACTGAAACTACACAAGAGCTTAAAATAATTAAGACACATGTCCAGAAAGTATGTTTTTCAGGGATTAGGGCTTATTAGGGGGGTTCAGGCAAGTCCATGATCATGGTAATTTATCAGGAAAAAAAAAAACAGAATAAGTTTCCATTAGCTGCAAGCTCTTTGATCAAAGATTTGTCCATCACCAACATTATTGTCAATTCTTTTCCCTTTATCCCATTTTATTGTTTGGCTCACTGCTATGAGACCTATTATGGGCTGTCCAAAAAAGTCTTAAGGAAGCTTTAAGACAGAGTTTAAAACTGTTCTAAGACTTCAGAAAAATATTGTTTTGAAAGGTACCATTTCTTTGAGATCTTCCAGTCTGTTTGCCCTTGGTTTCCTCACCTGTTTAATGAGCTGAAGAAAAAAATGGCAAACCACTCTGGTAATCTCAAATGGGTCAGAAAGAGTGAGGTATTACTGAAAATGACAATAATAATCAAAGACTGTTTTAAAGATGGCAGCAGAGTGTGTTTTGAGATTGAGAGTCCTAGTCTCACCTTCTGCCTCTACTTCTCTGTTGCCCTTTCAGACAGCATTTGAGAACTTAGTTATCAGATGTTACAGAAGGAGTAATTATTACTATTATAATACTTCACATTATATATATTACTTTATGTCCAGACCCGCTCTCTGGAGGATTTCAGTACCAGCCCAAATCCTGATCATGGGAGAAGAGTGAAGGGGCAGAACTCTCCAAGATGGTCAAAACCGGAGTTCATTTACTCAAAATTCTCTCAACCTTATATACCCTAATACCCTTATATAACTATAGCACATTGCACATGTGCTAACTATACTGCACATGCAGGACCACATAAATAACTTGCTATTGTATGCAGATGTCTCCTTGCCACTTTAGTATAACTCTGCTTTGTTGTCATACCCCCTGATTTCTCAGGAAAGCTGAGATGTCCCCCGGGGTAATGGGAAGCCAAACCAGGTTTCCTTGCTGGGCTGGAGGGTCTTATACTTCACCCAGAGTTCCCCCACTCTCTGTTACTCTCTAACTTCACAACTTACCAAGTATTTTCACAAGAATGCATCATCTAATTTAAGTATCATACAAATTCTATGAAGCAAATAGATGAGATATTAACTATCCCTTTTCCAGATGAGGAAAATGAGGCTTACAAAAAGTTGAGACTTGTCCTAGATCCACATAATAAAGAAACAGCAGAATCAAAATTCAGACCCAGATCTTCTCATTATAACACATATGCAGAACCATAACTAGAAAAATCAACTCTCTAGAGAAAACAATGTGAAGTATGTCTTCAAATCTACTTTATAATTTCTGATGGGAAAATAATAATCAAAGTTCATTTCTTAATGAAGGCAAATTTGGAGGGAGAGTTCATTCCTACAGTGACTCTGGAGTTAGAATCTCAGAATTGGAAGAGACATACTCCAATTCATAGAATTTGGGGTCCAATGCTCTTTAGATTCTGCAAGAGAGAACTTGGCAAAACAGGTAAGAGAAATGATAACTTCAAAATTATTCCTTGCCATTATTGCTTGCAGAGGGAAGGTGGGAGAGAGGGATTTGTCTCCCTGGAATTGAAAAAGGAAGCCCTAGGAATAATGATAACAACAATAACAGTTAAAAATAATAGCAATAGTGATATATTATATACATTATCATATACATGTAGTTTTATAATGATATAGCTTCAACTATGTGCCAAGGGCTGTGCTACATATGTTACAAATTATTATCCCATTTGATACTCACATCAACTCTGCAAGGTAGATGCTATTTTTATCTCCATTCTACAGATGGAGAAACAGAAACTGAAACTGAAAAAGGTTAAGTGACTTTCCCAGTCATAATTAACTTATAGTTAGTAAGAGTTTGAGGCTGGATTCAAACTCTAGTTTCCTGCCACTCTATCCATTGTACCTAAATGCCTAAGAGAATGGAATTTCCATATAGGATGTAGAAAGAGAGTAAATAAGCTACCTTAAGACCTTAACATTTTCTTTCCCACTCCTGGTCAATGTTTGAACTTTAATTTCCATTACTTTAAAAAAACTGATGAAAGAATATGTATGTTATATTTTTGTGCTTTGTAAATATCTTAGTCTGAGAAAAACTTTGGTGATTCTGTGCTAGTTATACATCTACTTCCTACTTGTAACTGTTGTCAAAATATACAATTTTGCCCCCAAGCTGTATCATATTACATATTTGGAAAGAATTTCTTTTCTTTAAAAAGTTTTGGAATAACTGTTAGTCAGACAATTATTTCTAGATAAATAACTCAAAGTGCATGCCCCATTGACAATGAGTCACAACAGAAATGGATAGCGGCATCTCCATAGAGGATGGACAGCACATCATTGTTATTTCCATTACTGGTGAAGAATCAGAGAATACAGAGAATCCAAGCAGCCTCCATTTTTAAAGTTTTCTTCTTGTTGGTGTTGTAAGTCATCCTTGATCCTCAAAGAGGACACTCCCTGCTAGTAAGCAGAAGACCAGGATGAAAATTTCAGCTCTATATTCTGAGGACTGATTGATTCTCCATAGATAAAAATTCACCTGCATCAGCATTGGATTTTAGGGTAATTATCCTTGATAAGTTTTTGAAAAGTGTCCAGATTTTTTGGGGGGGAGGGGGTTGCTTTTATTTTTATTTTTGATCATGATCATGGCTTTAAGATAGTCCTAGTCCAAGTTCAAAAAAAAAAAAGAAAGAAAAAAAATGAAAGTCTGAACATCTTTCAAGAAATTCTGAAGGAAAGCTGCCCTGATATACTGGAACTAGAGGGCAAAATAGAAACTGAAAGAATTAATCAATCACTATGTGAAAGGGATCCCAAAATGAAAACTCCCAGGAAGATCATAGCCAAACTCCAAACTTCTCAGACCAAGGAGAAAGTACTACAAACAGCCAGAAAGAAAAAAAAATCAAATATCATGAAGTTACAATTAGGATCACATAGTGTTTGGCAGTTTCTATATTAAAGAACTAGAGGACTTAAAATATTATATTCTTGAAGAAAAAAGAATTAGGATTCCATCCAAGAATCACCTACTCAGAAAAACTGAATATAATCTTTTGGGGAGGGTGGATTTTTTTTAACAAAATAGAAGACTTTCAAGTATCCCTAATTAAAAGACCGGAGCTATATAAAATATTTGGTTGAATATAAGACTCAAAGGAAATATAAAAAGATAAAAAAGAAGGAGAAAACATAAAAGATTCAATAAAGTTGAATTGTTTATATTCCTTTAGAGCAAGATAATATTTGTAACTTACAAACTTTAATACTATAAGAGCAGTTAGATGAAGTATACATAGTTAGAGGATGCAGATATAAGGTGATTGATGGAATGACACTCCAAAAAAAAAATGAAGAGGTGAGAAAGAAGATTATACCAGAGAAAAAAGCTTTTTTAATTAATTTAAATTAATTTTTAAAAATATGCTATTTACAAGAAATACATTTGAAGCACAGAAATACAGAGTAAAGATAAGAAGCTAGAGCAGAATCTATTATGCTCCAGTTAGAGTAAAAAAAAAAAGCAGAGAATCGTGTAAAAGCAAAAATTAATCTAATTAAAAATGATAAGGAAGAAACTGTATGTCACTGAAAAGTACCATAGACAATAAGGTAATATCAATACTAAACATATATGTGTTAGATGGTATTTTTTGAAGGAGAAACTAAATGAATTACAAGAAATAGATAATAAAGCTATACTAGTGAGGAACCTCAACTTTTCCCTCTCAAAACTAGATAAATCTAATAAAAAATTAACAAGAAAAAAAGTTAAGGAAGTGAATAAAGTTCTCGAAAAGTAATATTTGATAGATATCTGGAGGAAATTGAATGGAATAGAAAAGAATATACCTTTTTCTCAGTAGTACATGGCACCTACACAAAAGCTGACCATGTATCAGGGTATTAAAAATCTCACAATCAAATGAAGAAAAACAGAAATAAAAATGCATCCTTTTCAGATCAGAATACAATAAAACTATATTTAATAATGGACAATGAAAATATAGGTTTAAAATTACTTGGAAATCTAATCTTGGAAAATAAGTGGGTTTAAGAATAAATCATTGAAACAATTGATAATTTCATTTTTAAAAATCATGAAATAACATACCAAAATTTATGGGAAGCAGTTAATGTGATACTTAGGGTAAAATTTATATCTTTAAATGCTTATATCAACAAAATAAAGAAAGATTGGACCAGTGAATCGCACATGCAACTAAAAAAAACTAGAAAAAGAATAAATTAACCCCCCAATTAAGCACCAAATTAGAAATCTCCAAAATCAAAAGAAAAATTAATAAAACTGAAAGTAAAAAAAAATCATTGACCTAATAAATAAAACTAAAAACTGTCTTAATGGAAAACAATAAATAAAACAGAAAATTATTAATTTGATTTTTTAAGGAAATAAAAAAACTGAATTACCAGTATCAAAAATGAAGAGGATGAATTCATCACCAGTGAAAAGGAAATTAAAACAGTTGTCATGAGCTATTTTACCTAATTATACATCAACAAATTTGATAATCTAAAGGAAATTGATGAATATTTACAAGAAATATAAATTATCCAGGTTAACAGAAGAAGAAATAGAATACTTATATAACCTAATATTGGAAAGAGAAATTAAACAAGTCATCAATACATTTTCTAAGAAAAAATAATTCCTAGGGCCAGATGGATTCACAAGCAAATTCTATCAGACATTTAAAGAACAATGAATCTGAATAATATATAAACTATTTAAGAAAATTGGCAAAAGAGTACTACCAAATTCCTTTTATGATACAAATATGGTGCTAATAATTAAAGCAGGAAGAGCCAAAACAGAGGGAAAAAATTATAGATCAATTTTACTATTGAACTCTGATACAAAAATGTTAAATAAAATATTAGCAAGAAGATTACAGCAGTATATCACAAGAATCATCCACTAAGACCAGACAGTATTTACATCAAAAAATGCAGGGCTAGTTCAAAATTAGGACAGCAGCATAAGTGACCAAACTGGTAGCAAATCTAACATAAATAATAGTTATCTCAATATATGCAGAAAAAGCCTTTACCAAAATACAACAGGCATTCATATTTAAAAATACCAGTGTACATAGGAATAAATAGAGCTTACCCTAAAATAAATAAATATTTATCTAAAAGCATCAGCAAGCATTATCTATAATAAGCTAGAATAAGAATGCTGAAGTTTTCTTAAGAATATCACAAGTGGATCAAGGAAGTCCATTATCACCACTATCCTTCAATATTGTACTAGAAATGTAAGAGAAGAAAATAAATTGAAGGAATGAGAATAAGCAATAAGAAAACTATCACTCTTTTTCGATAATATGATGGTATACTTATAGAATCTTAGAGATCAAAAAAGTAGTTTTTAGAGAACTAAAAGACTACTTGAAATAATGAAAAACTGTATCAAAATTTCAGAAAACAAAATAAACTCATATAAATGATCATCATTTTTATATATTGCCAACAGAGTCCAGGAGCAAGAGATAGAAAGAGAAATTCAATTTAAAATAACTCTAGACAAAACAAAATATTTGGAAGTTTAGCTGACAAGACAAAAAAATAGGAATTATATGAACACAATTACAAGATACTTTTCATACAAATAAAGTAAGATCTAAACAATTGGGAAAATGTTCATTGCTCAGGTGTAGGTCAAGCCAATAAAATAAAACTGATATCCCACCCAAATTAATCTACTTATTAGTCCCATACCAATCAGATGACCAAAAATTATTTTATAGAGATAGAAAAATAATAATAACAAAATTCATCAAGAAGAGTGAAACAGTAAGGATATCAAGGAAATCAACTAAAAAAAAATATGAAGGAATATGGGCTACCTATACCAGATCTCAAACTTATTATAAACAGGCAATTATCCAAATAATCTAGTACTAAGAAATGGAGTGGTGGATCAATGGAATAGATGAGTTATACATTACATTATAGTAAATGACCATAGTAATTTAGCATATGATAAACTCAAGAACCCAAGTTTTTGGAAGAAAAACTCATTATTTGACAAAAACTGCTGGGAAAACTAGAAAACAGTATGGCAGAAATTAGGCAAAAACTAACACCTCACACCATATACCAAGAAAATGTCAAAACGGGTATATAGTTTGCATATGATACCATAAGCAAATTAGAAGAGGAAAAAATCATTTACCTGAGAGATCTATAAATAAGTGAAGAATTTAGAACCAAAGAAAATATAGAGAGCATTACAAAATAGAATATAGATAATTTTAATTATATAAAATTTAAAAGTTTTGGCACAAACAAAACCAATGCAACCAAAATTAGAAGGAAAGTAGAAAATTGGGAATGGGAGTTAAACATGTATGTCTGATAGAGGCCTCATTTCTCAAATGTATAAAAAACCAAATCAAATTTATAAGATGTCATTCCCCAACTGATAAAAAAAAAGATCAAAAGATATGAACAGGCAGTTTTTAGTCAAAGAAATCAAAGCTATCTATAGTCATATGAAAAAATACTCTAAATCACTATTGATTAACAAGTGAAAAGTAAAAGAACTTTGAGGTATCACCTCACACCTATCAGATTGTCTAATATGACAAAAAAAGGAAAATAAAAATGTGGGAGGGGAATGTAAGAAAACTAGAATACTAATGCATTGTTGGTGAAGTTGTGAACTCATCCAGTTTGGAGAGCTATTTGGAACTATGCTGAAAGGACAATAAAACTATGCATACCCTTTGATCCAACAATACCACCACTAGGTCTGTAAAAGCGGGAAGGGACCTATTTGGACAAACATTTATTTATTTATTTATTTTCATTTTTTTTTATTTTTGCTGAGGCAATTGGGGTTAAGTGACTTGCCCAGGGTCACATAGCTAGGGAATGTTAAAGGACAAACATTTATAGTAGCTCTTTTTGTAGTGGCTAAGAATTGGAAATCAAAGAGATTCCCATCAATTGGGAAATGGCTAAATAAGATGTTGCATATAATTATGATGGAATATTATTGTACTATAAGAAAGACAAGCAAGATGATTTCAGAAAAAAACCTGGAAAAACTTATGTGAAATGATGCAAAGTACAGTAAACAGAACCAAAAAAACATAATATACAGAAATGACAATATTATATGATAAAGAACTATGAATTTTCAGCAATATAATGATCCAGGACAATTTCAAAAAACTAATGATAAAACTTGTTAATGGCCTTTGGGAGCAGAACTGATACTATCTGAATAGACTGAAGCATGCTATTTTTCATTATTCTTTCTTTTAAATTCAAGTCTTCTTATACAAATTGACTAAGATATAAATGTTTTACATGCTTGCACATGTGTAAATTATAATAGCTTGTTTACGTTAATGAGAAGGGAGGAGAAGGAGGGATAGAATTTTGGATTCAAAACTTTTTAATGTTTAAAAATTGTTTTAGCATGCAATGGGGGAGAAAAACTACACATAATATTAAGAAAAAAATAAGAACAGACTTGGAAATGCTCTTTGGAAGGAAAAATTATTTTCCAAAGTTTCCCAGTTAAATATTGTAAACTGTGATTGCTTGTCTTTTACAGGGGTTGAATCATCTGTTAATTGCTGAAATAAATAGAAATCCATTGGAAGGCTCTGAACGGAACTAATGTACCTACACATAGCTTGTGTAATATTGATCCTTCCTTGTTTTCTGGTACTGGGGCCCGGATAAATTGTTGAGCACTGTCCATTCTTTGCTGTTCTGAGCTGCAGGATCTTTGCCACTGTTTTTTAGGCTTTCCTCTGCTAGTTTCATCAAGCTGTCATTGCCAAAACTAAAAGGAACCTAGGTTTGGGTCATTTGGAACTCCAAGTTGCACATGAAACCAGTATATTTTTGTTTAGGGGGATAAGAAGTTAGGTTAAGATTTTTTGCAATGAATATGATAACTTTTTCATGTTTTTCTTCACTCAAGGGATGAACTCAAATATTGAAGAAGGATGTGTCTCCCTTCCAAGTACTGCACACTTTATTTCTGTTTTCATTTCCTAATGATCTTTTTGGAAAACTCCAGAGTAATGAATATGCCCATCTCCTCAGTGTGTGTTTTGTAGAGATGTCATTAAAGCATCACATATATGCTAACCACAAAACTATAGCTTTGCACCATGCATCAATCCTAGTTCCTTCTCTTCACCATTGCTCTGGAGCTGGAAGGGACTTCAGAGATCCTCTAGTCTTGCTCATGAGGAGACTGAGGTCATGGAGATCAAGTGACTTGTCCAACACTGAATGGCCACTAAAGATGAAATGTGTAGTTTGAACCCAAATCTGACATTAGAGCCAGGGATCTTTATACTAAATTCCATGTTCTCTCTTGTATTCCTAGCTCCTAGCCCAAATTAGGAGAACCAAATTGGGGAATATCACTTCTCCAAAATTAACAAATCACATAAGTTCCAGTAGGTCAATATCTATTGAGCATTACCTGGAGGCAGAGCATTATCCCAAGAGAATGCAAAAGACTAAATGATGAGAAGAGTAATAGTTGGATGGGAGATAAGGATGATGGGGCAGAGAGCAGGTAGACTTCAGATACCAGAATTGGAATAGCTTGTCCTTTGGAGGTTTGGTGAGGAAAGCCCCTGGGAAGGACTATCCTGGCAATGGAAAGAAGCTCATGCTTGAATGTTGGTACTCTGAGGAAAAGCTCTAGTTACCCTTATCTAGGTGTGGGACAGGCAATGAAAATGCCAGATTATAGAGCCTGGAAAGCTAAGCAAAGAACTTGAGGGGGTGAAACCTGAAGCAAGGATGGTCTTGAACAGCTTCTTCTATTGCAAATAGTGTATCTGTAACTCCTTGTACTTCCAGTTACTTTCATAACATACAGTTATTAGATGAACAGATCTAATTAGGAGTAGACCTCCCCTGGCAGGCTAGGGTGTTCCTCTACCTACAATACTCTCCTCTAGGATGACCAACCAAAAAAAAAACTTCTATATCTTGAACTTCTTCAATTTCAATATTTCTTCTAGCACCAATTCTAACTCTTGCCCTTGACCATCAACCCTTAGAAACTTCCTGATGACCTTGAATCTCAGGAAGAGACTTAGTCTGCTTTGTGAAGGTCATCTCTAGCTGTAAGCAGAGAGGGGTGTTTCTGGGCAAGCATGAGGGGAAATAAGTGAAGGAATACATCCAGGACAAGCATTAACTTCAGTAAGTGAAGCTTAATCAGTCTGTCAGCTGAGTCAGTCATTCAAAATAGCCAAGAAACTTTTGGCTCTTCTGTATCCCCAGCAATGCCCAAGGTGTGGCTTGAGGAGGAAGTATGGCTAGCCTTCCTGCTTCCTAAAACAAAGCTGCCCCAGGTTTAGATATTTCATGAGGGCCTTAAGAGGCATCCCAACAGAGAAGATAAGGAGCTGAGACTGGATTTAGAAAGGCAAGTTCAAATCCCACTTCAGACCCTTAGCTGTTCAAATTTGGGTACTAGTGCTGTCCCATCAGTGTTTTTCCTTACATACTCTCAACTGACCTCACCAGGAGCATCTTCCCATCTTGCCTTCCCCTTTGCTCAGGCTGTTTGACCATGGAAGAGCCCAGGACTTTACCATCTCCCCTGCTATAGCCTCTTGAGATGCTCCAGGCCATATCATCTGCCCTATCTCTTCACCATCATGTCTGTCCCTAGTGGATTCATTTCACCTACTTATGTAATGCGGTGACCTCTTAAGCACTTGATTTCCATTTTCAAGATTCTTCTCAGCTAGTTTACAACTTAATCAATGACTCTCCACTTAAGGTCCAGTTATGTGTAGTGTTTAGCCACCACAGTCAAGCTTTTTTCTCTGAGTCCATTTTCAGAAGCAGGGGGAGGATGGGTTGCAAGGTTCAAAAAATGGCAATATGTAGTAGTAGCATTAGAAAAAATTTTGGAAATTACCAGGTCTAAGATACTTATGTTGATGACTGGAGTCATAAAGTTATGTGTTATATATGTCATATGTTATTAAGGATCTTAGAGATAATCTAGGTACCAGCTTCTTAAACTGTGATTTGCAACCCCATAAGGGGTCTCATTGCAAAATTATGATTTGTTATCAGTACATGTTTGGTTTGCATACCTATTTTATATACTCAGGGTCTTGGGTGAAAAGGGGTCATTAATGAAAAAAGTTTAAGAAGCCCTGATCTGGGTCCATAGACCTTATTTTACAAATTAAGAAACTGGGACCCAGAGGGGCAGTAACTTGTCAGTTAGTTTTTAAAACTGGGGTTTTAAACTTCTTTAAACTTCTCTCATTGAATCATTTTTCATCTTTCTGCTCTTCTGAATCTTGGCTTTTCCTCCCACAGAATATGTACTAGTATCTAATAAACATGAAAGGATAATAATCAGTGCAACATTTTAGTCCTTCACAATTTGTATTTCTGATCCACCTGCCTTTAGAGAACTCAAAATTCTCAAAATTAGGGAAATCTAATTGCAACAACAACAAATCTGAAAAGGCAGGATGAGTGAGCTTTGCTTTCTTGGGGCCCAAGAGACAGCCTCTGATGATTTCCCAGTTTCCCTAGAATAAATGGTCTTTCTGAGATGTCTGCACTTCTGCATATCACATACTATTTTTACTGTTCAGTCTTGCCTCTTAATTTGTTTCATGGCTATCAGAATAATAAAGTAGATATTCAAGGGCTCATTTTTACCTTGAATAGACTGATCCTGATTTTTCATGGCTCTTTAGGTCATTTCTGAAAGTAATTACTTGTGGAAAAGAGGTGGGGATGACCAAATTAGGTATGAAATTATCCTTGCTACTCCTATAATGGCATAGAAGCTGATGATGCAGGACATAGAGGTTCAGTTTTGGGGTCTGGAACACCTGCAGGCAAGCCCTGCTTCAGACATATATTAATTGTGGCCTGATGGATAAAGCCAGTTAAACTCGAAATTTCCTCAGGCAATGATGGCTCTAAATTACAGACATGTTAATAATCTACATCTGTGGAAACAGTTTCCATAGTTGGTCTTCAATATGTTGATTAGGTCAGGACAAAGGAATTATTGTCTTTTATAATAAAAAGAATTATCTTATATATTGAATTGTAGTGTGTACATTTCCATCTTTGCTTTATGAGAAAGTAAAGCCTCTTGAGGGCAGGTAAAAGTGGGGATAAATTTATTTATCTTTATAATTTCTCCCAGAACTTTGCAGAGTAACTTGTACAGTAAGTAGCATATTATAGCTACCTAAAAGTAATAGGGCACCTGCCCTCAAGAAGTTTACATTCTAATAGATGAACAAATGAATGCTGAATGTAATAAATACATATTTTAGAACATGTTCATATAACAGTGAAAACAGTAATAACTTTTATATCTTTAAGGTTAGATGCCTTGGGAAGAAATAAAAATAAAAGGCACTGGCTTCATTTTAGGATTTAATTTTATTTGTTGTTGGTTTCTGAAATGTGCTTAAGTAGATACATGTTTCTATTGCCTGGGAAAATGAAATAAGAAGCTTCTCAGAGGAAATCGGGCAGTTCATGTGGTTTAGGTTAATAGGATTTAGAATTGGAAAGGATCTTAGAGATCCAGTAATTCAATCCTCCCATTTTATAGATGAGGAAATTTCGGCTCAAGTGATGTGCCCAAGCACACACGCACAAAAATAAGTAGAAAGGTTATGATATTGGCTGCATTGATTTTATTTGTACAACCTTTTAATGTGATTGAAATGATCCATTTTACATCTTGCTCTGCTCTCTATTTCTTGTTTATTCATAAATTGTTTGCCTGTCCATATGTCTGATAAGTGGCATATTCCATGCTATTATTCTTTGTAACTCAGTAAAATAATTTCTGGTAATTTAATTGAGACAGCATTGAATATGTAAATATAGTTTAGGTTAAATTGTCATTGATGTTTCATATTGTCTAGAGTTATTTTAAATGGATATATATATATGTACATATACATATATATATATAATCTGACTATCGTTTGTTGGCTATACTGATGATTTATGTGGGTTGACTTTACATTCTGCTACTTTGCTCAAATTAGTCATTGTTTCAAATAACTTCTTAGTTCAGTTTTTCAGATTTTCCAAATATATCATCACAGTCATTTGCAAAACCAGATAGTCCTATTACCTCATCACACCATCATCAGAATCAGGAATGCTAATTTCTTCTATTTCTTGTTCTTTTGAGCTTTATTGCTGTCCCCAGGCACCAAGATTAATGTCATTTTCTGAATTCTGTCTGGGGATTCAGCCTCAGGTCCTCCTCTGCTCCCCCACCCTACCCTCAACATATTGTTCCATCTCTTCTTGGATTTGGCCAAAACACTGGAGAATTTGTCATTTCCTTCTCCAGCTCATTTTACAGATGAGGATACTGAAGCAAATAGGGCTAGGTAACTTACCTAGGCCATACAGCTAGAAAGCACCTGAATCCAAATTTGAACTCAGCTCCTCCTGGCCCCAAGCACGACCCTCCATCCCGTGCCACCCAATGCCATGGTCTCATTTACTGGGCACAATAATATTGCAAAATCGGAGAGCAGGTGCGGCCCCTTTTATCCTCCTGAGTAAAGTGAGGCCTTGAGTACCTCATCCTGCCATAGAAACTTACAGACAGAACATATAGAACCAAGAATACACTGTACACAATAACAGCAAGAATGTGTGATAATCAACTATGAAAAACTTGCTTCTTCTCAGTGGTTCCGTGATTCAAAGCAATCCCAAAAGATTTTGGACAGAAAATGTCATTTGCATCCAGAAAAAGAACTAAGGAGACTGAATATAAATCAACACATGCTATATTCACTTCTTTTTTCCATTTTTTTCTCTCCCATGGTTTTTCTTTTTGTTCTGATTTTTCTGTCCCAACATGATTCATAAAGCAATGTGTATTAAAATAAATAAATTTAAATAATAGTAACTTGTGTCTCTATAGGACTTTAATGTCAACAAAGTGCTTTTCTCATTAAAAAAAACAATATTGTGAAATCATTGGGGGGGAGGGTTCCAGCAATATCAATCAGTTTTTATCTCTATTATTTTATAATTTATTATTTTAATTTTAATTTTTTTATTATTTTAAAAAATATGTTATATAGGACAGTTTTCTGGAAAAGATACTGGGGACAGCAATGATGATGAAGTAAGCAACAGAAGACATCAATACAAATTTATTTTTTAAAATCTTCAGTGAGGTGGATCGTTTAAGCATTGTTATCCTCATTTTACAGAAGAAGAAACTGAGTCAAAGAAGCAATTTGCCTTCTCCACAGTCATGCTTCTCATAAGGGTTAGAACCAGCATCCAAAACAAGAACTCATCTTTTTTTCTCCCTATTTCATTTACTCCTTCTTTTTATATGACTGACTTAAAATGCCATGTATTAACATTGTCTATGTTCCTATAGCACGTGGGACCCGGCAATCTGGAAACCCTTTTCATGATAACTAGAGATAAGAGGGGATGTGCAGGAACATAGAATGGGGTGGGAAGTGAAGGGCTACTGAAGAACTAATGAAGGCTCCAACACATTTTCCTTTGTCCTGGATTCAATAAACCAAGGTTCAAAAAGTAAATTCTGTCTTCTAAAAAGAAAGGATCGTTTCAATAGACAAAAGTTTCTTTTTTTTCCAACTGTAGTTTAATTTTTCTTTAAAGCATATGTTACTTTCAGGGCTTGTATTTCTTAATGTCAGAAGAGCTTTGATCCTTAAAAAGGATGGAAGGTCGGAAGCACAATTCTAAGATTTTTAAGTGGGTCACCCAACTTGGCAAGTTGCCCACCCGATTCCTGGCCAAAAAGTGTTCTGAAGCTGCTTTACCCCCTCCTCCCCTTGCCCATCCCCCAAACAGTGCAATTTATGACCAAATTTGATTTTTTTCAGTTCTCATTTTCCTGATGCTCTCTTCGGGTTGCCAGGGAAACAAATTGACTTGGTAACCTGCTGGAAGTCCAAGATTATCACCACAATGGAATGAAGAAAACCCTTTTTTGGTGGTGATGTAGGTCACTTTAGGGATTAGATTTTTAACTCTTTCTTACTGGGCAGAGCTTTGAAAGACTGACAAGGATAACTTTTTGAAATTACCTTATTAGAGAAACTTAGAGAGGCAGCATGTTGTGGTGGAATGTTAGACTTGGAATCAAGACAGCCCTGAGTTCAAATCCTGCCTCTGACACTTATCAGTTATGAAACCAGGGTAAATCATTTAATCTATATCATCTTCAGTTTTCCTGACTATAAAAGGGGGAGAGTAAGGAAGGTGGCACAGTGGATTGAATTACTTAATCCTATTTTTCTCAATTTCTAATCTGTGAGATGAGCTGAAGAAAAAAATGGCAAACCACTCCAGTATCTTTGCCAAGAAATGAGGTCACAAAGAGTTGCTCCTGGCTGAAATGACTCAACAACATATACTTATATTGCACTACCTTATCAACAAATCAATATCAACAAATTATATCAACAAATATCAACAAAACAATATGCATTTATTAAGTACTTACTATGTGCTGGAGATAGAAAAGCAAAAATGAAATGTTAACTTCCCTCAAGAAGTTTCCATTTTCTTTTTGCTGAGGCAATTGAGGTTAAGTGACTTGCCCAGGGTCACACAGTTAGGGAATGTTAAGTGTCTGAGACCATATTTGAATTCAGGTCCTCCTGACTTAAGGGCTGGTGCTCTATCCACTGTGCCACCTAGGTGCCCCTGAGCTTCCATTTTCTTGAGGGGAAACTATCTACATGTATAATTAAGTAGATAGATAAATGGATGGATGGAGAAATACAAATATGTGTGTGCATATATATATACATATATATATACAACTATTTATATGTAAAGTAAATACAAGATAATTTTAACTAACATCTGGGCAGGAGGCAAAGAGGATTCAGCAATTTACCTAGGAAATTCATACAGCTAATCTGAGGTCAGATTTGAATTTAGGAAGATGAGTCTTCCTGACTCCAGGCTTGACACTCTATCCACTGTGCCATCTAACTGTCCCAGAAGGAACCTTCTAAAATCATCTATTTCAAACATGTCAAACACACAGACTGGACAATAATGTGCCATATTCCAATACAAATAAAAAATATAAATGGGAAATGCTTAACAAAAATTTTTAAAATACCAATAGAGCATAATAATACATGGTTTTTTAAGTTAATCTGTGACCCACAGGGATCCTTAGGTAAAGTTTAGTCACCCCTCACATCTGAATTTGATACCATTGATTTGGTCCATTCTCCCTTCTTACAGATTATGTAAAGCTTTTAAAGGCCAAGCTAAGAATTATGTACTATATCCTCAAAGCAATAGGGAGCTATGGAAGCCTTTTTTTTTACAACAGAAAAAGTGAGGTGATCAGGCCCGCATTTTGGAAATACCAGACTGATAGCTTTGTGAAGGGATGATTGGAAAAAGAGAAAGCCTGGAGACCATTTAGAAGGTTATTACAAAATCCATCCTTACACCAGGGAGATCTAATCACGTCCATAATTCATTGCAAAAAGTTTGCAATTTTTGGAAATGTCATAGCAACATTTGTCACAACAATTGTTCACTGGGCACTTTTCTGCAGAGGAAATAGTTTTCTTTTATGCTTTTCTGTGAGACATTTGTACGAGACTTTTGTGTAAGCAATTGAAAGCATCTATCCTTCCCATGTTTAAGTCCCTCAGCCTGAAATTCCTCATGGTTCCCCACTAAAGCCATACTGATTAACTCACAAAGGTTAAAATTGAACACATTTACAATTATAGTCACACAGATGTTTTTAGTAATAAAAAAAAAATTAGTTTCTAAAAAAGCCACCCATACTCTGCCAGGACATTAGACTGGGAATTTCCCAAGGCATGGCCCTAGTTCTTCAAAAACAGCAAGGTTCTCTCCTGGGCAGCAATTATCATAAAGACTTATAAAGGTAACATTGGGACAGAGACTTAAACTCTCTGGAGCATTTTTTCTCATCTGTAAAAACAGAGATAATAATAGTTTTATGACTTACCACATAGGTTATTATGAGAATTGTACTTTGTAAAACTTTAAATGGTATCCAAATATAAGCGCAGATAGGTTAGAGCAAACTTGTACTGGCTCAAGGAATTGCTGTTATTCGGTCATTTTAATCATGTCCAACTTTCCAAGACCCCATTTTGGGTATTTTTTGGCAAAAATAATGGAGTGTTTGCCATTTCCTTTTCCAATTTATTTGATAGATGTGGAAACTGAGGCAAACAGGGTGATGTGGCTTATCCAGGGTCACGGAACTAGTAAGTAGCTGAGGCCAGATTTGAACATGGGTCTTCCTGAGTCTAAGCTCAACATTCTATCCACTGAATTACCTATTTAATTGTTAGATTAAACCAGTAATATTAAACTATTTAGTTGTTAGGTTCTAACTAAAAGCTCTAATAGAGACATTAGATTCAATTGGGGCTCAAGCATAATTTTTTACTTCATAGATAGCACTAAAGCTTTCAGAGGGATTTGATAATAATAATTGACATTTATTTAGCAGTTTAAGATTTATAAAGCACTTCATATATATTATCTCATTGTAATATACCATATTTTACAATCCACCATATAAGGGAAGTATTTTGATTATTATTATTTCCATTTTACAGATAAGGGAATAGATTCAGAGAAATTTTATAGATAAATAGGTATAGATATAGACATAATTGTGTAGAGGAAACTGAGACTGAGGAGTTAAGTGGTTTATTATGTCATATAGCCAATAAGTAATAAAATGAGATTTGAACTCAATCTTCTTGAGATCAAGTCTAGTTCATTATCCTATGTTATCTCTAAAAGAAAAACAAAACAAAACAAAACAAAAAACCAGTTATTTGTCCAGGAAATAGCTTTTAGGATGGACCTTACTGATTATCTTGTCCATTCTAATCCCCTCATTTTATAGCTGGAGAAACTGGGTTCATTCATAGAGGGGAAGTGAAGCGTCAAATTTCAAGGTCGAGTGCCTAGTCACTGTTGCATATCTGTTTTGAAGTGAAGGGTTATCATGAATGAAGCAAATAGAAAAGAATGAGAGCAAAAATGGAAGGACCATCTGTTAAGAAAGGAAGGAGGGATGGAAAAAAAAGAGAAGAAAACTGGACTCAAACAAAAGAGGGAGATAGGCAGGTCAGGACATGATAACAAGAGGAAGCAGATTCTTGAGGGTGAAAATACTGGATCTGAATTTTTCTTGAATTGAAACAAGAAACCCGTTACTTGGGAGTTATTTACGTGAGAGGAATGGAGGGGGGTTGATGTGATCAGTCTTGGGAACAAGATAATCTTAGCAGCAATGGTAAGATACAGCCAGGAGACTGGAGAATGCTACCCTGCTGACATTTAAGTAGGGTGAGCTAGCAGACAAGCTCAGACGTCTGTAAGAAAGGTATCCAGGAGTGTTTCGGGAAAATCCTGAAATAGAAACGAGCACAGACTTGGTTAGAATGAAATGATATACCATTTTGGAAGGATTGCTGCTGAAATCATATGATTTGAGTACTTCCTTAAGCTGAGAGACTCTACTCCAAACATACCTCCTAGAAAGCTTTTAGAACAAGTTTTTTTTCCAATCTTTTTTATGTTATATGTAATCTGGACCCCTTTAACAGTTTGGTGGACTCTATTCTCAGAATAATGTAGGCTTTTTATTAATAATTGAAGAAAATGCTAAATTTCAGTTAGAAGTTAGTGAAAATAAGGATATATTTGTATCATATCCAAGTCCATGGACTCCTTGAATCTTAACCATATAGCCATTGGTTCCAGGCTAAGAACCCTTGTTTTAGATAATATAGTTAGGTAACTTCAGGCTACCTACTCAAGTATTATGTGATATAAGTGCAAAAATCTCATTTCATCTAGGCTAAAGTCAGCAGAGCCATAACAGATTGGCATTGTTTTGATTATTTCCATAAGTCTGGATGGGAACAAGATATTCAAATCAATTGATCAGTAAGCAATTATTGAGTGACTACTATATGCCAGGTACTGAGCTAAATCCTGAGAATACAAAGACAAAATTAAAACAGTCTCTGAACTTAAGTAACTTATATTTTACTGGAGAATATGTATTCATTTAGAAGAAAAACAGTAGTTTGGAGATTGAGGGTTCCAGCAGCTGGGGGAATTAAGGAAAGGCTTCCTTAAAAAGAGGCACTTGAGTGGAGTCAATCATTAGTCTCTTCCTTCACCATCTAGTTCAGGTGGGGTTTTGGGGAAGCATAGAGACAGAAGGCCTGAGTTCAAATTCCTGCTATTATTTACTATGGAGTTTCAAAATTGTCCAAACTACAAAAAGATCCAAGGCAGAGCTCTGAATCAATGTCTCTTTGTTAAAGTGAATGAAATGAATCTCAGATCTTCCTCATGATCTGAGATGCCCCCTCCCTCCAGGACCTTAGTTTTATAGTGCTTGATACCTAGAAATATAGATGAAGCAAACTAAAAATACAGAATCTCATTGGTTGATTGATCTTGCCTTTGATCCTCCAGGGGAGTCTACACAAAATACAGAGTGGCATTATTTGACAAATGGGTTAATAAACACACAGACCTATCTTCACCTTTCAGGAGGTCCTTCTAAGCCAATGAGCAGACCCATAGTCTGGGCTAATAAACAGATATCAAAACATAATACATGGGTTTATGGACCATTGGACAAGAAGGCCAAAGGCTGGCAAATAGGGCTACTTGTTGGTCAATGCTTTTGGATATCTCTCTATATTGGGTAATAGAAGAATGATAAGGGATGGAGGGGTAACAACAATAGCTGGGAGACTTTTCATGTAATTGAGTCACCTCTTCCATTCCGGGTTTCATCACCATAACAAGTAAAAACAAGAGTGGAGGTCCTCTAGCAATATGACTGAGCAAGTGAACTTACAATACACAGTTCACACCTTTGGGGCCTAATATACAGAATTTATAATCACTATTCTTATGAAATCGTATCAAATTGATTAATATTGATTGGAATAAAATAGGGGCCCAATTAATCATCTGTCATATTACTACTTGTGTATTTTGAAACAAGTCACTTTTCTGGGTCTCTCATTTCCTCATCTGTAAATATGAGAAAATTAGATTGGAAAGTTTTTTAAATCTTCAATCACAGGACTCTATGACTAAATGTCATCTTTCCTATGAAACCTTGCCTGACCTCCACAGTGATCCAAGATTCCTCCCTTGTCTAATCTCTTGTGCTACTCTGACCTTTTCCCTCCTCTTAATCAGATTATTTTAAAAATCATCTTATTGATGTAATTTTTCACTAAATCAAAATCATTTAAATTTCTCTCCAAATTGATCCCTGTTTTATGAAAAAAAAATTAAGCAATATCAATTGCTGTAGTTTCCAAATCTGGCAAAAAAATAAAACATTCTATCCTGGAAGTCCCCTGCCTGTCTGAGAGGGCCGTTCAGCTGTTTTTTCAACAATTCTAAGCTTGACTTCTATTTAGTTATCAAATTTGCTGTACTATCTATGTAAATACACATATTTCCACCTTTCTCAGAATCAATCACCAAACATTTAAATGTTAACTACATGACTAGAACTGGGCTCATGTTCAACATATTCTGTTATGTTCAGTTGTTTTTTTCCAGTCATTCCCCAGTTGATAGACACTCACTTTCTTTCCATTTCTTTGCTACCATAAGTTGCCACCATGAATATTTTAACATACAGAGTATCCTAAAAGTTTTAATTTAGTATTAAGCTTTAGTAACTACAGCTATAATTACAAAAAAACATTTGAAAGTCTCATTATCTAATTTGTTTTTTTTAAGTCAATGTTTCTTATTTAAATTCAAACATAACCATTGTCTTACTCTGTGTGTTGCTCCAGTCAGTTTTTTGGACTTTGTAAAAATGTATCAATTGCTGCTCAGTGAGTGATGGAACTGCATTTGTAATTTAATATTCCATACTCCCTCCCATTAGATTGTAATCTCCTTGAGAGCAGGGTCTGAGTTATTTTTCATATTTATATTCCTTGGCCCAGGATAATTTTTTGCACGCAGCTATTTAATAAATATTTGTTAAATTGAAATGCATTGAACTGAATTAAATTTCAATGAGTTAATCTTTGATTTTAAAAGAGGACCTATGATATGGGGTGATGCCCTGACTTATTATTAATAATAAAGACATGATTTGTGAGCATTTAGAAAGAGTGATCATCTCGATCACTCAGAGCTAGCCACCATGGCTTCAGAAGAAGAATTCAGGCTTGACTAACTTTATTTCCTTTTTTTGACAGGGTAATTAGTTTCAGGGGAAATAATGTGACAATAGTATATTTGAATTTCAACAAAGTCCTCCTTGATAGAATTTAATGTCAAGATGGAGATATGTGGCCCAGATGATGATGTAGCTAGGTTGACTCAAAACTGGTTCAATGATAAATGACTGATTAATGACTATCCAGAGATAGTCATCAATCAGTTAAAGTCAACTTTGAGAATTGTCTCTAGTGCAATGACTGTTTGATCCCATGTTGCTTGAGATTGTTATCAAATGGGGTGGCTAGATAGAGCATCAGCCCTGGAGTCAGGAGGAACTGAGTTCAAATCTAGCTCAGATACTTAACACTTACTGTTAGCTGTGTAACCTTGAGCAAGTATCTTAACCCCGATTGCCTCTCAAAAAAAAAAAAAAGAAAGAAAGAAAAAAGAAATTGTTATCAATGAC
This sequence comes from Myrmecobius fasciatus, assembly GCA_023553655.1. Taxonomy (NCBI): domain Eukaryota; kingdom Metazoa; phylum Chordata; class Mammalia; order Dasyuromorphia; family Myrmecobiidae; genus Myrmecobius; species Myrmecobius fasciatus. The sequence goes on from JAJPUD010002132.1 coordinate 255,009, forward strand.
TTGGATGAAGTTATAGTTCCATTAAAAAGTATTTATCAATTAAGCATTAGATGGAATGTTATCAAATGTACACGATACAAAACTGGGAATAATAACTAAAATGTTGGAACAGGATGTCATGCTTATCAAATTGACATATGATATAAAGCTGAGAATAATAACTAAAATATCGGAACAGGATGGAAGGGTCAAAAACATCTCAACAGACTAGAATGTTGGGTTCCTAGGATCAAATTTCATAGAAATAAATGGATGGTCCTAATTTAGCTTCAAAAGAACAACTTCAACAAGTTACACAAATTCAAGAAAAATGACACAATGAACCACTTTTGTTCAAGTGGCAGCTAATACAGCTAACACAAACTGAGGGTGGATTAGGACATGCTTTATACCAAAATACAAGAAGAATAAACCCACTGAACTCTGTCTTCATCAGACAACATTTAAAGTCTTTGTTTTTATCTGTTTGGCCTATATTACAAGGACATTGATGAGGGGGCAGATATTCAGGTAAGGACAATTCAGAATAGTTTAAAGAAGCAGGTAGTGGTTAGCCTGGAGAAAACAAGCCATGGTAGCTGTCTTCAAATATTTGAAAGACTATTATATGGAAGAGAAATGCTTAGATTCATGTGGGTGGGCTCCAAAGTATAGAGGATCAATGAGTGAATGGTACAGAGAGGATTTTAATTTAGAAAAAACCTTTTAATAACAGCACTGTCCAAAAATAGAATGGACCACCTAAGTAGAAACATATACGTTCCCCTTTAAACAGAAATTGAATGATTGCTTGTCATGGACAATATTAACAGGGATTCTTCTTCAGATCTCAACAAAGATTTATTAAGAGCCTGGATTGCATTAGGTACTAAGGATACAAAGATAGAGAAGACAACACTGTCCCCTCCCTCAAAGTCTCTTCTGATACCAAGATTCTATGATTAGAAGATATATAGAGAGACAACATATACATATATGGAAAATATGTATATCTGTGTATATATATATACATACGTATATTCCTTATTATCCTTCCCTCTTCGAAATTCTGCAGTCTTGAATGTGAAATGTTTAGTAAAAATACTGAGGCTTAGCAACATTTTCTTAGCCCTACCATATACTTGGACTAAAATCAGTTCTTCCTCAAATCTTGAATTCATAATATCAGTAGCTTAGAATCACAGAGTTATTGCTGTAAAGGACCTTAGACAGAGGTTATCTAGAACATCTTTATCTTACAGAGGAGGAAAATGAAGCTGAAAGATGTGAAGAAATATATATATATGTGTATATATATATATAAATGATCTTTAGGTTTTTCTAGGTTTAAACGAGTTTAGCTATGTCAGGAAGATGAGGACACATTGGAAGAAAAACTATGTTTAATGGATTTACTAGTATCTTAAAACAAAGATCTCAAACCTGGAACCAAATGAGATTTGTTTCCAGCCCTTCACAAATTGTAATTTCTAGAAATCCCATTCTCCTAATCCCTACCCTCAGCAGAAGAATTTTTGGATATCCATAATAAATATGGAGAGGGAATAAATAAATATAGGAGCCAAAGGAAGGAAAATCCAAAAAAAAAGTAGAAGTCCAAATTACTTTTCTGCCTGTCTTCTGGAATATTCCTCCTTCTCTTCTTTGTTCCTTTCCCTTATCCTCACTCCTTTCTGGAAAAAGAGGAGAATGAATGAATTGGGAGACTGAAGATTACTAAATTATCTGGCCTAAGGGGTCTGGGCTAAAACCAAAAAGGCTAGAGTTCATAACTCTCCAAACAAGTCTCAACATCCAACCACAGCCCTGTACAAGTAGCAGGGATAGCTCAAAAATGGTTATCTGTGGCAAACCACTTGCACCAAGACCTTTGGCAAAACTGCAAGGCAAAGTTCTTTCCCCAGAATTTCCCACTCCACCTACTCCATCCCCTTTACCCAGTTGCTCAGCCAAGTCACTCTCTCAATTCTAAGTTCCCAAGGCCCATCCTCCAAAAAAAAAAAGCCTCCTGTCTTCCAAATTCTTGTTTCTTCTTCTATTTTCATTCTTCCTCCACCCAAATCAAAACTCCCACTTGTTGAAGCTAATTGTAGGGAATTTCCTAACTATTTCATTTCCTTTCTCAATAACTTTCATAATATTATCTTCCCAAGCCTTAAAAATGACCCACTTCTATTATCCTTCCTTTTTCAAAGTCCCTGCAGTCTTGACTATGAAATATTTAGCAAAAATAGAGGTTTAAAAATAGAGGTTTATCATCATTTTCTTATCCCTACCATATACTTGGACTAAAATCAGCAATTCTCCAAATCTTGAAATCATAAAGTCAGTGGCTTAGAATCACAGAGTTATTGCTGTAAAGGACCTTAGAGGTCATCTAGTCCAACATTTTCATTTTATTGGTGAGGAAAATGAGGCTGAGAGAGGTGAAGAAATTTAGGGTACAGAGTAGTAAAGGGAAGCAGCTAGATGGTAGAGTGGATAGAGTGCCAGACCTCAAGTCAAAAAGTCTCATCTTCCTGAGTTCAAATCTGACCTCAAACACTATCTGTGTGACTCTGGGCATGTCACAACCACAATTATCTCAGTTTCTTCATCTATAAAGTAAGCTAAAGAAGGAAATGGAAAACCACTCCAGTATCTTTGCCAAGAAAAACCCACATTGGGTCACAAAAAGTCAACTACAACTGAAAAATGACTTAACAACAATAAAGTACTAAGTAGCAGGAATGGGATTTGAGTTCAGTTTCTCTGACCCCAAATCTAGCATTTTTTTCTACTGAATGATACTGCAAGAAATGACTTCTAGACCTCCCAGTATAATCTGAATATTACAAAAACACATACACATATGCACACACAACTTCATGACCCATTCACAATGATAGCAAATTTTTTGTTAAACCTCCCTGGTCACGTCTTTGAAATCCCTTGAGTAAGATTGACTTGTAGAAGTGACTAATGTTGGGGGCCAGGAGCAGGAATATACTTATATAGTTATCAATTTAGAACCAGGGGTTTAGAAGATTGAGAGAAAATCCTTCCAATTCTAGAACCTAGAAGGTTGAGAGATTTTTCTAATTCTAGAATCTAGAAGATTCAGAAAAAAATCCTTTGAATTCTAGGACCCAGAAGGCTAAGAGATCTTTCCAGTTCTAAAACATAGAAGACTAAGAGATCTAATTCTAGGACCTATAAGGTTAAAAGATCTTTCTAATTCTACAACCTAGAAGATTGAAAGTCTTTTGAATTCTATGACCTAGAAGGTTAAGAGATCTTTCCCATTCTAGAACCTAGAATGTTGAGAGATCTTTCTAATTCTAGAACCTAAAAGATTGAAAGCTCTTTCTAATTCTAGGATCTATAAGGTTAAAAGATCTTTCTAATTCTAGAACATGGAAGATTGAAAGTCTTTTGCATTCTATGACCTAGAAGGTTGAGAGAATATTCTTACAATCTAATTCTGGATTGAAAAGTGTCATCTCAAAGTCTTCAAAATCAAGTTTCCATCATTTACTTGTACGTAATAGCTTAGTTCTTAAGCAGTCCCTTGTAATGGTTCAAGACAGCTATTTTATGGAATGCATAGAGGTGAGATGTCACAGGCTGACACAACATCCCTTCCCACTTAACTTTGTTTCTCAGCCATTCACAGGCAGAACCTTCCCTTACAAGTACAGTTACTATGGTTACCATCCGGATTGGCACAAGATGTGATCCAGATTGAACTTCAAGGTATAGTACAACAAATACAATCTCTCTCCAGTCAGAAGACCTGAAGCCTTTCTTCTCTAAGCAATAAGTCAACATCAAAACACAGTAACCCAAGTTTCTGACAACCTCCCGGTCTCACAATGTTAGGGCTGCCAAATTCTGGAAATGAGAGAAAGGAAAGGATATAGAAAGGAAGCAGCTGAGGGGGCTGCTGACTACTTAACAATTCCTGTAGGAAACATCAGCAGTAGTGAGATGAGAAAAATATATTCTGGCATTAACCCAACAGAACTAAAATAGTGAGGGGGAAAGGAGGGGGAAAGCTCAGAACGGGCTACTAAAAGTACCCTATGAAAAGAGACTCATTTATGATCTCTGACATCATTACTTTGAAAGGCAGAAAAATCAGAAACCTACAAATTAAGGAATGGAATTAAAATGAGTCAGGGAAAAATGAAAATGGAAAAAGGAAAAACCCACAGAGAATTGTTGAAGAAGCAAGATTTAAGATAAGGTGTCAAAACCACAATGAAAATAAATGGAGATTACAAGTGAAGGACTTTTTAAACATAGAAAAAAATCAGTTCCATAAAATAAGTTGATATCCATGACTTAAATAAAATTTTTTAACAAATTCTATTTATTCAGTTTCCTTTGACAATAATTTGATTTTCCTAAGAATCCATCCTTCTTTCAAGTGTATTTGTCATAAGCAAAAGCTTAGTAATATGGAAGATTACCCATTTAGCTCCCTTTTCATTTTTTCCCATCACTTCTGGGAATTCTCTGAACATTTCCTTATGACCTCTTTTAAGCCAACCAAAATGTTGATATTTCTTCCAACACTTACTACTTTGATATTTAAAGGAACAGATGTTAAGGATGATAGACAGTGTTACCTAATAGAGAGAGGAAGAATCAGAAATATCTTGATTTGAGTCCTGAGTCTGACACTTATTGATGGTGTAGCCAGCAGCCAAATCACTTAACCTTTCATTGTACCAAGCTATAAAATCTAGGATCTAAATTTGATGCACTATCAATTCTGTCCTAGTAGAAGGAAGTTCCCACATCTATATTTCCATATACCAAATAAATCAAAATTCTGGTCACTTCTGCCTCTCAACTCTCCCCCTCCAAAAAACCCCCAAATTTTTGGATCAGTATTTTTATCAGTGTGGGCATGTCAGAAAATATAACTTTGGTATTATAACACATGTTGAAGGATCTATAAGCAGCTCCATGTGTTTCAAGACTTGAATAATTCAGGGGTATAAAGACTAGTTCTCAGATTCTATTGGTACAGTGAACTCCTGGCTGAAGACCAGTCCTTCTATCAGTGCCCCTCAGAAAATTCTGTCAGTTATAGGCTTAGAATATTACCAACAGTTCTGAAAAATGAAGTATTTTATTCAATTATATAGCCACTATGTGTCAAAGGCAGAACCTGAAGGTAGCTTTGTCTGACATGAGGAATGTTTTTATAGCCATTGTGCTTTACAGGACCATTTAGAATTTTTTTATGCTTATATAACTTAGTAGCTGTTTTTTTTGAAAATTGCCTTAATTGAAAAAGTCATCATGCTGCAGTCAAATTGATGATAAACCTCTGCAAATTTGGCCAAGTTGGCCCCTGGACAATAGGCATCTGGGCAGGCACAAATGCCTACTTGAAGCCTCTGCATCTTGCTAGGAGCTGTCAGAGTTTTCACTTCACTGGGTAGAGGACCCCCTCTAAGTCACGATAAGTGTCACAAGTCGGACATTTTTAAACAAATCCTAAAATCTAAAACTCTTCCATAGAGTGTTCCTAGATTAATATGAAAAGACCTGATGAAAAGAGCTAACTAGATGATGCAATGGAAGGCTGAAGCCAGGAAGATCTGAGCACTTACTATGTCACCATGGGCAAATCATTTAGTTTCTTTTTGTCTTGGTTTATTCTTCATAAAATGGGGATAAAATGGCACCTACCTCCTGAGGATCAAATGAGACAGCATTTGTAAAGCACTTAGTATAATGCCTAGCACATAGTAGGTGCTAGCTATTGTTATTATTATTATTATAAACATTCAGTGAGTGAATTCCTGTTTTACTGATTGTTAACATCAGGAAAATGTCTTCATTGCTTCTTTAGAGTTCTGGAAGTAATAAATATGGACAGATGTTTCACCCCTTCATGTACCATAAACATCCCTCTTCAGAGTCTTATCATAGGCTGCAAGGAATCAAACGGGGTTTGAACAAAGCATCAGCTCCAAAGTGGGAAGCTCTAGGAAAGAAAGAAGGTACCTTGTAAACACTGAGTTTTAGGGAAAGAACATTTTAAGAAACTAAAAGATCTGCTTTCCCCCTATCCCCTCAAAAATGACTGGGGACAGTCTGTACAAAGAGTTTGTTAAATCATAAATATAGTGTCAAATATTTGAATAGAAAATGACTTTGTCTTCTTGTAGCCACTTGGATAGTTTTTATTTTTTTCATTTTTAAACTATTTTGCTAGTTGCCTTTAATATAAGATCATAGACCTTAGAGTCAATCTAGTCCCATTACTTTACATATGAAGAAAATGAGGTCCAGAGAATTTGAATAATTGCCCATAAATCTCTGACTGGAGAGGAGGGAGATACAGTGAAAGAATTCAGTTGAATTGATGATGCTGTGATGGATTTATGAAGCACTGGAGGGCTTTCTGTCTTTGTATCCCAAGCCCCTAACACAGTGACTGATATGTAGCAGCCCTTAAATGCTGATGAATTGAGCTGAATTTAGAAAATTGCTTTAGAAAAGAAAAGAAGGATTCCCCTTTTGTGAATTGAGTTTGAGCAGCTCCAGAATGGAAGGGCTATGAGAAAGGTCTAAATATCAAGGAAATGGGATAGAGAAAAACCAAGATAAATTTGAGGGCAGAGATCACATGAATGCCAGCTGAGTTGGTAAGAGATGTCACTAAGGAGACAGTCATTTTAGCAAAAGACAAAAATCTTTCTGAGATCCAAGCAGGAGAGCAATTTATACCTCCAGAGAAAAAAGCGAGCAAAAAAAAAAAAAGGCAACAGCTAAGCTTGGCTGGGGGAATAGAAAGTAAGAGTGGAACTATAACCTGGAAGAGGGGCAAGGAACTGAAAGGGCAGTGGATGCAGGCAGGACCTGGAAGGGACCTATACTAAGCTGATAACACAAGAATGTATCAGTGATTTGCACTAACTGGGTATAGTTTGAATTATAGAACTTCCTTGCCTTTGTACCGCAGGTTAATTGATTGAAAGCATGACAGCCTGGAGTGAGGAAGACATACTAGCTGCCAGAGAAGAATGGAAATCTGGTATAGCCCACAGGAACAGATTTGTGCCTAATAAATCTCTTTTTGTCCCATTCTGGGGGTGACAGAGAAAGAATTGGCAGATTTAGGCTAGGAAATCAGACAGAGAATGGGTTCTACGTCCTGTATTTCATTACAAAGATAAACTTTAGCTCCCTTAAAATTTGACTCAAGATGGACCCTTACTGAACATTCATGTGTCAGATGAATGCTTTCTCCCTCCTCCTCTCCAGTGCCTTTATAATAACAGCTGCCATTCATAGAACACTTTTAATGTTTGTCAAGTCATCTGTATCTCATTTGAGTCACATAAGTGTACTTCGGAATAGGTACCTACAGGTAGTTTCCATTTCACAGATAGAGAAACAGACCCAGAGAACTTAAGTCATTTGCCTATTGCCACACAAGTAATAAGTAAGAGTTAGGGGAAAGGATTGGACCCTAGATTCTCCTCACTTCAGGTCTACTACCCTTTGTCCCAAAAGCTGATCTATGAACCCCTATCAATGTTGTTTCTGACTGGAAAGGTCAGGGAAGAATCAGGAAGGCCACCATAGGGTAGAAGCTTAGAGGGGTCTCGAAGACAGAGAATTTCCGAGATTATTTAGGATGCAGGGAGAGCTGGTTAGCAAGAGGGCTGATACGTAATGCAATGGATAGAGCGCTGGCTGGAGTTAGGAAGTTCAAATCTGGCAACAGACACTTGCTAGCTGTGTAATCCTGGACAAGTCACTTTACCCTGTTTGTGTCGGTTTTCTCATCTGTAAAATAAGCTGGAGAAATAAATGGAAAACCACACCAACATCTCTAAAAATTCCAAATAAGATCACAAAGAGTTGCACATGACTGAAACAATTTAACAACACCAAAGAGTAAAAATCAGAAATCTCTGAGGCTTCCCACAAAAAAATTAAATGTACAACCAATAAAAAGTGTCCCCAAGTATTGTGCTAGGTGTTGGGGACACAGAGACCAAATGAACTAGTTCCTAAACTTACATTAATCAGAGAATTACTCTAAAGAAGGAAGAGTTGGCAGTGAAGACAAGAGGAGTAATATTCAATTTGTTAGTAGACTTAATCTGAATTTAACACATTTTACAAGATGAGAATCATAGAGAAAAGACTTCTTGCTTCTTTATTACGTATCATTTTGGGCACCTGTTAACTTGCAAACAGCTTGCCTTTAAAGTGTGAAACTAAGGCTTGAAAGAAAATCTAAAGTAAAAAAGAAATAAGCAAATTTAGGAAGATTGTCAATCAGTTAATAAACATTTATTAAGTGCCTACTATGTACTAAGAATTAGGAATACAAAAAAGGTATTAAAGTAGTCCCTGCCCTCCAGGAGCTCATAATTTAATGATGAAACTTTATTGAGTTACGTGTTTGAGCCCCTTCATGAAACTGAGCGGTGCCTACCTGCCTATCCTAACTTATTTGGGGGGTCCATGACCTAGGGAAGAGTTCCAGGCTTCTTCTATTCTGTTCTGAATCATTCTGGATCTCTATAGAGATCACTCCCTCTCCTTCCCCTTATTTTTTCTTTCTATCTGAGTTTGACCTTCAATTTAACTGAAAAAGTTCTCTTCTACATCCTGAACCTTGTCTTGTTCCATCCCATATAGCCTCACAGAAGTTACCCAAAGTCAATACCACTGCCAATTAAAATTAAAATCTATCAAGTTCTGACCTCAGTATCACTTCACATCTTTCAGATTGGCTAAGATAACAGGAAAAGATAATGATGAATGTTGGAAGGGATGTGGAAAAACTGGATCACTAATACATTGTTGGTGGAGTTGTGAACTGATTCAACCATTCTGGAGAGCAATTTGGAAGTATGCCCATAGGGCTATTGAAATGTGCATACCCTTTCTTTCATCCATCAGTGACTCTATTGGGTCTGTATTCTAAAAAGATCATAAAAAAGGGAAAAGACCCACATGTGAAAAAATGTATGTAAATACCTTCTTTATGGTGGCAAGGAACTGGAAATTGAGTGAATGCCCATCAGTTGGGGAATGGCTAAAGAAGTTATGGGATATGAATGTTATGGAATATTATTGTTGTGTAAGAAACTATCAGCAGGTTGATTTCAAAAAAACTTGGAAGGACTTTAATGAACTGATGCTAAGTAAAGTGAGTAGAACCAAGAGAACATTGTACACAGCAACAACAAGATTATATGATGACAGATTGTAATAGACTTGGCTCCTTTCAACAATGAGGTGATTCAAGGCAATTCCAATAGATTTGTGATAGAAAGAGCCATCCATACCCATTAAGAAAACTATGGAGTCTGAATGTGCATCAAAGAAAAGTATTTTCACCTTTTTTGCTGTTATTGTTTGTTTGTTTGTTTTTCTTTCTCATTTTTTTCATTTTGATCTGATTTTTTTTGCATGTGACAAAAAATATGTTTAGAAGAATTGCACATGTTTAACCTATATTGGGTTGTCTGCTGTCTAGGGAAGGAGAAAGGGAAAAGAAGAAGGGAGAAATATTTGGAGCACAAGGTTTTTCAAAGGTGAAAATTGAAAATGCATGTATTTTTGCATGTATTTGGAAAAATAAAAAAATGTTCCTAGAAAAAAAAAGTTCTGACCTCAGCTTAACTCTTGTTGGCCATTGTCTTTTTACATAGTCATGTCCTAGCTTTATGACATAAAGCAGGACAGGATTTATTCCCACAATCAACTCTCATTTAGGCACTATTACTAATAAAGAAAAATAGTGGTAGAGATAATTCAAAACAGTAACCTACTCTCCATCATCTGATTATTTTCATTTTACTGTGGAATGTACTTTATGTGGGTAGTAACAAATGTAGAATTCTAATTATGTTTTTCTTTAGCTAATATTAAAATTAGTTTATATTCCTTGAATCTGTCCAAGCTGAGTAGAATTGGGGTGTTGTCCCAAGAGCATGCTGAGGGGTGATAGAAAAACTAATTTGGCTTTTGAAATTCGTAACTGCCAGCATGTCTTTTTGGTAAATGGAAATACCTACCAGTGTGCATGGGGCAGGCTTCCCTGGAAACAAAATGGGGTAGGAAGTATCACAGAGTTCTACTTAGGGATTCTGAAATTTAAACCCCCATCACTGCTCCTTCCTGGAAAACCAATTGTGTGTGAATAATAGAGTGCCAGTACTTGAAAAAATAAAGGTACCTCTATCATCCGAATTAGAATTGCTCTAACCTGAGTTTAGCACACATCATGTTTACTTGGAAGGAAATCAGGCAGTAAGTTGAGAAGGTATGGATATCTAGGGGAAAAGGGATATAAGGGCTAAGAATAGAGTGTCTAGTCTGAACATTGTGATAAACTTGGTCAAGTGGCTATTAGGAAAAGAAGTTGTTTAAAAAGTTCTGGTGACCCATTCTCCAAAGTTTCAAAATTCACAAGGTTGTATTCTCCAGGCTCCTTCACTTAAAGTGAAAAAAAGAAGGCTGAGACAGAAAATTAAGAATGATATTCATGATCCATATTTCAGTGTTGGATTGGAAGGAATGGATTGGAAGGACCTGAGATCTCTCCCATAACAGCATTATCTCTTCTTTCATTGAAACTCCCACCTGGCAAGAAGCTGGCACCTGGCAAGAGAAAAAGTAGGATCTCTTCCACTCATGTTCTTTGAATTCTCCATCTTTAGCTACATCTATACAAGTGATCAAAGAGTTTTTTCTTTACCATATAATTATCAGACAATCACAAAATATATATTCATGTTCCAAAGTCCACTTGGGGATTGCATTAAATAAGTACTTTGAGCAGTTTCATAAGAACTGGGCTTATTAGCCAGTTCTTATGGCAATCTTGCCTTTAGAGATTGACTCAAGGGGCACAAGGAATGCAGATCTTCAGTCAAATGATCAAGAAATTCAAGACAGATGAAGGATTAAGCCTGTGGGCATGAGAATATCCTTTTCTTGTTTTAACAAGTTTGCCACCAAAGCAGGGAATTTCCTGCCAGGATTAGGAAAGTCTAAGACTCTGAAAAGAAAAATTCTGAGAAGGATTTCCTATTCTTCTTTCCCCTACCTCTCTCTAAGACTGCTAGTTTTATTGCTGAAAAAAGAACAGCTGCTTTTCTATTTTTTAAAGGGTTAGGCTTTTAAATTAAAAGAGCAGAGCAGAGTTCACTCTTCTCATAGTAAAACATGGCACTATAGTAAAAAAATTGAAATAAAGCTAGAAGGTGGAAGTAGAAACTCTACAATTATGTGAGTCTCAGTAATGCCCTGCCTGGCAATATCCAGCAGGACAATATATGTAAACCAGAGATTGGCAGAAATCACGTATCCAGCAAAGAAGCAATCAATAAAAATTATGAATCTAGTATATACTAGTGTCAGGTACTCCATAGTAGCTTTTTATTTTCAAACACATGCAAGGATAGTTTTCAACATTCACTCTTGCAAAACCTTGGGTTCCAAAATTTTCTCCGACCTTTCCTCCTCCCCTCCTCCCCTAGATAGCAAGTAATCCAATATAGATTAAACATGTGCAGTTCTTCTAAATATATTTCCACATTGATCATGCATTGAGTACTCCAAATGGCACCAGTGTGATAACATCTCTAGAAGAGGTCTTGTATTATTGGAGGCATAAGTTGTTCCTGCATTAGCTTTCCCAGGCACATGGGCTCCCTCCACATATGTGTCTAGACATGTGTGTGTCCATGCATCTTCCTACATATATCCACTCCGCTCACTGATGGTGCATTTTTAAGAAAGTATGTGTGTATTATAGGCTAATGAGGGAAATGTTTCATTGCTACTTTTGTAGATATACCATTTCACTAGATGCTATTGCCTTAAGCTAATTATATTCTTTTCTGTGGTTCAGTTGCTTCAGTTGTGACCAAGTCTTCTTGACCCCACTTTAGGTTTTCCCAGCAAAGGTATTGGAGTGGTTTGCCATTTTCTCCTCCAGCTCATTTTACAGATAAGGAAACTGAGGCAAACAGGATTAAGTGACTTGATTAGGGTCACATAGTAAATATCCAAGGCTAGATTTAAGCTCAGGGAAATGAATTTTTCTGACTCCACACCTAGAACTCTCTCTCCTGGTGCTGTAAGTTAAGGAAATTGATGATGGTTTAGAAGTTATGATTTGGGTAATTATAGAATCACAGAACACCCTGAAGCTGATGGAGCTTTCTTGGGCTAATAGTATTTTATTAATTGGGGATATCTTAAAGCATAACACTTCAATAGGAGTTATCTCTTTCTCCTGTGATTTATTTATTGCTCTTCAGTATCTAAATTCAATTTAAAAAAACAATTCATCACCATAAAGTGTCCTGAAGGATATTGGGATTTAAAAACCAATGCAGGCATACCTCAGATATTGAGGTTCAGTTCCAGACTTTTGCAATAAACAAATATCACAAAAAAGTGAGTCACATGAATTTTTTTGGTTTCTAGTGCATATAAAAGTTATATTACTTATATTATGATATAATACATAAATATTTTATTGTGGCTCATTGTATATTGTAGTCTATGGCTGTTGACTGATCAGTATGGCTGTGACAATTTCTTAAAATAATAAAGTTAATGATTCTTCCTTTCACTTGAACATTTAGGCCTTTGTAGGGTTAATTGTCCTCATTTCAATATTGTTTTGTCTCAAGGAAGGAACCTTGAAGAGAGGGACAGAGAATGGCCGTTAGGTGGAGCAGTCAGAATACACACATTTATCAAGTAAATTTGTTGTCTTATATGGGTGCAGTTGGTGACTCCCCAAAACAATCATAATAGTAGTATCAGAGATCACTGATGACAGGTCACCATAACCAATGTAATAATAATGAAAAAGTTTGAAATATTATGAGAATTATAAAAATGTGACCCAGAGACACAATGTAAGCACATGCTGTTGGGAAAAATGGCTCGCAACAAGGTTGCCACAAAACTTTCTTTTTTTGTTTTGTTTTTGCTGAGGCAATTGGAGTTAAGTGACTTGCCCAGGGTCACACAGCTAGAAAATGTTAAGTGTCTGAGATCACATTTGAACTCAGGTCCTTCTGACTTCAGGGCTGATGTTTTATGCACTACGCCACCTAACTGTCCCCAAAACTTTCAATTTGCAAAAAATGCAATATCTACAAAACATAATAAAATGAAGTATGCCTGTATTTCTCTTCTCTCCTCTTTATTTGTCTATGTGGGGAATTCCTTTGTAAATGATTTCCTGGATTCTCACATTCTTCTCCAGTCTGTGGTTTGTCTCTATTATACACTGTTGCAAAGTAGAGTTTCCCAAGATAATTATTTTGGTCAAACTTGGTCTTAGTGATTAATAACCTATTCCCTAATTCTATGCTTCTTGGAGTTTGTTGGATCAGTGAATCAGGGTTTTTGCTTTGTAATAATAATAATTATAATAAAGATCTACATATATATAAATAGCTTCCAAATCTCTCTGCATGTTCTATTGTTTCTTTTAAATAAGAAAGAAATGTGCTTCAACTACTATGAAAATCTTAATTTAAATGCCACATGAAATGTTTACATATATCATTGTCACCCTGGGACCGGAGCTTACCACTGGTGGAAGAGCTGGCTTTGACTTCAAAGGATTCAGGTTTCAAATCCCCCAGCTCTGCTTCTTACTCTCTACGTGATCTTGGGCAAAACAACTTTGTGCTTCAGCATCTTCATCTTTATAGATAAATATAATTTAATCTATAACAAAAAAGTTAGATTAGATGCTCTCTAGGGTGTCTTCTAACTTTAGATTTAGAAACCTAAAAACCAGTGAATTTGATGATTTCTAAATTTCTTTACAGTTCTAATTTATGAGCCTATGACCTTCTACTATGATCAATGTCCAGATGGATTCTTTCTTTTTGCTTTTTTTCTATATTTGTTACTTTTTCTTACCAATTTTGGTCCATTTATTATAGTACATTTTCCCCACCCCTCTCTTCCTTTAGTAAAGATTAGTTTCCTCAAGATAAAAAGTATTCTTCAAGGAGATGAGTTAAGATGTAGCTATATAATAGCATAGAAGTAACCAGTTCTGAAAGATGTAGTCATAAAGTAATAAATAAAACCAAAAAGACACTGGTTCAAGCTGGCTTTGTGATCCTGGGCAAGTAAATTAGCCTTCCAGTGTTGCAGATAGCTCTCAAAGACTTTAAATTGCAGAGAATGTACCAGCTTGTGTAAGTAGAGGGAGTCTTTTCATCTGAGATATGATGTCTTAGATGGGAAAGGACTAAGATACAATAGTTAAGTGAGTTATTCAGATATCTGGCAACATGTCTGGCATTTAATAAAGATGTGTTAAATTGAATTGCAGGTGCAATCATATAAGTCAGTGACAAATTTCTGGATTCTAGTTCAAGTTCATAAGATTAGTATCCAAAATTGCATTGATTATCTTTTTTTTCCTACCTGCCTTGTACTCTAGAATTTAGTTTTTAAGGAAGACAGTAGAGATAAGATTTCCTATTTTTCTAATGGATGTCTTCTTTGTTGATTAACGACAATATGTTATTCTTGCAAATTCAGGTATCAAATTTCTTTTTGGAAAGGTCTTTATTTTATAGAACCACTATCTTGATCAAGGTGATACCATTAGCTAAATTATCTTTTACCTTCATTAGGGAGGATGCCAAGGAAAAAATATCAATCAATAAGTGGTTCAATATTTATTGAGCACATACAAGGCACAGTACTAGGTATGGGGAGGGAAGCAGGAACATTGTCCTTGACCTCAAGAAATGCCCAATATAGTTGGAGATATAAGGCTCATATTCATAAAAAGAGAGTTATTTAACATGAACTAGACAAAGCATATTTCTATTCACATCTATCCTGTCCCCGTGCTAGACCTTCAAAGTGCTGACCCATGTTCACAGAAGAGAAAACAATTTAGGTTTGCCCTTATTTCTTTACTCAATCATAATGTAATACTAAACAAATGTTGATAACATAACAAGTTCCTTTTTCTTCTTGTATTTAGCCCATAGAGAAGCAATCTCTCATCCTCTAGTGTAGAAATTTGTAACCTGGGGTCCATGAGCTTGATTTTTTAAAAATATATATTTGATATAAAAATATATATTTAAAAATATATAAAAACATAATTGGTTTCTTTCATGATTCTATGTGTTTTATTTTATGCAATTAAAAACATCATACAGAGAAGGGTTCATACACACAGAGAAAAGATTATGAACTTTGCTGTAGTTCTTAAACTTTTCTCACTCATGACCCTTTTTACCCAAGAAATTTTTATGTGACTCTGGATATATAGATATATAAAATAGGTATACAAATCAAACATATACCAATAATAAATCATAATTCCATGACCCCTATATGGGGTCACAAACAACAGTTTAAGAAGCTAGACTCTAGGGGATAGACAGCTGGCTTCAGAGTAGGGAAGATCTGGATCTAATTCCCATGTCTGTTACACGTTGTCTGGCCTCTAGCCTTTAACCTCCCACTGCCCCCATACTAATAAAATCACAGTTTTATTTTTTTTTAAATAGTCCATAGGGGAAAGAAGGAATGTGACTTGTAATTTGATTCTTTCAGTGGTAAAATGAGAATAGTCTGAGACATAAAGGCTGAAACTTCCCCTAATATGAGATCAAATATATATGGCCTTATTGCCAAAACAAAAACAAAAGTAGCCAGTATTACCATAAGTATTATCTAGTTTTACAGACAGGAACACAGAGGCCTAGATAAGAGAAGTTTCTTGGCCAAAGTCTTGCAAAACAGCCATCAGAATTGGAACTCAAGTCCTCAGACTCCAAATCCAGGATTCTTGCCACTTTATCATGCTTAGCTGAACTTGTTGGGTTGGCATGTGTCCACAAGGTCCTGCTATCACAATGTCTCCCTCAGAAATGCTCTATGGTACTCCTACCTGACCTGAAAATCCCTTCATTAGCCAGTCACCCCATGAAATGGGACTCTAGAGACCTGGGGTCTAAGCCATGCTCTGCAAATACCTCACTGAGTGACTTATCTCTATTAGTTTTTCTTTCCTTGAATTTCCATCTGCAAAATGAAGGAACTGGGCTGGATGAGATCATGAAGTTTATTTCCACTCATAAAAATTTGAGTCTCCAAAAGGTCACTGTTGGAATGTAATGCTACTTATTCAGTGATCTCTTCTACCCATCACAAATTAGCTTTTCTGATTAGCTAATAGTGCTTTGGAAGGCATAGATAGCATGGCCCCAAGAACAAAATATTCAAGAGAATTTTAATGGTGAAAAGGGATAAAAAATGGCCGCAATAAATCCTGGGATACCGAGTCGGGGAGTAAAGATACATCTCTCTATGCAAGTGACTCCCCAAAATTATATGACCAGCCCTAACTTCATTCTTGAACTCCAGTCCTACTAAGCATCTAAATGTTCCATGGAAATCTCTAATTCAAAGTTTCCAAAAGAGAACTCATTATCTATCTTCTGAACCTCCCATCCTGCTAATCTCCCCATTTCTGTCAAGGACACCACTTCTCTTCCAATACCCCGGTTTACCACCTTTCTTGATTCTTCCCTTGGCCACCTTCCACATACAGTCAGTTGCTAAGTCTTATCCATTCTACCTCCACAATATCTCTCACATCCATTCTTTTTCTCCATTTCCACCACAAAGTCACTCATCCATCAACCTCCTAATGGATCTCCCTGCATCCAGCCTCTCCTTTTCCCTAGCCTTTCTCCACAGAGAAAGGATGGGTCTCACCATGGCTCCCAGTTGCCTTTAGTATAAGTTATATACTCCTCTATTTGCTCTTTAATCCTTCTCCTATCACTCCAGACTAATTTTACTTTACTTAGGTGAAGGCCTGCACTCTCTCTTTCTCAACCAAATTAGCCTATTTCTGCTTTTCCTGTAGTCTATGCCTTTGTCTGGTATGTTCTTTCTCTTTGCTTCTACTAAATCTCAAACTCGAGGTTTATCTCTTTCAAAAGATCTTTCCTGATTTTCCTAGTTGTTAATATACCCTTCCCCATTTCACTTGGAATGTGGGTAGGGGGAATTTATGTCTGCCCAAGACAGTTGTGGAGTTTTATTTGAGGAGTTTATTGTATTATCAGACAAGATCAACTTATTATTTTTCCTTTTCCTGAAATGAATTACTCTATGTCTTCCTTTTGCCTGATGAAACTTAGACATTTTGACAGTGTCAGGAAAATCAGTGATATTATAGCATGGACTTTGAATGATTTTCTCCATTGAGTTGGCAATGGAAGTCAAAAGCAAACAGTTCAGGGAGTATATAAATGAAGGCAGAACTGGGAGGGTGAAGAAGTCTGAACCAAGAAGACAACATCCACAATGACTAGAATGATACTAACATCAAAAGGCAGATGAACACATGTAACACATTATACATTGACTATAATTATTTACAATGAAAAGGACTTTGGAGATAGGATGATACAAGCTTTTAGACAATGGTTACATCAGTTGGATTTTCTGAAATGTTTTTCTTTGCTACAAGGAAGAGTTCAGTAAGAGTAGGAGGGTTAAGAGAAAATCTCTGTAGTATAAAAACTAAAGGCAACAATAAAACTTAGAATGCAGCCTGGGATAACTGGGCAAACAATATCTTATTTGAAGGAGATTCTGAGGTAAGCACTAAATAAGAAGAGAGATATCTTGGCCAGAAGTATGATGTAAGTCAGGATTTAGAAGGAAATGAATGGTTAAAATGAATAAGAAGAAAAGAATTTGGCATAGAACAAAAGAAAAAATATGTCAACAGCCATTTAAATTAAATAAATAAATAAAACGGGTCATCTACTGGTTCCACCAAAAAAATACTAAATCTTTCCTTGCCTTCATGCATCATTTTTCTTAGAATCTATTTGGTGTGAATTTTCCTAAACATTATACATTTTAATAACTACTAAAAATATATAATTATGATTTAGTAATTATGCACATGGGATCTGTGTTCTGTTAACTTATAAAATTTTTTCATGAACAATTAGATCTAATGATAAATACTGAATTTCTTTGGAAAGCTAGGTTTTAATAGCAAAGCCAAAAAGTAAAAGCCAGACTTTCTCTCTCTCTCTCTCTCTCTCTCTCTCTCTCTCTCTCTCTCTCTCTCTCTCTCTTTCTCTCTCTCTCTCTCTCTCATTGTCTCTATCTCTCTGTGTCTCTGTCTATCTGTCTCTCTCTTTCAAACTGTGTCTGTTTCTCTCTTTATTTCTCTCCATATATATATATATACACACATATATATATACGTGCATATATTTATTTATGGGTAAGGGTCATTGAGTCAATCAATTATCCTATTACTTTTAAAGTTAGTAATAATATGTTATGCCCTTTTACCTTAACCAAATGAAAACATTTCTCAAACAACCAATGATTTTAGAGCTAAAAGTCTTTGAAAGCCATTAGGTGGATGGAAGTGACATTGATAGAAAGTCTGTTCTTGTAGTTAAGGCACAATTCCTTGAGAGGTTTGTATAAAACCAGCATATAATTTAGAACCCAGGAAATTCAAGCAGATGGAGAGCCAAGAGAAAACTGTTCTATCCAAGCCCTAAGAAGCTGTAACTTAATGGGGAAGATAATAGCTTAATCAGAAGAGAATCTAGTGAATTTTGGAAAACCAGAAAATTTGGATGTAATCATGAGTCCTGACATTGTCCACAAGACAGCAACAGCTGGTGACAGTGTCTATATTAGCAGCTGAAAACATCCTGGATATGATTAGAAAAGGAAAATTCATGGTTCTATGTGGAGCCAAAAAAGTTATACTGTGCCCTTGAAGGAGAGAAAAGGATTTCTTTGCTAAGAAGAGCTCAGTTACCCCTTTGCTATATGTATTTTCTAAGCTTGTACTTTCCCTCAGACTCTATTTACTATTGGCAGATTGTGACACAAACTTTTGGGGGGATGTTTTCTATCAACTGTTATCACTACACCTTAGTAAATACCTCTTTCTAAAAATTGATTGTCAGGCTGACTAGTCAATATCAACTGATTATCAAAGAAGAAAGCACATTGAGGGTATATAAGCTTCAGCATTAGAAAAATACCCTTCAAAACCCTTAGAGTTGCCCCTAGGGCCCTAAGGGAAAATATAGTATTCATATTCTGGGGATCCCTCTCAGTGTGAGTGGGAGTTAGTATATTTATCTCAGAATACATGCTACATAGACATGAAAAATCCAAGATATAGGCATATATATATATATAAAGTCAAGATACATTATATATGAATATTCATATATACATATATCTATCTTGACACACACATATAAATATAGATGTTGCATTGTTCTAGATAACTATCTCAACTAGCACTCAGATCAGATCCCAGAGTTTGGCTACTATGTCTATCCTTAGGATTCTAGGGAGGTAACTCAAAAGGTTTTTGAGAATGTTTTTGTACATTTAGTACATACTCAGCTGAATCATGAGCCCCAACTAGTGAGTTTGCGTCATTGATCTTGGCCCATTGACCTGTACAATGTGACACAGAAACACTATATTCCAAATAAAAAAGTTATTTCTAAAATTTTTCTTCTAAATTTACTTTCATCATATTAAAAAGGAGAGGGCAATATAAGTTCCTCTAAAGTTAAAAAGCACTAAAAATCCTGACATGATTTAGAACTACAGTACTCTGTCAGCTCATTTAAGATGACCATTCTTTTTTCAGTAACTGTTTCTGCTAATGACAATTTTTTATTATTATTGCTTGTTTTTCCACATGTAGCACATTTTTTTATCCAGAAAGAACATGGAATTTATTGACCACCATTTGTCAACATGGGAAGGACTCAGGGTCTGAGTCCTGCTTTTGTACTCGAAAACATTAAAAAAGAGATTAGGTAGCCTTGTGGTGGAAAGTGCCATCCACATCCAGAGAGAGAACTATGAAGATTGAATATGGATCAAAGCACAGTATTTTCATCTTTGTTGTTGTTGTTGATCATAAGCAGATAATGCGTCAGAAGATAAATTCCTCTGCATTTTGGTCAGAAGCTATGACTCTAATTGTTAATACAAAACCCCATTTAAGGAATAAATAGAAGTAGGAAATTGGAGTTCTCTGGACTTACGTAAGTAAGTTTGCTTATTTGTTGGGGGGTTTTTTTTTGATCTGATTAGTTTTTTTTTTTTGCTCAGAATAACAAATATGGAAATACGTTTAGAAAAATTGCATACATTTAATCTATATCAGATTGCTTGCTATTTTGGGGAAGAGGGAAGAGAGGAAGAAAAATCAGGAATACAAGGTTTTGCAAAGGTGGATGTTAAAAACTATCTTTGCATGTATTTGGAAAAATAAAATACCATTAAAAAAGAATTTTTAAAAATGAAAAAAGAAAGATTAGGGCACTAAAAATTGCCCTTCCCAAGTCCAGTTTTGGGGTTTTCATGCTTTTATATATGCCAGAAAGCAGCTCCTCTTGAAAGACATTTAAATCATCTAACATCCAAGAGGCCAAAGTACATTATTTTTGTCTATGTAGCCTTAGGATAATTTAACGTTAACAATAACTGATGATTATCAAATATTTTCAAATTTATAAAGTATATCATATAAATTACTTCATTTAATTCTCTCAACAATCCTGCAAAGTGGGACTACAAGTACTATCATTCCTACTTACAGACAAGGAAACTAAAATGCAGACGTTAAAGTGATTTGTTTATGGTCACACGAGCAGTAATGGAGATGGAGCATGCCTTCTGATACCAGATCAACATCAAGTAGCCTCCTGTTTTCTGTTTTGCTCTTTGACTATAGAGAGCTGCTTCAATAGTCCCTATCTAAATGGAAGTTGAAATTAACAAAAGGGTAGATATTCAAGACTGAGTTTTCAGGAAGCCTGGGTCAAAAAGATAGGAAACAGAGAATGATAGAATATCAAAGCTAGAAAGGGCCATAGTGGCAAATGAGTGAAGGCTGAATGGGAAAAGGAAATAAAAGAACATGAGGTAATAATTTTATAGATGAAGAGATTGAAACCCTGAAATGGGTAATGACTGAGAAGTGAATTGCAAATAAGATGAGGCATTTACAAGTCATTTACCAATTTATATGTTGTCTTTTTCATTAGAATATAGGCTTCTTCAGATTATAAACTATTTTTACCTTTCCTTTTATTCCTACTATATAACACAGTACCTGGGGAAAGAAGGAAGGAAGGAAGGATAAAAGAAAAGAAGGAAGAAAATATTTTAATATTTAAATTGTTTTAGAATTGATTAATTTATTCATTATTTTATGAAATATTTCTTAAATGTTAATTATTAAATAATATATTTAAATATTTTAACAACTACTATGTGTCAAGCACTATAATCTGTTACAAATATTTCATTTGATCTTTACAACAGTCCTGAAACCTTCATACTATTATCCCCATTTTAAAGTTGAGAAAACTGAGGAAGACAGAGGTTAAGTGGTTTACGCAAGTTCAGTGAAAGTTATTTGAGACTTAATATAAACTTAGATCTTCCTGACTATAGGCCTAGCAATCTGTTCACTTTGCCACCTAGTTACCTTTGATGTTTGGTAATAAATCTTGCTGATTGAGTGCCTTACTGAAAGACTCAAATATGGGAAACAATGGTGGAAAGATAACTTTGGATGGATCATAAGCAGATAATGCGTCAGAAGATAAATTCCTCTGCATTTTGGTCAGAAGCCATGGCTCCAACTGTTAATACAAAACCCTATTTAAGGAATAAATAGAAGTAGGAAATTGGAGTTCTCTGGACTTACATAAGTAAAAGTTTGCTTATTTTCCCAACTGAGAACCATGATTCCTCTGAGGCATAAGAGCCATTTGCAGTTCTTGAACCACTTGGGACTGTCAAGAGTTTCCATGAGGAGACTTGTTTGGGCTTCAACAGCCACACTGGGATTAGTGATAGGAAGAGCCCTGTCTACTCTGTCTAAAGTATACTTTAAAAATGTACTTATGTTCTTCTAAATGAAACTGTTGGTGCATGATACCCTTATCTCATCTGGTTGCTTTCTCTTATTTTCTCTAAGGAATCCTGGAGGAAAATTAATAAACCTTTCCTTTGTCTTTTTCTTTTCTCTCGCCTCCTCTCTATTCTCTCCCAGAATTATAGAATCTTAGAATTCTAAGAGAACTTGAATATACACAGTTAAGCTTATATCTATTAATCACAGTTTTTTTAAAGTAGAATCCTGAAATATT
The DNA here is from genome assembly GCA_023553655.1 of Myrmecobius fasciatus. Lineage (NCBI taxonomy): Eukaryota > Metazoa > Chordata > Mammalia > Dasyuromorphia > Myrmecobiidae > Myrmecobius > Myrmecobius fasciatus. Next base: position 277,241 of record JAJPUD010002132.1, read on the forward strand.
ACAACTGGAAAGTAGTTTAGAGATACTGATAAAGCATCTAACTTTTCATCTTATAAATGAGGAAACTGAGGAAAGAAAAAAGATCACACAGCTAAATATTGGAAGAGCCAGGATGAGAACTCAGGTATTCTTTCTCCCAAAACAGTGCTATTTCCCCTATATTACCCTGCTTTTCCATCCTCTGATCTACCTCATTCTTAATACTGACTTCCCTTTCTGAAAACCATATGCCAATAATGTATGTCAAAGAAGGAATCAAGATCTGGGCTGAGTTTTACAGAAAATGTTGACATGTCATCAATCACCCAATCAACAAGCACAGATTAAACAACTCCTATGTGTGAAGCGTTGGGAATGCAAAAATGAAAATAAAAGCAGATTCTGCCTTTGGGGAGCTTGTGTTCCAGTCACCATACAACACTGAAGAACTAACTTTTCAACCCTCAGGTATGAGAATAGTAGGATCAGAGGGTCAGCGATTTGGAACTGGAAGATCTTAGATGTCATATCTGATCCAATTTTTTTACAAATAAGGATGTGAAGGCTCAGGGTTCAGATGACTTGCCTAAAGTCATATAGTTAATTGGTGAGTGATAGAGCAACAATTTGAACTCAGGTCACATGATTCCAAATTCCAAGAACAGAGCATTCAAGGAATGCTGTCTATGGTCAAAAAGATCAGAATAAATTTGGTGACTGCTGAGCATGATCCCGATATAAAAAAGAGAGGGTATGGTTCTTGTCATTACAGTAATTTTTTCCAAGAACTTTGTGTTTGTTCCATATGAACAAATAATAAAAAACGGACCAACAGTGCCTCCTTTTGAGGCCTGAATAAGAAGAAATGGGTTTTTAACTTCAACTTGAGTTTAGTTTAGCCAACAGGACAGCTTTCCTGACTGGTCAGGAATAGGTCACCCAACTCTACCATAATGGCTTATGTAAGACTGTCTACATAATTTAAACCATTTTTTGTAAGAAAACCTGAAGTCTGACCATTTTGACAAATGACTTGCCCACACAGCAAGAAAGTATAGAATTGTGAAATAGGAACTAAAGACACACTGAAAAGACCTTTATTTATGATTTATAAGCTCTGGTACTTTGTATGAATCTCTTCACTTTTCCAAATTCAATCTGTTTCTTCATCTATAAAATGGGTATACTTGGTTGCCTCCTTCATGGGATTGTTGTAAAACTCAAACAAGGAATTTTTCCATGTTTTCTATTTGTATCACCAGCATCTAGGATAATGCCTGGAACATAGTAAATACTTTTAAAATGCTTGCTGATTAATTGATAGAAATTGTAATATCACTATGCAATGAAAAGACTGTTGGAAAGTAAAGTAAGCAGAATCAGGAAAATAATATATACTATTGCCACCACAATATAAATGGAAGAATATCACCAATAAAAAACAAATGAGATTTATTATAATAAACAAATGGCCCCAAAAATGAAGTGAGAAAAATGAACCCCTCCACTCTGTGTGTGTCTCTGTCTCTGTCTCTGTCTCTGTCTCTCTCTCTGTTTCTGTCTCTCAGTCTGTGTGTCTCTCTATCTCTGTCTCTGTCTCTTTAATTTGCAGAGGTAGAAGACTATGGGTATAGAATATTACACATGCAATCAGGTTCCAGTGCTGCATTTACTAAACTGTTCTTCCTTTTTAAAATTTTATTCTTTGTTCCAGAGGGATAACTCTCAGGGAAAGGGAAGGGGCTTGAAGTTGAATGTCATGTGAAAATAAAAGATAATAACAAAAACTGAACATTTTTAAAAATCATAGTACAAATGACAAAAACCATCTAGCAGACTTAGAGCACCCACTGCCTAGGAAAGAGAGCACCCATTAGCTCCAGAGTCAGAGGAGCTATCTTTAATGCCCACTTCTGAAGCTGTGTGAACTTGAACAAATCACTTAGCTATTTATTGGTTCTCAGTTCCCTCATCGGTCAAACAAGACTAATGGCCTAATGCCCTTCTGAGGGGTCTTCTTATCTATGGTTCCTATGACTCGAGGCAAGAACCTTCAGTTTATTGATATTGTTGGTCATTTTTCACTCATGTCCCACTCTTAATGACCTTTTTCGGGGTTTTCTTGGCAAAGATACTGGAATGTTTTACAGTTTCCTTCTCCAATTCATTTTCCAGAAGAGGAAACTGAGGCAGACAAGATTAAGTGACTTGCCCAGAGTCACACAGTTAATAAGTGCCTGAGGCTGGATTTGAACTCAGGAAGATGAGTCTCCTGACTTCAGACCCAGCACCCCTTTGCTGTGCCACTTCAGTTTATTACAATCCTTCTATTCCATAGGATTCCTCTTGTAGTTGTTGGTTCAGCTCTAGCCTCAGGATCTTTATGCTCCCTCTAGGAGCCTGCCATATGCTTACGTGGCCATTAGCAGATTTGTATGTATGTGTCTGATAACAGCCACATAAAAACTTGATTCAATTGTTTAAACTCTGAGAGTCCTAAGGGAACAGAAAAATTAGCCTACAAAACCATTGGCAGCTGTTTGGTGGAAATGGGCCATAATATGTTCTGGGAGGAGGTAGTTTCAGTGCATAGACGTGGGAGATGGATGGGGACTGTCAAGAAGAATGCTCACTTTCTTAACCCAGAAGTCTTTTTGGATGTAACACCCTCTGGTTAAGCCAGATGTCAAATCCACTTTTTTTCTCAGACTATTTCTGAAGTCTTAGTCTTGCCTCCATGCTCTGATTCCTGGCTGTCATATCAACCCAGTAGCTTCTAAGACATATCGTCCACAACCTTCCCTGTTTCATATGAACTTGGTCTTCTTCCAAATGACATCTCCCTTGGGCTGGCAGCTTACTTCCTGCTTTCTCGGCAATATCTTGTCCTTCCTCCAATGGCTCCATCATTACTCAGCCTGATCTCTTACATGATTAAGAATAAATAAATAAACCAACTTCCACATTATTTATTTTCATTCATTCTTGAGCATTTCCACTTGGAGGGTTTTTTTGCAGGGGGGGAACGACAAAATTGTTTTTGTTTTCAGAAAGTCTTTGTTGTCATATTTTAAATAAAGTCCAGACTAAAGACACTTAGGTGTCCCTAAGCACTGCCTCCCAGCTTTGGAATTTTCCTTCAGCCCCAGTCAGCCACCCCCTCAGCTTCCTGTCCTCCCTGGCCTGAAAGCCTCACCAGCTGGAGGAGCTCTCTGATTTTCTTAACCCCTTCTTGCTGCAAATATGGATGGCTCCAACCACTGGAGCTCACATCTGGCTCTCATCCCCAGCTTCTCTCAGGCCCCTGACTCCATTTTAAACAGACTTTCCAAATCTGCCTTTCTCACTCCTTATTTTTTTGGGGAAAAACTAATGTTGGGGAAGAAGGAAGAGAGAAAGAAAGTATTATAGACATCTCCAAAAAATGAAAATCTGGTGAGGAGATAATTTTTGGAAGGAAACATACTAGGAAAAATAAGCATGTGTCTTTATTCCTGTCTATTCTCTAATTTCTCCCCTTTTGAATGCAGGCATATGTCATATAGATGCAGAAGTAGTTGGTAGTACAATGAATTTAAATGTAGTTTAAAACACTTACTAGCTATGTGATTCTGGCCAAGTCACTTAATCTTTGTCTCATTTTCCTTATGTATAAAATGGAGATAATAAGAGCACCTACCTCACATAGTTGTGAGAATTAAATGAGATAATATTTATAAAGCAATTAGCACAATGCCTGGCACATAGTAGGTGCTATAGAAATGTGTATTTCCTTCTGCATAAGGTTACACTGATCAGTCCTATTTTTTTTCCATAAAAGTGGTAATAGTTTGTGAATCCCACTTCACTCTAATAAAGCTAATAACCTTTATATGACTCTGATCCCTCTCGTGACTACATATCTATTCAGACATCAACTTAACCAACAGATCAACAATTGACAGATTAACAAACTTACTAAATATTTGCTAAATGTAAGACTTTTTTTTCTGGTCAGGGCATAGGAGGAAGTGGGAATGTAAAGATGAACTCTACAGGATTCTCTCCTGCAAAGTACTTAGAACCTAGTATAGAAATGAAGACCCAGTCACTTATAATTATAAGACAAGATTGAATATGAAAAACCCATTGAAGAGGTACAAAGTTTTGTGGGAATTCTGGGGTAAAGAAGCAGATTGTTAGCCCTCTGGGGATATCAAAGAAGGCTTCATGGGACAAGTGATATTTGACTTGTATCTTTAAGAATGAACAGGATTTCAAAAGGTAGAAAGATGGGAAGGATGGGAAGCAGAGGGAAAGCACATTCTCAAAGTCACAAGGCAGGAAATCACAGAATGCACCCAGGGAATAGCAAATAGTTTAGTTTGGCAAGGTCACAGAGCGGGAGCCAAGAACTACTGAGAGATAAGGCTATGAAGGTGGTTGAAGAGTGATAGCAGGGGTTCTCACTGAGCTTGTTTTGTATATAGCAAGGAACTACTGGAAATTTTTTGATGAGAGCTACAAAGAAAGGAGGGATTTCTGTCCATCTCTTTGTTCTTGTGAATTTGTATTGGACAAATGTTTACGACCTGTCCTCCATGATGGAAAGAAGTATTTGCAGATCTCTGTTGGCTAGCAGAGCTCCATTTGCTTGGTCCCCACCAATTTCTTACCAGTCAGTGCTAGCTGAGACTTTTTAGCTCTGTATAAGTAATGCAGTCTGAAAGGCAGATGATTGCCAGAAGTCTTTTAGAATTGGTACAGTTTAGAACAGTTCTAGAAAATACCCTATTTATTGGCACTTTGGCAAAACTTTTCCCTTCTTAAACACTTCTCCCTAAACTTTATTATCCATTTGGGCTACACCCTTTATAGAATTAACTAGTATTGTCCCATCTATCCATGTAGGGGGTCTTATTTTTATGTGTATGTCATGGACCCTTTGTGGCAATCTGGTGAAGCTTGTAGAGTCCTTCTAAAAATAATGTTTTTAAATGAATAAAATAAAATACAAAAGATTACAAAAATGTACCAAAATGTAAATGGAATTTTCCCACACAAGTTCATGGATCTTCCAAAAATGTGCTTATGGACTCCATATTAAGAATTCTTGATCCAAAGAGGGAAAGAATGTCTCTGATTGGTTGACCTGCTTGTCATTCAGGGAGAGAAGGATGTAGTCAGTATTGGTAAATAGTATGCCATCACTATTCTGGGAAGAAATGCAGAGAGTATTTATGGGTGTTTTCAAAGTGGCTCACACTGGGAGATATGGGCTGGGCAACAAAATGAAAGGATTATTTTGAAAAGCATATGTTGAAATCTATCAGCTTAAATCAAATCCAACTCAGTTAAACTTTTAAAAATATTTGACCTTATGGACTACAATAAATAGTACTACTGGAAGTTTTGTCATAAAAAATACAACCAAGCACTCCAAGTTTGGTTCATCATTTTATCACTGACTCTATTTTTCAGTTTTCTCATCTCTAAAATGGGAAGATGGTATTGAGTTGTAGAGAGGGATATCCCAGAAGGATTCTATGTTTCCACAATTCTTTAGGTCACGTGAAATTGTCATTCATTCTGAGATATTCTCTGGACTATGTCTTCAAGAAGGCAATGTGTAAACCCTCCACATGCTTACATCACTCAGAATACATTGATCAGGTAGAAGTGTACTAGGAAGCAGGTTGACAGAAACAAGACTTGCTTAAAGTTAAAAAGAAAAGGAAGCCAAAAGAGTAAACTAATGGTAAGAAGTACAGCTTTCCCCAAAACTCCCCTTACCAGATCTAGAAAATATGGACTAAGTCCTTATTGCAAAATATAAGAAGAAATCACTGTGAGTCATTTGCTATCCCAGGTTACTAACAGAAGAAAGACAGAGAGGTCTCCAGATATTGAATATAGGTATTAAAGAAAGACTTAACAAGATATATCCGCATCAAACATTTTAGTGCAAGGAGAGGCTGTGCACTAGGACAAGAAACCCTGAATCCATAACAAAGGGAAAGAATAACTACTAATTCACAGCTAGGTGATACTATAGTGCATAGAATGGCAGGTCCGAAGTCTGGAAAACTCATCTTCCTGAGTTCAAATCTAACCTCAGAGACTGGCCAAGTCAATTAATTATATTTGCCTCGGTTTCTTCATTTGTAAAATGGATTGTGGAAGGAAATGTTAAACCTTTCTAGTATCTTTGCCAAGAAAACCCCAAATGGGGTCACAAAGAGTCCAATTCCAATTCACAGATCCAGGGCAGACAAAGAATGGGACATCAAGGGAAGATTATGGGATAAAAAAGGCACAGACCTGAGGCTATATAGCAAGCAAAGAGTGAGTAGAGGATATAGAAGCAATGTAGTTCTGATGCCAGGAAATAGAAGATTTCCAAGCATTCCTGATGAAAAGAACAGAATTACATATAAATTGCAAAACGCAAACATAGGGGTCAAGAGAAACAAAAAAACATATAAATGAATATACAATTACAAAGAACTTTTTAAAAAGGATAAAATGCTTACAAGCTAATATGAAGAAATTATCCTTGTGACCCTCCAGAACTTTATCAACATCAGGTATAATAGAGGAAGTCCAATTAGAGGATCTAGAACAGGTTCTGTTATATTTTGATGATCTTAAAACATGATTGGAAAGGCAAGAGAAAAAAAATATACCAGGAGGGAAAAGGAAGAGGAAAGATCAGGGGAAATTACCTCATATAGTAGTAGAAGCCCATGCAAACAAAGAAGAGGTGGCAAGCACATTTGAGAATGGGGGGAGACTGTTGAGCTTTGAACCTCACTCATCTGAACTAATCAAAGGAGGGAAAATTATACAAATGAATATAGAAATACATTTGACTCAATAGAAAAACAAGAGATGAAGGAGAGAAAGGGAAATAAGAAAGACTGTATATTAATGGAGATATTTGTCCTAAGCAAAAGTAAAGTAAAAAAACATTATGGCAGTTCTTTTTGTGATGGCAAAAAATTAGAAACAAAAGGGATACTTAACTGGGGAAAGTATGTGAATATGATGGGATAACATTGTGCTATAAGAAATGATAAAGGGGATCATTTCAGAAAATCTGAAAAATGTATATAAGCTGATGCAAAGTGAAGTGAACAGAAGTAGGAAAATATTGTACACAATAGCAGAAATATTGTGATGATAATCAACTGAAAAAGACTTAGCTATTTTGATCAACATAATGAACTATGACAATTCCAAAGGACTTTTAATGAAAAATGTTATCCACCTCCAGAGTAAGAACGGATGAATTTCAAATGTAGATGGTAACATTTTTTCACTGTATTTTTCTTGATTTTCCTCCCCACAACATGGCTAAGGTAGAAATATCTTGCATGACTTTATATATATAATTGGTATCATCTTTCAGTGGGTCAGGGGAAGGAGAGAATTTGGAACTGAAAACAAATATTTTGAAATGGTTTTAGAGAAAACTGTAAATTGATACAGACTGAGGTGAGCAGAAACAGAAGAATGTTATAGACAATGACCACAAAAGTGTAAAGGTAAACAAATGGAAGACTTAGGAGTTCTGATCAATAATAATGACCAATCAATCTTGTCACAGCACCTAATAAGGACTAACTTTTGGAAACCAGAGCTTCAGGGCTTCTCCTACATTTAACTCATAATGAAACACACTACCCACCTTCTGATAAAGATGTGATAGACTCCATACAGATTGAGAATTTTTTTGGATAGCTACTGCAGGTTTTTATTTTTTTTTTTTTGCTTGACTATACATGTTTATAACAAGAGTTTTTTTTCTATCAGGGTAGGAGGAGGTAGAAAGGAGAGATGTTGACTTGTTGTTGATTTTTAAAAATAAAATTTAATTAAAAAAAGATTTATGTAGGGTTTAGCAAGAAGCTGGATGGCATTAATCAATAGACATGGATGAAGCCCTGGGGAAAGAAAGACAAGATGATATGGAATCCACATTTGAACTGTATAAATGATGAAAATGTAGAAGCCCTGAAGCTCTGGTTTCCAAAAGTCAGTCCTTATAGGTGCTGTGACAAGAATAGAAAGGAAAGTAGCTATACAGAAGAATAGTTTTAGAAAATGTTTTCTAATCTCCATGCCATAAGATTAAAATTAATGTCTCCTGCTGCCTATGTGTTGTTTAGACAGATGAATTAAGTGGGGGTATATTTATGCCTTATTCAATTCCTTTTTTTTTATATTACATGCTGCTTTAATTAAATGTCTCTGGTTTGATTCCAAATGTCATCTGGCTTGGTCTTGCAAAGAGTCATTGGGTAAGGACTTAGAGCTATAGATTAAATACTGAATCAAAACAACACATTGGATCTGAGAATTAGTTAGGGGGCTTCAGAGCCATATGGAAAATCTGTGGGAGACTCAGTCTACAAACTAATGAGGAGAGACAATGCAGTACAACAGAATGTGTATTAAGACTTGGAGTCAGGAAATCTAGGTTCAAATCCTAGCTAAACTTTATTTCTTTTTTTTTAAAGAAAATAATATTTCTACTACTCACCTCACAAAGTATTTTGTAATCTGTTATTTAATTGTAAATTGTCAATCTTGTTATTAAAGAAAGTGATGTTTTTCTGTTATATTATTGCTTCGGAAGTAGCCAATAGATGCTAAAATAGGAATAGTGAGGGTAGACAATGAATCCTATCCTTCCAAAGTGCTGAACATATTTCAAAACTTTTCCTTCCCTGACTACCAGCTCCTCAAACACCAATTCTAATTACTAATCATATCATGTAATGGGAATGTTTAAGCCAATACACATGTGAAAGTTTTTGGCTATGATTTGGGTTAGCTAGATCCCAATTAATGCAAAGACTGAGTAGTTGAATTATTTGAATTTGTACTGCATATTTTCATTGGGCTAGAACCAATTATCATATTTTATGTAATTATAACTTCAAATAGCACTAATTTAAATATATGAATGCATGCAACCACTTCAGGGGATTCTTTATTGACACTAATCAGAACCTAGCTGTAATTACACCAGCTAGTTATTAATTCCCAGAAAAAAAACTAATGCTAAGATCCTTACTGCATCCATAACCTCTTTGAAGATTGTTTCTATTTTTTAACTTTTTATTATTATTTAGGATCTGCTTTGTATAGAATAAGTACCTAATAAATATTTGTTGATTAATTACAGAAAATTAAGAGGAATGCAAATGTAGGCATATCTTTGTCCTTTGATTTCCACTTTGGATATTTCTAGGAAGGAATGTTTTCTGAAGATCCTAGTAATTAGATTACTTGGTAAGTTTAAGAATCATGATACCCATTTTACAGAAGAGGGGAAAAAATAATAAGACTGCCATAGCTAATAAGTGAATCAAGACTTAGAATATAGGTCTTTTAACTCTGGAGCAGACTTCTTCACATTAAAATCATATTGCCTCTAATCATCTTCAGAGCCACTCGAAATAAACTGGAGAAGTCAAGCAAAGATCCTCAAATGAGCATGGAATAACCCGCTGATAACAGAAAGGACTCGTTAGTTTTCTAATAGGAAGAATTTGGTAGATAATAAAGACTGAAGGTTGAATTCAATTCAACCAACATTTATTAAGACCAAGGCACTGTGTTGAGTACTAAATATTCAGATGGAAGGGCCATGTACAAATGGACAAGATTGTGTTTCCCAGTAGATACCACTGGGGGATACTTCCAACAAAGTTTTGGTATCCATGGCAATGGGATCATCCACAAGACTTAGGAGGTAAAAACATTAAAATTAAAACTGACTAATAAGATCTTAATCACTACAAAAAGAACTACTAGAAATATTTTTATACATATGATTCTTTTTCTTCTTTCTTTGATCTCTTTGGCCTAAATTCAACTGGATGGGGGACATAGAAGAGGAGCAGTAGAAAGAGAGAAAAAATAAATTCTTATCAATGGAAAAAATAAAATTAGATTTTCTTAAGATAAAAGTCTAGGCAGGAAAAAAACGTCAGTGGCAGAGGGAATAAACATGACTGACATTGCTCAGGGAGTTTTCCTCATGATATGCTCTGAACTATCTTACATAGTTTCAATTGCTTCTTCATTTGATGGTGTCTATAGCAACCACTATCTAGACAAGATTTTTGCCTTCATACATGGCTTGATTATCTGCTTCCAGATCCAGATCCAGATCCTGATGGGAGCAGACCTTACCCCATCAGCAATTCCCAGTCATCTGCAAGGTGAAAAGCACCTGTGAGCCAGGAATCAAAGGTACAACAAATCTTGTCATCTCAGAAGAGTGATCATGGCAGTGATAATCTCTTCCCTCAATGGGCCTCAGGAGGTTGCAGAGTTGGAACCAATCTGGACCCACAAACTTCTTGGAGGTGTAAGGTTGGGAGGAAGCCAGTTGGTTTGATTGGAAAGACAGGTGTTGATGATTATTGTAATGTTATAACATAAGATTTCATCTTTTAAAAACTCTTCTCACGAGTCCTTCCGGGGGTGGAGCCATGGTGGCGGAGATCAGACAGGATTCTC
>JAJPUD010002132.1:297734-315800 GCA_023553655.1 Myrmecobius fasciatus
GGGAAGTTGCCCAATTGACTAGCTTCAATTGGGTTTCAGTAGGGCAGCTCTAGTACAAAGAAGTTGTTGTCTTCCTCCATTAGATTGTAAGCTCCTTAAGGGAAGGGACTACCTTTCTTTTTTCATATTTGTATGCCCAGTGCTCAACACAGTGCTTGGCAAATGGTAGGTGCTTAATAAATGTTTGTTTACTATTAACACCATGGAATGGAAGTTTCCATTATTGTACCTCTAGTCTGGAGGTTGAGCTAGAGGCGATAAAAGATTCTGAAGATAAGATGCTTAAAATTGTGTGTCTTCAATGTGAGGAAGTATTAACAGACTATCACATGACTGGCATTAAGAAGGGGAAAAGCCCACCTGACACTTCTACTTCCACCTACTTTATTAATCTTATAGCAATAGATAGCCATTAGGTATAGCAATAGAATGAGCCAATAGGTAGGCTCAATCATATGATCAACTCATATGATTTTAGCTTTAAGAAATAATTGAGCCATCCAAAATAAAGTTTTAAATTATTTGTGGCAAAGTTTCCTCTTTTCTGAATTAATCTCTCAGTTTTGCTTGAGTCTTTTTTTATGCTTTTGGGTTACTAGGTGCTGGACTTGGAATCAGAATGGACTCAAGTTCAAATCCTTCCTCAAACATCAGTTGTGTGACCTTGGGCAAGTCACTTAACTACACAGTCACAGTAGTGCTAAATAGTGCAGCGAATAGCTTATCAGACTTAGAGTCAGGAAGGCCTGAGTTCAAATTCTGCCTCAAATGAGATACATATGCAAAGTGCTTTGCAAGCCTTAAAGTATTCTATAAATATTATTATTACATATTATGTTACATAATTATAGATATTTATTATATGTTATAGATATTATATCATATATTATGTGTTTATATTTATTAGATATTGTATATTATATTATTTTATCATTATTAGGTATGTTATAAATATCATTATCATTATTATATATTATATGGTATATACTTATATATTATGTCATACTCTATATTAGGAGTGATAGAAAAAGGGATTGACTTGCTCTGCTTGTGCCCAAAAGGTAGGGCTAGTAGCAATGGGCGGAAATAGTAGGACAGAATCAGGCTTAGGAAAAACTTCCTAAAATATTTTTGTTTTTCAGTTGTTTCCAATTCTTCATGACCCCATTTGGGGTTTTCTTGGCAAGGATACTTGGAGTGGTTTGTCATTTCCTTCTCCAGCTCATTTTTATAGATGAACAAGGAAAATGAGGTAAACATAGTTGCTAGTGAGTTTTGGATTCACAAAGATGAGTCTTCTTGACTGAGAGCAATGGTTTCTTCTTTACTGGAGCTCTCCAAATGATGGTGGATGACCACCTGTCAAATAAACTGTCTAGGGGGTTCTAATTAGGCTCCATTTTAGACAAGATGACTTTTGATGACTTCTCAATGAGCTTTGAGATTTATTCCCCACTTGAGCCACCATTGTTGCCAAAGGTCTATGTAGATATTAAGTTTCCTTTACAGATGAGGGTTCCTCTGATCAACTGTCCTTTCCCAACTACCAAATTCTGTCTGGGATTTTGGCCTCCTTCTACTTAAAAGGGAGGTGCTGTGGGAATACCATTTTCCTATATTTCCCTCAACTTCTAGCTAGTTTTCCTTTTTCAGGCAAAATCAGAGTCCCTAGAGTGCTCAATTCCTTTATTCCTGGTGGAAAAAAAAATGAAGGAGAAAAAACCGCTACTGCTCAAAATTTTCCTCTCTTTTCAGTGCTACAGATGTCTTTCCTCTCTTCCCATTTCTTACATTTCTTTCCATCTTTAATAGAATATCACCATTTTTGGTAATAGATCCTTTATTTTCCCCAGCTACTACAATGGGAAACAGGCAAGATTTCTACCACTTACTACTTGAATAATGTCTGGCTTTTGGCCAGAGAGGGAAAAGTGAAAAAGGAAATGAAATGGCTTTGTTTTCTGTGGTTTTGTATAGTACACAACAGGTTGCCTCAAGCCTGGGAATCTCAAACATGATAAGCATGTTTTCATAGGATTTATAAAGCTGGAAGGAACTTTTAGAAGTCATCCAACTCAACTCATTTATTTCACCAATGGGAGAAACCACGGTTCAAAGAAGTCAACGATCAAATGGATAGTAAGAAGTCGTGTGAGATCAGCCTCCAATATGATTTCCAGGGATCTTTCCATTTTGTCTTTTCCATACCTGTGATACTGATGAAACTGATCTCTAAGGATGTTGCCCAATCTCTCAGGCACCTGCCATTCTAACACCAGATGGGTACATCCACATACAAAGCTTCTCTCTGAACATTCCCCAGAACAAAAATATATTGTAAGTCTGTGGCGATGCAGAAGGTACACACGGTTTGATTTCATTCGATTTCCTGGGAACCCCAGAGAGCTGTTTCCATAGCAGACACTGGTGACTGTCACCAAACAGTAGCATCAGGGGACCAAACTTGGCTATTCTGAAGCTGCTAGTACATTTAATCTCAATGGGAATCACTTATACCTCAGTAACACTAATGACTAAGTACATACCTACTGAAGGGATCACCTTGCATAAAGTAAAAGGAGAAGAAATAGCAACACTCTCAGAATTCTTTCTATATCAGACCAATTGTGACTAGAATTTCACATTCAATCTTACACTTCTTTGTAAAGTATTTCAGAACTCCTTTGCTGTCTTTCTCTGCAACGTTCTTAGGTGATTAACTGAGCGTGCTAGCCTGATTTATGGACCAAGAAGTCTTATTGCATAAATTGCTTTGAATCATGCAATTAATTCAGAGAAGAGCCAGGATTAGAAATGGGAGAATCTCAATTAAATGGCCTGCTTTTCAATAAGCATTAGCATATGCTATAATAAAGTGGGTTTTCACTCAGACTAAAAGAATAAACAAATCACAAAGAACCCCAAGTGGCAGTACTCAATAGCAACCCGTCAAAAAAGTCCCTGTTCTCAAGGAATTCACAATCTAATTGGATGAGTGAGAGGTGGGGGAAAAAACAATGCACAAATACCCATATGACCATAAGCAATAGGTTAAGTGACTTGCCCACAGTCACACAGCTGGTATCTGGGATCAAATTTAAACTCAGTCCTTCTGACCATGATGAGTTTGAAGTTTAATATCAAATACTGAGATTGAGGTGAGCAACTGACAGGTGTTGACGTCAAATGTTGGGGTTCACTCATGTGAAGAGTTCACAATGGCCTCTCTCTGGCAAAAGGTAGGTTTATTTACAAGAGGTTACAGATAAAATGAAGAGGTAAAATAAACACCAGGAGTGGTAAATATGAAATAATTTGAGAGAGTATTTAGTTAGGAAGGAAAGGGGTGGAAAAGTGGAAAAGATAAGTTCCCTGATGGAACTCACAACCAGGCTAAACGAAATACTATATAAGGTGGGAGTAGATCTCTGATAGGCAGGTTAAATTCTAAAGGGGATTTAGCACTCTGAAAGAGTTAGTTATAACAAAGAGAAAGACACCATGAGGCAGAATGCTATGGCAGGCTAACCCAAAAGAAATTCAGCAAAGGTGATGTGAGCCATGGAAAGATTTACTGGGGAAATTTAACCTCAGAGGGTTGACATCTGATTGGATACAGTAAAGTGGGGATTGGATACAATAAGATCTCTACAGGTTTGGGACTGTAAGGACCCCTTCCCCACTTATCTCAGGGAATAATTTGATTAGTACTTCAGGCTTTCTCAGCCAACTCTACCTAGTGACCCAGGACTTCATCAACAATATAGTGCTCTATCCACTGTACAGCCTGGTTGCCCCAAATCACCAGACTTCTATATATGTCAGTTTCATCATCTGTAAAACAAGATGAGACTAAATATTCTTCAAGATCCCTAGCTGTGCTACCCTAAGCAAGCCATTTAATCTGTCTCAATTTCCCCATTCACAAAATAATAACTATATTTTGCTAATAGCTATATATTTTATAGCCATAATAAAAAATAATATAATAGGATAATAGTACTTGTCTCCCAGGATTGTTTTGAGGATAAATTAAGATTTATAAAGTGCTTTGCAAACCTTATGTAAATGCTGCTATTTTTGTAATTGCTATTATACTATCAGGCTGAGTCCCCAGCGGGGAGCTACTATATCCCAAAGAACTCTAGGGTTAACCCTGAGAGGTCCAGAAGGATATTTTGCTACTATTAAAGCTCAGGAAACTTCACTAGTGAGCTTCTAATCATGATTATCCACTGCTATCAATGAATCATCCAAACTTAATTAACTTTTAAAAAATAATAATAACTTTTTCAAAATACATGCAAAGATAATTTTCAACATTCACCCTTGCAAAACCATGTGCTCCAAATTTTTCTCCCTCCTTCCCTCCCCCCTCCCCTAGAGAGCAAGGAATCCAATACAGGTTAAATATGTTCAATTCTTCTAAACATATTTCCATATTTATCGTTCTACACAAGAAAAATCAGATCAAGGGGGGGGGGAATGAAAAAGAAAAAAAAAAACAAGCAAGCAAACAACAACAACAACAAAGATGAAAATACTATGTTGTGATCCACATTCAGTCCCCATAGTCTTCTCTCTAGATGCAGATGACTGTCTCTATCTCAAATCTATTGGAATTTCCTTGAATCACCTCATTGTTGAAAAGAGGCAAGTTCAGCATAGTTGATCACCACATAATCTACCTGTTGCTATGTACACATAATCTATTCACTTCACTTAGCATCAGTTCATGTAAATCTCTACAATCCTCTCTGAAATCATCCTGTTGATCATTTCTTAGAGAATAATAATATTCTATAACATTCATACACCATAATTTATTCAGTTATTCCCAAACTGATGAGCATCTGCTCAGTTTCCAGTTTCTTGCCACTACAAAAAGGGCTGCTACAAACTTAATTAGCTTTGTAAAAGGGCATTTATTGAGTTGCTTTAGTAAGACAGGAAAGAAGGAAAGAAGGAAGGAAGGAAAGAAGGAAGGAAGGAAGGAAGGAAGGAAGGAAGGAAGGAAGGAAGGAAGGAAGGAAGGAAGGAAGGAAGGAAGGAAGGAAGGAAGGAAGGAAGGACGGAAGGAAGGAAGGAAGGAAGGAAGGAAGGAAGGAAGGAAGGAAGGAAGGAAGGAAGGAAGGAAGGAAGGAAGAAAGGAAGGAAGGAAGGAAGGAAGGAAGGAAGGAAAGGGAAAGAAAGAGGGAGGGAGAAAAGGAGGGAGAGAGGAAAAATCCACAGGTCCTTTGAGCCCTGTGGTTCTTCAAACACTGAAATCAAAAAGAAGAGACCCAGTTTTACCCTTGCTCTTTGGTCAAGTCAGTTTCTCTTCTTTCTCAGACCTATCTCTTTCAAATTTATCACAAATGACCTTACAATACATCTCAAACACTCATTAAACCCACTTGTTATTCAAATTCTTCCACTTTCATAACTATGTGAATTTCTGTAAATGTGGGGTTTTTTAGGTTAAATATGTATATTAAAAAATAATTGCTTTTTTATTTTCAAAATACATGCAAAGATAGTTTTCAATATTCACCCTTGGAAAACCTTGTGTTCTAAATTTTTCTCCCTTCCTTTCCCCTCCCCTCTCCCCAAGACAGCAAGTAATTCAATATGTGTTAAGCATGTACAGTTCTTCTATACATATTTCCAGAATTATCATGCTGCACAAGAAAAATCAGATCAAAAAGAGGGAAAATGAGAAAAATAACAAAAAGCAAGCAAACAACAAAAAAGTAAAAAAAAAAAAAATACATGTGTGATCCACATTCAGTCCCAATAGTCCTCTTTCTGGATGCAATCACAAGTCAATTGGAGTTGGACTGAATCACTTCATTGTTGAAAAGAGCCACATCCATCAAAATTGATCATCACATAATCTTGTTGCTGTGTACAATGTTCTTTTGGTTCTACTCACTTCATTTAGCATCAGTTTATGTAAGTCTCTCCAGGCCTTTCTGAAATTATCCTGCTGATCATTTCTTATAGAACAATAATATCCCATAACATTCATATACCATAACTTAATCAGTCATTCTCCAACTTATGGGCATCCACTCAGTTTCTAGTTCCTTGCCACTACAAAAGGGCTGCCACAAACATTTTTGCATATGTGGGTCTCTTCTCCTCCTTTAAGATCTCTTTGTGATATCAGCCCAGTAGAGACACTGCTGGATCAAAGGGAATGCATAGTATGATAGCCATTTTGGGCATAGTTTTAAATTGCTCTCCAGAATGGTTGGATCAGTTCACAACTCCACCAATAATGTACTAGTGTCCCAGTTTTCCCACATCCCTTCCAACATTTGTCATTATCTTTTCCTGTCATCTTAGCCAATCTGAGAGGTTGGTAGTGGTACCTCAGAGTTGTCTTAATTTGCATTTCTCTGATCAATAGTGATTTAGACCATCTTTTCATATGACTAAAAATGGTTTTAATTTTTTTATCTGAAAATTGTTCATATCCTTTGGTTATTTATCATTTGGAGAATGGTTTATATTTTTACAAATTTGAGTCAAATCTCTGTATATTTTAGAAATGAGATCTTTATCAGAACTCTTGGATGTAAAGATTTTTTTCCCACTTTTCTGCTTCTCTTCTGGTCTTGTATGCATTGGTTTTGTTGTACAAAAATCTTTTTTAATTTAATATAATCAAAGTTATCCATTTAGCATTTCATAATGTACTCTATTTCTTCTTTGGCCATAATTTGGCATAAATTCTTTCTTTCTCCACAGATCTGAGAGATAGACTACCTTACTTATAGTATCACTCTTCATGTCTTTATGTCTAAATCATGAACTCATTTCAACCTTATCTTCTAGAGTACTAGGTGTTGGTCAATGCCTAATGTCTGTCATTATATTTTCCAATTTTCCCAGCAATTTTTGTCAAATAGTAAGTTCTTATCCCAGAAGCTGAGGTTTTGGGTTGTAAATGTGTTTTTTAATATGTCTTATCTATTTTGAGCATGGCACAATAATAGGCATTATGAGTCTTAATGAGTAAACTCAAATTGTATGTGTGAATATGTATGGGGGTATACCTACATATGGGTATGCTTTTATACATACACTTACAACTTGAAAGGAAATGTATGGGAAAAGGAAACAAGGTCACATAATATAATAAGGGTGTGATCTGGTCTTGTAAGGATAGTGTCAGGAGAGCCAAAACTCAGGATGATACTTTAGCTGATAATGAAAGTCAAGAATACCAGAAGGAAAGAGGGAATATTTTTGGTTACATTTGGAGGAAAAGCAGAATTAAACAAGGACTTGGACTATTGATTAGGATAGATAAAACAACAATGAGGGACAACAAAAAAAGCAGTTTGTTTTCTCTGATAAGGAAAATGACTTTTACATTGAAAATCAAAAACCAAAACAAACAAAAAACCTAATAGAAAGCTAATGCTCAAGATAAAAGAATACTTAGCTGCCCTTAATGATTCCATGTCATTTGGCCCAGCTGAACTGATCCTCAGGTCCCCAAAAAACTAGAAGATGTAATTGCTGATTCAGTCTTTTATATTTGAAAGGTCATGGACAATAGGATAGACATAACAATATTGGAGATACCAATTTTTTAAAAAAGGTGAAGGGGGAAGAGAATAGAGTCTGCAGACTATAGATCAGCAAGCTTGACTTTAATTTCCAGAGAAAATCTATAAATAAATAATTAAAGAAATGGTTAGTAAATATCTAAAAATAATAACTAACACATATAGTATTTTAAGATTTATAAAGTGTTTTACATAAATTATCTCATTTGATCCTCACAACAACCATGTGAGTTAGGACTATTATTATCCCTAAAAGGGAAGCTGTGATCACCAAAAGCCAGCACAGCTTCATCAAGAATAGGTCATTCCAAATTATCAAAAAAAAAAAAATGAAATAAGATTAAACTTGTAGATGAGGAAAATACTGTGGGTATAGTTTATGTGGATTTTAGAAAAGCTTTTGATAATGTATTTCATAGTATTCTTGGGGAAAGACAAAGGAATAAGAATTAGATGTTAATAATAATCAAGTTGATTCACAGCTGGATGGATGGCCAGATTTAAAGAAAAGTTATTAATGGATTCAATGTCAGTGTGTCAGGGGGTCTCCTGTAGAGTGCCCCAGTGATCTCTACTTGATCCTATATTGTTTAACATTTTTATCAATGACTAGGATAAAACATTGATTGTATGCTTATCAAATTTGCAGATGACATAAAATTAGGAAGGATAGCCAAGATACTGAATGACACTCAGTAACAAAAACAAAAACAACAACAACAAAATAACCTTGATAGGCTAGAGCATGGGGCTGAATTTAATAAGAGGAAATTTAATAGGGAAAAATGTGAAGTCTTTTATCTAGATTCAAATAACCAGCTTCACAAGTATAAGGTGGGAAAGACATTGCCAAACAGTAACTTGTTTGTTTGTTTGTTTTTAAATCAAGGTTGAGAGACTGGAGATAATAGATACAAGTTCAACATGAATCATCAATGTGATGCTTTGTTGCAATTATTCAGTTACTTTTCACTCCTATTCAGTTCCTCATGATCCCCTTTGGGTTTTTCTAGGCAAGAATACTGGAGCAGTTTGCCATTTTCTTCTCCAGCTCATTTTGCAGATGGGGCAACTGAGGCAAATAGGATTAAGTAATTTATCCAGGGTCACACAGTTAGTAAATATCTGAGGCCAGATTTGAATTCAAGAAGATGAGCCTTTTTATAGTGTGATGTAACAATCAAACAAACCATGCTAATGTCATCTTGGACTGCATGAAGAAGGGCTTCCAGGAATGAGAAGAGAAGAGATCCATGGTACTTTGTCATTATCAGACCAGTCAAAGTACTATCTTCTGTTCTTGGTGCCATAATTTAAGAAAAAATATTGATTGGAAATTGCTCAAAAGTCAAGGGTCTTGATTCCATGACAAATAAGAATCCACTGAAAAAGCTCAGGACATTTAGTCTGGGGGAAAAAAGACTCAGGGGGCGCAGGAGAACTGTGATGAATATTTGAAGAACTTCCTCATGGTTATGAGGAGTGAGTAGAAGGTATAAAGAAACCAATTTATGTTCAATATTGGGAGTTCTGTGTATATATATATATATATGTATATATATGTAGTTATCCAAAAAGTGAATGGTCTGCTTCAAGAGGCTATGGTTTTCACTTCAAAGATTTTTAATCAGAGGCTGGAGAACTTTTTTTTTCAACATTTTGTTTATTTAAAAAAATTTTTACATATGCAATTGTGTAATTAACTACTCACTGTCTTCAACTGCCATCTTCTATCTCCTTTTCAAAGTAAAACCTCTAAATAAAACCATTTCCTTCTGCTGTCTCCACTTATTCTCCTTTCAATCACTTGTCAGTCTTTTGTGGTCTGACTTTCAACTTCATCCTTCAACAAAAAATGCTTGAGCCAGAGTTACCAATGATTTCTTAATTGTCTTATCCAACAACTTTTTCTTGCTCCTCATACTTTTTGATCTCTCAGCAGTATTTTTTTAATTTTATTAATACTTTTTATTTGCAAAATAGATGTATGGGTAATTCTTCAACATTAACCCTTACAAAGCTTTCTGTTACAAATTTCCCCCCCCTACTCCCCACCCCTCTCCTACATGGCAGGATATCCACTACATGTTAATTATGTTAAAATACTTGACAAATTGAATATATGTATACATATTTCCACACATCATTTTTGTGCAGGAAAAATCGTATCTACAAGAAAGAATAATCAGAAAAAGGAAATACAATGCAAGCAAACATCAACAGAGAGCATGAAAATGATATGTTGTGGTCCACATTTCACATCCCTCTCTCTGGGTGTATATGGCTTTGTATATGGCTTTCTTCACTCAACAATTGGAACTGGTTTGAAGCATTTCATTGAAGAGAGCCATGTCCATCAGAATTGATCATCATATTGTATTGTTGTTGCTGTGAATAATGATCTCCTGGTTCTGCTCACTTCACTCAGAATCAGTTCATGCAAGTCTCTCCAGGCCTCTCTGAAGTCATCCTGCTGGTCATTTCTCACAGAATAATAATATTCCATAACATTCATATAACACAATTTATTCAGCCATTCTCCAATTGATGGACATCCATTCAGTTTCCAGTTTCTAGCCATTACAAAAAGAGCTGCCACAAACATTCTTGCACATGTGGGGCCCTTTCCTTCTTTTATGATTTCTTTGGGATATAAGCCCAATAGAAACACTGCTGGGTCAAAGGGTATGCACAGTTTGATAACTTCTTGAGCATAGCTCCAAATTGCTCGGCTGGAGAACTTTTTGTTGGTGTATGTTATGTTGAAGACTTCTTTCATCTATAGGTTGAGCTAAATGACTTCTGAGATTCCCTTCTAACTCTCAAATTTCCCTTCTAACTCTCATCTTCTGTGATTCTGTGAGTAAGGGAAATATTTCTCCTTTAAGGAGCTTGTGATCGAGAATTCATAGAAATGTCCTGTGTCTGACACTTTCAAAGGATACCTTGAAGAAGCAGCTAGATGATACAGTGAATAGAGCAGTGGACAAGAGTCAGGAATATCCAAGTTCAAATCGTGCCTCAGACAGACATTTATTAAATGTTTGACCTTGGAACACACCTAACCTCTGCCTGTCCCAATTTTCTTATATATAAAATGAGAATGGGAGTAGCACTTACCTCTGACATATATTGTAAAAATAAAATGTGATATTGGTAAAATACTTTGCAAACCTTAAAGTGTTATATAAATGCTACCGATTATCATTGATTACTAATATATCTCTTCTATCTCTAGGTATGACTGAACAATTAGTCTGGCATTTATGCTATTCTAAAACCTTCCCCCCCAAAAAAAAAACAGTTAAATTTCAATTTTTTTTTCTTTCAAATCTCTCCTCCAAGTACAACTCCCTCCACACATATTTTTTAACTGCTACAATTAATCCTTGAACTTGTAACTTTGATCTCCTTCTACCCCAGGCTTTTGAGATAACTTATGAATTTGATCATTCCACCCTCTCTCTGATCTTTTATATTCTTTTATGCCTGGGAGATTCACTTCTACACAAACATGTCCAGATACTTCCATCATTCAAAAAAGCTTTCACTTAAGGAAAGGGCCTAGCAGTACAAATTTCAAACTACAATATAAAGTGATACTCATCAAAAACAATCTGGTACTGGGTAAGAAATAGAGTGGTTGATCAATGGAATAGATTAGGTACACAATCCACAGAAGTAAGTGACCACAGTAACCTAGTGTTTGATAAACCTAAAGATCCAAAAGAAGTAAGAAAGAAGAAGTCACCATTTTGCAAAAATTTCTAAGAAAACTGGAAAGCAGTCAGTAGAAACTAGGCATAAATCGAGAACTCGCGTTGTATACTAAAATAAGCTCAAAATGGGCACATGATTTGGACATGAAAGATTCAGAGAGTATGAAAAAAATGATTTCTCAGATCTAAGAGAAACAGAGAGACAGACAGACAGACATGTAGTGCTTTGGGAGTCATCTGAATAGAAGTGAATTTATGGAAGCTAATGAGATCACCAAAATAAAGAATGTATAAAAGATCCAGGCCAAAATATAACTAAGTAAGAGATATAGAGGATCATGAGAGATAAAATGGATAATATTGTTACATTAAATTTTAAAGTTTTTGCACAAATAAAACCAATGTAGCTAAAATTAAAAGAAAAGCAAGAAACTTGGGGGATAGATTTTACAGTAAATTTCTCTAATAAAGTTCTAGTTTCTCAACTATATAAGGCAAATGGCTCAAATTCATAAGAATAAGAGCCATTTCTCAGTTGGAAAATTATTAAATGATATGAACAGGCAGTTTTTAGAAGTAATCAAAACTATGAATAGTCATATAAAAATGCTGCAAATAACTAATAATTAGAGAAATAAAAAGAAAAACAACTCTGAGTTTATCACATCAACCCATCAAATTAGCTAAATACAATGACAGGACAGAAACAGAAAATGATAAATGCTAAAGGGGATGTGGAAAAATAAATACATTAATGCATTATTGGTGAGATTAAGAACTAATCCAGCTATTTTGGAGAAACTATGCCCAAAGGGCTATAAAATTGTGCTTTTTGACCCAACAAGATCATTGCTTGATCTGTATCCCAGAGAAATCAAGAAAAAAGGGAGAAAACATACATGTATAAAATTATTCATAGCAGGGATTTTTTTGTAGCAACAAAGAATTGGAAACTAGGGACATATCTAGCAACTGGGGAATGCCTGAATAAACTGTGGTGTGTGATTGTGATGTAATACTATTGTGTTGTAAGAAATTACAAGAGGGATAGGTTCAGAGAAACTGGAAAGATTTGTATGAACTGATGCAGACTGAAGCAAGCAGAACCAGAAAAACATTGTACATAGTAATAGCCATGATTATCATCTATGAAAGACTTAGCTATTCTGATCAATAAAATGATCCATGATAATTCCAAAGGACTCATGATGAAAAATGCTATCCATCTGCAAAAAGAGAGCAGTTAAACTTTGAGTAAATATTGAAGCATATTTTAAACTATCTTTATTTTTCTTTCCTTTTTTCACAACATAGTTAATATAGAAATGTTTCATATGACTTCATATATATTATGGATATTGTATTTTTTGCCTTTTTGATGGATGGGGAGAAAAACATAAAGAGAGGGAGAAACTTTGGACTGAAAATAAAATTTGCGAATTGTTTAAAAAAAAACCTTTACTTGACCAGACCATCTTTTTTTGCCTCACATCTTTCCTCCCATTCACAGGCAAACTCTCAGAAAATGTCATCAAATTCACTTCTTCCATTTTTTCTCTCATTCACATATCAGTCTTGGTAATATGATTTCTGATCTTGTCACTTGATTTGAAACTGCCCTCTCCCATGGTACCAATAATGTCTTAATGACTTAATGAATCAATTGAATTCTTCCCTTCATTCTTTTTGCATCCTTTCTTCAGTTTGACACTATCAATCATTCCTTCTTCCCAGAGAGTCTCTCCTCTTTAGTTACCTCTTCAGTGACATTGATCCGTCCTGGTTTCACTTATCTGTCTGATCAGTTCTCAGTTTATAACTAGTTTATAACTCACAATCCCTTTATGCCCAGATACATTCCAAGTTTTGGCTTGGACCTTCTATACCTTCCTTATTTTGGTGATCTCATCAGCTTCCATAAATTCACTTCTATTCAGATGACTCCCAAAGTACCACATGTCTATCTGTCTGTCTGTCTTTCTGTTTGTCTCTTTGTCTCTGTCTCTCTGTCTCTGTCTCTGTATGCATGTGTCTCTTTTGATCTTTCTGTCTCTGTTCCTGTTTCTTTCTCTCCTTTCTCATCTTTCCTTTTCTTTCTCTCTCTCTCTCTCTTTCTCTCTCTCTTACTTTCTTTCCTAATTTCCAATTATGCATTACTATTTATTGGACATTTTAAACTGGATTTCCTATAGGTGTTTAAAACAAAATGTCCATATTTTTTTTCTTCCAAAAGTCATCACTAGTCCTAATTTCATTATTTCTGTTAAAGTTGTCATCATTCTTCTAATCACCTAGAGTCATAAACTTATGGTTATTCTCAACACTTCACCTCCTATGTTGAATAATTGCCAAAATGTTTAAATTCAACCTACAAAGTATTTTATATTCAACCCTTTCTTTGCACTCACAAAGTTGCTATCCCAGCTCAGACCCTTATAACCTCTCACCTGGACTATTGGAACAATCCTCCTAATTAATTCTTCTTGCCTCTCCTTTATCTAATTCATACTATAAACAGCTATCAAATGCCAAAAACATAGGTATAATCATGTCACACACACACACACACAAACTCCTCAAAAAAAATTCAACAGCTAGTCCCATAATGCCTTTCTCTCACCTATTTCCAATGGTCATTCCCTCCCCATGTCTGCAATAGTCTTTCTCCTTGCCTTGTAGAATCCCTAACTTCCTTCAAGAACTAGTTCAGCTGAGTTCTACCAGCAATGTGAGGCCTTTCCTGATTCCTCATCCTTCTACTCCCTCAATTGTTAATGTTCTTCTCCCTAGTGTCTTAGAAAAGTATGTGGGGGAACTGAACAATTAAATAATTTATTCATGTTCACATAGCTAGCATGTTTTAGTGGAAGGACTTCAAACCAGACTTTTCCCACTTCAAGGTCAACCCTTTATCTACTGCATTGTATTGCTTCTCAGAGAATGCTAAACATTCAAATTAAATACTCTACTTGATGGATGCAGAGTGGAAGAAGTAAGATATATTAGTGCTGATGAATGTCACACACCATATTCTAAAATATCAGGGTATTAAAGGCAGAACTTAATGTGATGAAAGGTTATTGGAATGAAATAAACTGATACCATTATTCTATCAGAACAAGCTAGAATAGAAATTGTGCGTCACCATGGCCAAGATGACTCCTGTCTGCCTGGGTGTGTCTCAGAGAGATTATGAGTTGTCACTTTTTAGTGGTCTTAGGCCATAAACCAAGATGACTGAAAAAAGGTTCTGGCAAAATAGTTGAATTTTTAGGCCTTTCAGCTTGGAGGCTGGATGTGAGTAACAGCGGCTAAAGTCATAAGTCATAAGAATAACATCGTGAGTGGATTTTCAGTTGCTCAGAATCATCAGAGATTGCAGTGTTCTAGTTAATCAAATCTGCTTAACAGAAAACTGCTACTCAATAATGCATATATGGTTCACTGAATTTCAAAGAAGTAGAATACCATAACAAATACATAGCATCATGCTATTACTAGGATCATAGATTCATAGATTATGAGTTTAGGGGTCACAGTCCCTTGTTCTCATTTTATGATTAAGGAATCTGAGGCTCAAACAGCTGGGATATAGCATGGTGGGATGCCTAGAGAACTAGATTTGGAGACATAAGAGCTGATTTGAAATCCTGCCTCAGTCACTTACCTCCAGATCCTGAAGTGATTTACTCAAAGTTCATCCAGGAGCTGGTCAGCAGCATCAGGACTTTAGATTCCACTAAGTATTAAATTATTTGATTCTCAGTAAGCTCAAGGCATGAAGACCCTAAGCACTTTGGGATGCACCGATCGGAGCATGCTGAGTTAAAGATGAATGCAGGGTTTGGTAACATTCAATTGGTGCTCATTGCATTTTGAAATTATTGGTCCTTTAAACTATTTCCATTTTCTTGGAGTGAAGGGACCTAGTCTGACAGAATGACTTATTTTCCTTAAGCAAAGTATCAAGGTGACAAATATTGAGCTAAGCATTAATCTAGACATGTTTAAATATTTTTAAATGTCTTCTCTCCACTGCTTCTTTAATCTAGGAATTTATGGGACAGTTATTTTCAGAATACTGGGATGACTTAACCAGAGTACCAAAGCTGAATCCTCTTATCCATGTTGATTTATTCATATCAAAGGTAGACCTGGGTCTAGAACTGAAGTCTTCACATTTCTAGTGAATGGAAATAAATAAAAAGGAAATTAGGACACCTGGACTTCTATTTTCAGCTGCACCATGAAGTTGCGCAAGACACATCTTCCGGGGACTCAAGACTCTTCACCTGTCAAATACTGACAATGGAGTAGTTTATCCCTAAACTCTAACATTCTATGACTCTTAGAGGCCATAAAACTGTCTCATCCAAACTCATATTGTTCTATGCCATTGATTCTCATGGATTAAAACAAACCCAATTTTAGGACTGGTCTAAGCGACCCAGAAGTACCTCCACTGTTTTTCACTAGCACTTGTTTTTTTTTAATGTTTACAGTTTTTAATATTTATCTTACAGTTACTTTCTTTTTTATTTTATTTGCAAAACATATGTATGGGTAATTCTTCAACATTAACCCTTACATAGCTTTCTGTTACAGATTTTTCCCCCCAACTCCCCACCCCTCCCCTAGATGGCAGGATAACCACTACATGTCAATTATGTTAAAATACTTGGCAAATCCAATATATGTATACATATTTCCAAACTTATCATTGTTGTGCAAGAAAAATCGTATCTACACAAAAGACATATCAGATAAAGTAAACACAATGTAAGCAAACATCAATCAAGAGTATGAGAATGTTATGTTGTGGTCCACATTTTACATCCCTCTCTCTGGATGTATATGGCTTTCTTCAGTGAACAATTGGAAGTGGTTTGAAACATTTCATTGTTGAAGAGAGTCATGTCCTTCAGAATTGATCATCATATTGTATTGTTGTTGCCGTGTATAATGATCTCCTGGTTCTGCTCATTTCACTCAGCATCAGTTCATTCAAGTCTCTCCAAGCCTCTCTGAAATCATCTTGCTGGTCATTTCTCACAGAACAATAATATTCCATAATATTCATATACCATAATTTATTCAGCCATTCTCCAATTAAAGGGTATCTATTCAGTTTCCAGTTTCTAGCCACTACAAAAAGAGCTGCCACAAACATTCTTGCACATGTGGGGCCTTTTCCTTCCTTTATGATTTCTTTGGGATATAAGCCCAATAGAAATGCTGCTGGGTCAAAGGGTATGCACAGTTTGATAACTTTTTGAGCATAGCTCCAAATTGCTCTCCAGAATGGCTGTATCTGTTCACAGCTCCACCAACAATGCATCAGTGTCCCAGCCTTCCCACATCCCCTCCAACATTCATCATTAACTTTTCCTGTCATTTTAGCTAATCTGACAGGTGTGTAGTGATACCTCAGGGTTGTCTTGATTTGCATTCCTCTGATCAATAGTGATTTGGAGCACCTTTTCATATGACTACAAATAGTTTTAATTTCATCCTCTGAAAATTGTCTGTTCATATCCTTTGACCATTTATTGATTGGAGAATGGCTTGAATTTTTATAAATATGAGACAATTCTCTATGTATTTTAGAGATGAGACCTTTATCGGAACCCTTAAATGTAAAGATGATTTCCCAATTTATTGCTTCCCTTCTAATCTTGACTGCATTGGTTTTGTTTGTACAAAAACTTTTTAACTTAATATAGTCAAAGTTATCTATCTGGTTTTCAGTTAAGAGTTCCAGTTCTTCTTTGGACATGAATTTATTCACTAGCACTTGTTTTAATGGTTCAAGAAGAAGCAGTTGTCTGTGACTAGGGTTTATAACTCTGAAATCATTTAAAGACTAAAAAATAACAGTATACTTATTTATGTGGGTACTTAAGGAAAATGGACCTTCCTATTGTGAGAAAAAATAAAACAAAAAAAGGCAGCATCATCTCCGAATAATGCCAATTTGGGCAATGGAGTTCTAATAAATGGCTTTCAAAATGAAAATTAATTCCAAGTAAGTTGCTAGCCGCCAGTACTGTTTGTTCTGAACACTGATGTAAACATATGCTTTGATTTTTTTTCCTGGCTGACACTCCCTACTTGAAGTAGTCAAAGCCTTCTGTTTATGTATTTAATTCTGTCCAACAAAACCAGACAACTCTCCTACACCCTGCTCTTCCAAGTGTTTGGCAATAGAATGAAAGTAAACACACACACAAAAAAAAGCACCCAAATTTTGTTGGCAAGGTAGCATGTTTGGGTGGTGATGAGAAAATTATATTAGGAAATATAGTAATTTCATGAAAATCACTAGACTGGAGAGTTTAAAGCAACCACAAGGAGTATTCACCTCTGTACTTCTCCAATTGGAAGTCCCAAAGAGTAATAGTAACAACTATTACATTTCTATGCTATACATTTCTATTTATATTCTATAGTAACAACTTACATTTACATAGTCATTTTTTACTTACAAAGGATATGTATTGGCCCTTTGGATACTTCCAACAGTACTTGTGAGGGAATGTCAATTATTATTATCCCTATTTTTCAGATGAGGAGTGTGAGGTTCTGAAAAGCTAGATCACCCAAAGATATAAAATTTAAAAATGTTTCTATTAATATTTGACCCAGGTTTTAGAACCTCATGTTCAGTTCTAACAGGTCACTGTACAAGACCTGAGCCATAGAACTAATAATTTGTTTGGTGGCCATGTTGATGCAAAGAGAGAAAGAGAAAAGGAAGGAAGGAAGGAAGGAAGGAAGGAAGGAAG
>JAJPUD010002132.1:320800-350626 GCA_023553655.1 Myrmecobius fasciatus
GAAAGAAAGAAAGAAAGAAAGAAAGAAAGAAAGAAAGAAAGAAAGGAAGGAAGGAAGGAAGGAAGGAAGGAAGGAAGGAAGGAAGGAAGGAAGGAAGGAAGGAAGGAAGGAAGGAAGGAAGGGAAAGAAAGAGAGAGAAAGAGGAGGGAAGGAGGGAGAAAGAAAGAAAGAAAGAAAGGCATAGACGAAGGAGGGAGGGAGGAAGGAGGAAAGAAAGGAAGAAAGGAAGAAGCAAATAAAGAAAGAAAACCACAGAAAAAAAAATATATATATATATTGCCATTTATTTCCAAAGTAATGGAGAGGAAGTCAGATCACTTTCCTGGGACTTAGTTTCTTCATTTGCAAATGAGAAGATTGACCTCTAAAGGTAACTTCTAACACCAAATATATGAACCCTATCTTATGGATTGGTAACAACTCTCATAATTCACATATAACACTGCAAGGTTACAAAGCATTTTTCCCCACAAACCCTGGCATCCTGGCATAGAAAAAAAAGTACTGAATTTGTCATTGGATGACTCAGGCTAGAATCTCAGCTCTGTTACTTTGATCTTAGGAAGCCATTTGACTTTAGCTCTCTCATCTGTAAAATAAAGAAGTTTGTTTTTTTTTTTTGTTTTGTTTTGTTTTGTTTTGTTTTTTTCCTGAGGCAATTGGGGTTAAGTGACTTGCCCAGAATCACATAGCTAGGAAGTGTTAAGTATCTGAGGCCAGATTTGAACTCAGGTCTTCCTGATTTCAGGGCCAGCACTCTATCCCATCTAGCTACCCCTAAAATAGAGAGTTTTGACAAAAACAAGAATTCTTAAACTCATGTCCACAGTCTCTCAGTGGTTCTATAGATAGATTTCAGAGAATTTCCATAAACTTGACTGGGGAAAAAAAAATCTTCATTTTCACTAACCAACTTTTAACTGACAATCAATTGTTTTTTTTTCAATCAATTGTTTTAAAAATGTGTTTCTGAGAAGGGATCCCTAAGCTTTGCCAGAATGCCAAAGGGGTCCATGACACAGAAAAGGTTAAAAATCCCTATGTTTGATGATTTCTCAAGGCTCTTCTAGTTCTAAGTCTTATTCTTTTAATAGATTATTATAATTAGCATTTAGTGTTATTAATTCCCCTTGGATTGGACTAGTCCACCTGAGGAAATTCCCTCTACCATAAGATTAGCATCTGCTTTTTGAATTTATAATGGGGATAAGGGGATGAGGAGAGTATTAATAGGTTATGTGACTTAGCCAGAGTCACAAAAGCACCATGTGTCAGAGGTAAGAGACTTGAATTCTTTTTTACCTAGGGTGCTGGCTCTATCTACTCTATCCATGCTATCTTTCTCATATGTATTATTTATAATACAATTCATAATTATGTTAATAAAACAAGCTTCTTAGACATCAAAATTATTTTCTTTTTGGCTATCAGGAACAATAAAACTTTGGTATATAAATTCACATTAGATAATGGTTTTCATTTTGACTCTGGTTTGCAATGGTTTAAAATAAGCCTGAAGGGAAGTATCCTCCTAATCTGCCTTCCTCCTTAAGGATTCACCAGCCCACCAAATAGTTAGCATCCACCCAATGTCAAAACAATGAGGCATCTGGTAGTGAAGCATTAACAGCCGGAAGATTCATGATTCTAAGGCTGAAATGCAATCCATGAGTCATGCTTTTTAACATTTCCCTAAAATTCTTACTTGTCATCTGATTACTTATAGACTTCACTTGTTTGATGACATCTGATTACTTACATGGCCAATTATCCAAGCACTTTGCTTATATCATCACTTCAAAGTATCTTGAGCAATTAAAGGAACTTCTAAAGCAAATACCCCTCAATGACTGTATTACAGTTAACATTGCCTCCACCATTTAGACCCTCTTCCCTTTTTCCTCTTAATGATATTTCTACCACATGAATCTCTCAGGAAATGTTTGGTAAATATTCCTATTAAATTCTGAGAAACTAGGCCTGAGAAGAACAAACACACATCCCTCTAAAGACTCTTTATTAATGCTAGCATGTACCCTTCCAATCACTTAGTAATTTAAATAGGCTTATCTGTCTAAATGGATCTAAATGCGTCAAATCCTTCCCTCAAGATTGGATGCAAAATTTCCAATGTCCCTTCTTGTATGGGCGTATCCAAACCCTTTTTGGCCAACTATATATTTTCTCAATAAAAATAACTAATATAGAGCATAAAATATAATAACCTATGGTGGAGATATAGAATGAGGATGGGAAATGAGAAGCCTCCATCAGTGTAAATCCATTGCATTTAAACTGGTTTTATCAAAATCATTCTATCCTAATCAACTTCATAAATACTTAGTGGCCATCCAATATGTATCAAACACTGTTTCAGGCCACAGGGGACACCGAATTTTTATGAAGTATAGGATAGAATGTCTGTTCTTAAAGTACCTACCATTTCATTAAAAAGAAATCATTTTGGACTTAAAGTAGTTAGGGAATATTTAAGGAAGCAATGGGATTTGAGCTGTACCTTAAATGATGAATGCCAATCAATAAGTATACATATGTTTATATATGCATATACATAAAAACATTTATTACTACCAGACTGTTCTTCATAGGAGACACAAATAATAAAATAATCCCCACTTTCAAGGAGCATAGTTCTAATGAAAGAGGCAATGTATACATACATAATTATATACAGAATAAATAAATAAGTACTCACATAAGTACAAAATAATTAAATACAAGGCAATTCAGAGAAAGAGGACTAGTAGTGAGAGTGGAGGTGGAATTAGGAAAGAGGGTTCATAAAGAACAAGAGCTGCCTCCTAAAGGAAGAGAAGAATGAATATTTTTCGGCATGGGAGAATGAGTGCAAGGACAAAAAGTTGGGACATAGACTATCATCTGTGAAAAACAGAGAAAAGGCCAGTTTGGATACTTCAGAGAGTATGGGAAGTAGAGTTATATACCATGAGACTGGAAAAGCTAAACAGAGAGTTCATATTCAATCCTAGAAGACCTAGAGAACTATTGGAGTTTACTAGTCAGAGAGGGAAATATAGTCAGATCTGTGCTGAAGGAAAATCACTTTGGCAGCAGTTCAGAGGATGGACCAGAGTGGGGAGAGATTTGAGGCAGAAAGACTAATTAGGATGCTGTCGCAATTATCTAAGCAAGAGATGATGAGAGGCTCTAATAACAGTGGTTTTGTGAGAAAAGCAAAGGAACTAAATGAGAAAGATTTTTATAGAAAAAAGAAATGGTAGGGTTTGGCAACTGACTAGATGGATATATGAGATGAGGAAGAGTGAAAAATTAAGAATAATCCCAAAGTTATGAACCTGGTATTCTGACATACTATTTATTGGTACCTTTGCAAGAAATAGGTAAGTTTGGAAAAGGTGTGAGTTTGACAGAAAAGATGAGTTTTGTTTCAAACTGTTGAGTTCAAAATGTCTATGAGACAGACAATTTGAAAAGTCCAATAAACAGTTGGTGATTTGGGGCAGGAGCTCAGGAGAGAGACAAAGGCAGGATATATAAATCTAAAAGTCAAATGGAGACAGGCAGATAGAGATAGAGAAGGAAGGGAGAAAAAGAGAGGCAGAGAAAAAGACAGAGGCAGACAGGGAGATATAGACACGAGAGATACAGAAACAGAAACAGAGACAGAGAGACAGGGAGAGACAGAGACACACACAGAAAGATACAGAGACAGAAAAAAAGAGATAGATAAAATAAGAAAAAGTAAGGACTCATTCATGCATGGGAGGGACAGAGATAGAGACAGAGATGAGACAGAGAAACAGAGAGAGAGAGAGAGAGAATAGTCTTGTAACAAAGAAATAGTCAGGCAAAACAAATCAATCCAATAGCCATGTCTGAAATGAATGCCTCATTCTCTATCATTAGTCTACCATTTCTCTGTTAAGAAACAGCAGGCGTGCTTCAGCAACAATCTTTTGAGGTCATGATTGGTCAATACATTGATCAAAGTTCTGCAGGCTTTCAATGTGTTTTCCTTTCCATTATGTGATCATCATGGATATTGTTTTGCTTTGTTTGCTCTGTATTTATTCATACAAAACTCTCCAAATTGCTCTGGATTCTCTATGCTTATCTTGTTCAGTTGTTCAGCCATTCTCAATTATCCCTGATTTTTCATTAGCACATTTAGGGTTCTCTGGGCAAAGATACTGTAGTGATTTGCCATTTACTTCCTCAGCTCATTTTACAAATGAGGAAATTGAGACAAACAGGGTTAGATGATTTGCCCATGGTTACACAACTAATAAATATATTAGGAAGTAAAAAGAGAAATGATGGATGCCTAGAAAGAAGGAAAAAAGGAAGGAAAGAAGGAAGTAAGGATGACTTCATGACTCCAGACCCAGACCCATTCTACTTACCTAACTGGCCCTACAACACAATAATATTGTATCATATTCCCATACCAAAATTTGTTCAGCCATTCCTGATTTGATAGTTTCCTGTGTTATTTCTAGTTCTTTGCTACAACAAAAGTGCAGTTGTAAATGATTTTTTAATATGTCTGGGACATTTCTCTGTGTCTATGAACTCCATGGGATATATGCACAGCAATAAGACCTTTGGATCAAATGCTATGTGCAATTTAGTGATTCTGTGAGCAAAATTCTAAATTGTTTTCTAGAAATGATAGTTCAATTCACAACTCTAACCTCAGGGCATAAATATGCCCAGCTTCCTACAGCTCCTCCAAAATTTATCATTGTCACCTTTTTGTCATTTTTGCCAAAATTATAAGTGTGAGATTTAAATTTCATTAATTAATTTACATGTGTCCAAGCTTCAAGTTCAAAATCCTTTAAAAGTAAGTGGAGAAACTGAAGTTTAATGATTTTCACAAGATCACACAGAGGACAGTATTGGAGTTGAAACCTTGGTCTTCTCACTACAAATTCAGACCTTTAACACTGCTCTTAAACAAATAGGGATCAGTCAAAAATGCTCAGTCTTAAATGAAGGGAAGATGGAAAAAAGCAGCATTCAATTGCACCTGATGCTAGCATCAGAGTGGTAAGAGTGATGAAATTGACTGGTGCCCCCAAAGCAACATTAATATGTATTTTATCTGTAAAGACTTCTTGCCATCACCACCTCCCTGGGAGCTCACAATCCCAGTTTTCTTCTCTTTGCAGTGTTTGTGAAAATGATATCCAATCTTTCAAAGGAGGCTGGAGCCCAAAGCCCAGCAGGCAACCACAGTTTTACTGAGCCCTCTAGGTCATTACTTTCCACCACCCATTCCTGACATTCAATTTTCTGTGGTTTCCAGTTGGGCTTTGGGCTGAAAGACATCTACAATATAATATTCCTCTTTTGTCATCACCACTTAGAAATGGAGAGAAGTTTCACAATCTCAAGACTTCTCTGCATGAAATATAAAAGGGCAGGCTAAGACTATAGGACATGCCCTCATTTCTTCAAGCATTTGGAGTATTTGAACAAACTATAGAACTGTTGTATTCTCAACTTGTTTAAACCATTTCAAAGAGAGAATAAATTTTCATGTATACTGATTGTTTCTGCATTGGTTGGTCTAGAGTTTCTTTGAAAGAAATATCTAAATATTAAATTTAATGATGGCACTTAAACATTTCTAATAAATATGGATTGACCTATGATTATGAAACTGCCTCTGGAAAGAAAATTTCCAGGCCAGAAATGCCAATGATTTGAAAAATAAGGTATATAAAATGATCTGAAAACTCAGTTCTTGACTTGAGGGTACAAATTGTGAACTCTGAGCCGTCACACTTCCCCTTCCCCCTCACCAATATTGTATTTAGTTTTAATATAATTTAAGCTAACGAGCATTTTAGAGGTAGTAGATCTACCTTTACTACCATCCCAGTCATTTTAACTGAGGCCCAAGAGATATAATGATTTTATCAATGGCAAGCTGATGGCAAAGCCAAGTTTAAGCTTTAACTCTCAGTCTGAAATTAAAGTTGCCTCCAAACCTATTCCCATCAAGTCATCTACAATTGTTGCATGTGTATCAGGATTGATTTGCCTTCTTACTCTCCTTCTTCAACAAGAAATGTGCTTATTATTTTAGGGAGTGAGCAGCCTGGCTAAAGCAGGTACAGAATTTATTCAGTTCTTTGTTTAGCTTATCTTCATGGTGCTCATTTCCATAAGTAAAGAATTCCTGTCCCTTATAATATTTAACCTCTATAGGCTTTTCTCTGATAGCCCAAATAGATTATCTGGCAATAGGAAAAGAAGATATAAGTGTATTTGCCATGCTCAATCCTGAATCAAGATTCCTGATTAATTTTAGAATAGACTTTTCCAGGCCAGTAAAAAACATAAGATTTAAGAGAGCGTTCCCATCATTATTATAAAGACCCTGACTTCACTTGAATCAATCAGCAATGTAATTTTTATATGAAAGCAATGAATTTTCAATTTATTCAGATAATGAATTCTGATAAGTTATGTGAATGATTCAGATTAAGTCAGGGTATTTTTACTCCGATAATTCCTTCATTGAATTCAAAAGATCATATCCTTGGAGTTGGCCTAGACTTCAGAGGTCACCTAGTCCAACTCCTTCATTTTACAGGTAAGGAAACTGAGACCCAAAGAGATTAATTCTGATCTCTCATCCTAAATGACAGCTAAATGGTGCAGTGAATAGAATGTTAGGCTTAATATAACTTGAATTGGAACTCTGTTTCAGGTGCTTTACTGACTATATGACTGAGCAAATCGCTTAACATCTCTCTCAGTCTCAGTTTCCTCATCTGTAAAGTAGTGATATTCATTTGTTTCACAAGATTTTTGTGAGGATCAAAAGTTAATACTTTTGCATACCAAGTTAATTATCATCATCATCATCATCATCATCATTATTCTTTATAGGTATCATCTTGGGTTCCTAAAGGCAATATCAGTACAGAAAACAAACCCTAAATGACCTTATTATCATTATTTTTTAACCATTATCATTATTATTGCGGTATATTCCTGAACACAGTGCCAATAGAGCACAAAAACCCCAGAAAGAACTGTTGAAGTGGAAGAGCTTTAAGTAGCCTCCTTGAAATGAATTGCATGTCTATCATATAAGGATTAATCTAGTCAAACTTGGAGGCATTTGATGTGTTTTCACAATTAGAAAGAAAGGGGAGTTGATTGAGGGGTGGGAAAGCAGCAGCTGTTAGGAATTGCCCTAAACAAGTTTCTCTCCCACTCTAAGACTGCTTGTGGGCACAAGAGGCTGGGTCTCCATTTGGACCCAATGACTAAATGGCCAGACCATGGATTCTTGGGCTTCTATTTAAGAAGGAGTTCAGTTTTTAACCTTCTCCCCATCCCTTTTCAGCTTCTTTTTGCATGTGCATTTGTGTTCCTTTGTATTATTTGTCTCTGGAAAAGTTGTGTGTGTCAGATGGTGCTACAAACTGAATTCTAAGCAGGAATATATGAAGGGCTAGGCCATGCTAACTCACAAGACTAGCCACCCCTGCATCCTTGAAAATTTCTTCTAAGCTTTTTCTTATTCTTTTTTAATTAATTTTTCAACTAACAAGCTTCTATTGGGCTTATATCCCAAAGAAATCAAAGAAAGATGTTCAAAAATTTAGCAATTCTTTTCATGATGACAAAGAACTGGAAACTAAGAAGATACTCAACAATTGAGGAATGACTTAATAAATTTGTTATATGGTGAACATAAGAGAATATTATTATGTCATAAGAGATGGTGAAAGGGATAGTTTTAGTTCTTCACCAGAGTTCATAAGACCTTTGTATTGATTCATACTTTGTGCCAAAGGGATGGCCACCAGATGATGAAGTATTTTTGATTACAGCAGTTTGTGAAGACATCTAATAAGGCACAGAAGGATGATATTCTGGAGGGAATACTAACAGGGTGAAATCATGGATTTTTGAATATAAATATTCAGAAATATAAATATATTGATAATTATATAAAATATATATTTTATAAATATTAAAGTAAATATTCAGAGAGTTATCCACATGTTTAACTTCAACCTGGCTCAGAATTTTGAACAACTGCCATACTTGGCATTCCTGGATTCAAAATTTAGAAAGAGATTGATTCAAAAATCATTTTTTTTTAATTAGAAGTTTTGTCAAATACTCAAGAAATATGCCCTGTACTAAGTTCTAGTGAAATGGAGGTTAATGGGAATTCCACTTACCCTAATCTTTTATATTTATGGCCTAATAAGTTCATAAATCTCCATTATTTGTAGTGCATCAAATTATAATAAAACTGAACAGATGCCAATCAGCACAGCTGATTTGATAGTGTAACGAGTCCTTGTTGCCCTTGACTCTAGAGGCTTTCAAGAAACCCAATAGGACATTCCTGGAATTCAGGTTTGTTTTTACAAAAATGGATTTTCTTGATCCTATTAATGCAGACCTATTTAAAAAGAAACAAGAATACATTAGAATCTTAGCTTATTTCCACCCCAACTTTTTTTACCTTGACACTGTATAAATCTTGTCTATGCAATTTTTTTTTAATTTTAATTTTATTTTTTGGTCTATTTTTTAATTAAAGCTTTTTATTTACAGAACATATGAGTGATTTTTCTACATTGAATTTGCAAAAAAAATTTTGTTCCAAATTTTTCCCCTCTTTCTCCTCACCCCCACCTCTAGATGACAGGTAGTCTAATACATGTTAAATATGTTAGATTATATTTGTCTATGCAATTGTTTGCCTATTGTCTCTGCTATTAAAATGAGGCAGGAAAAATGTTTGTGGCAGCCCTTTTTGTAGTGGCTAGAAACTGGAAACTGAATGGATGTCCATCAATTGGAGAGTGGCTGAATAAGTTATGGTATATGAATGTTATGAAATATTATTGTTCTATAAGAAACAACCAGCAGGATGATTTCACAGAGGCCCGGAGAGACTTGCATGAACTGATGCTGAGTGAAATCAGCAGAATCAGGAGATCATTATACATGGCAACAACAAGATTATATGATGATCAATTCTGATGGACATGGCTCTCTTCAACAATGAGATGTTTCAAACCAGTTCCAATTATTCATTGAAGAAAGCCATATACACCCAGAGAGAGGGATGTGAAATGTGGACCACAACATAACATGTTCATGCTCTCTATTGATGTTTGCTTGCATTGTGTTTCCCTTCTCAGATTTTTTGTAGATCCGACTTTTCTTGCACAGCAAGATAAGTGTAAAAATATATATACACATATTTTATTTGTCAAGTATTTTAACATAATTAACATGTAGTGGACTTCTGCCATTTAGGAGAGGAGTGGGGACTAGGGGGGGAAAATTTGTAGCAGAAAGCTTTGTAAGGGTCAGTGTTGAAGAATTACCCATACATATGTTTTGCAAACAAATTTTTAATTAAAAAATAAATTAAAAAAATAAAATGAGGCAGGGTCCACATCCTAACACTTAGCACAGTATCTGGCACACAATAAGGGCTTGATAAATACTATTGAGTGATTGCTCTCAAACTTCCCCCAAATTCCTTTATCCCAGGGCCAACATTTATGAGTTCCTTCAATAGATTTCAAGATACCAAATGCTTTATGAATATACTAGTTTGCAAAATATTGGTTTTAAGCATAATGCTAAAATAACCTGAGCTCCAGGCTCAATATGTACAATTAAGTAGAAGAGTAGATAGAGTGCCAGGTCTAGAATCAGAAAGATTCATCTTCCTGAGTTCAAATGTGACTTCAGATGCTTACTAGCTATATGATCCTGAGCAAGTCACTTAACCCTATTAGCCTTAATTTTCTCATTTGTAAAATGAGCTGGAGAAGGAAATGGCAAATCATTCCGGTATCTTTTTTAAGAAAACCCCAAAAAACAGGTTATGAAGGGTCAGA
Organism: Myrmecobius fasciatus; assembly: GCA_023553655.1. Classification (NCBI taxonomy): domain Eukaryota; kingdom Metazoa; phylum Chordata; class Mammalia; order Dasyuromorphia; family Myrmecobiidae; genus Myrmecobius; species Myrmecobius fasciatus. The sequence continues at coordinate 330,706 of JAJPUD010002132.1, forward strand.
CATGACTAAACAATAAGACTGGTTCAATGTCCAAATAGGCTACTTAATTTCACTTGAAGTTAGTGACTTGATCAATAAGGATTATTAAATGTTTGCTATGTACCAAGCACTATTCTAAGTACTGGGAATACAAACAAAAAATAAATAAACTGACAACACACTATCCTGACCTTAAGGAGCTCACATTCTAATGGGAGAAAAACCCAATTCAAGCATCAGACATCACCCCTGATACCAGCCAACTAACCAGGGATTAGGTAGGAATATAGATAATTCATCACAAGTCCATCACTTCTATTGGAGAAAAACAACCCAAATCAAATATTTTAGGTGACATGTGGACTATTAAAGCCCAAAGAGATCTTATTGCTTCCCTTGGCCAACCTTCTCATTTTATAATTGATAGAATTCAGGTCCAGAGAGCTGAAGTGATTTTGCATTAAATATCAGAACCAGAATTAGAATCCAGATGTTCTGCTTACTAATCAATTGAAAGAGTGCTGGATTTGAAGTCAGAGGACCATGGGTCAAATACAGCTCTGCCAACTTCTACTTCAGTAACCTTTTTAGACATCTGTGTCCTTATTGGTAAAATAAGGTTAGACAAGGCTATTTCAAAAGTCCCTTTCAAATCTAAATTGATGATCCTATTATGGAGGCCACAAGATGGTACAAATCCAGGCTTAGACAATTGGTATGTTATGCTAGCAAATCACTTAATCTCTGTCTGCCTCAGTTTCCTTATTTGTAAAATGGAAGTGATAACAATACTTATTTCTCAGGGTTATTGTGAGGATAAAATAAGATAATATTTTTGAAACATCTTGCCAACTTTAAAGGGCTAAATAAAGGCTAGCTGATCAAGAGCCCTTTCTATGAGGCTTCATTGTCTCCAGAAGACCAATATGAGTCTAGAAGAAAGTGGCCTGTCAGTCATGTGGATTGTCTGTGGGTTTGCAGATTTCCTTGTTCCTCTCCACAAGCTTTTCATTTTCTCTAGGGAAATCTCTATAAACCTTGATGCAGTTTCCTGCTTCCTTGAAATAGTTTTGTAAAATACCATAGACATAGAATTAAAAAGTACCTTTCAGGTCATCAACTCTTACTTCTTTGTTTACAGATGAAGAAACCAACATAGAAAAAGATCAACTGATTTTTGGAGGCTCACAATTAATAACAACAATTATAATGATTATTATTATCACTAATAATAACTAATATTTATATATGTGTCTGGCACTGTGAAGAGCTAATAAATGTCTGAGGCAAAAATTGAATATATCTCTTAATTAATTGGTTCATTTGTTTATTCAACCAATATCAGTAACTACTTTGGAGGCAAATGGTAGATTGAGAACAAAAGGGGAATTCAAAGAAGAGTAAAATAAACTCCCAGTGGCAGATAAGTAAATGTTGATATAGAAAGGAAATCACATTCTTTTTCCCATTTCACTCCTCTTTCTCCTTTTGTTCTCCTTGGCTTTTTGACTACCTCATTATCCTTAACTTTGAAAAGTTCTCTCCCAACTGAGCAATCCACAGAGGTTAATGCATCTTTTCCTTCAAAGTAAGACTTATAGTGATGACACTTAATAGTAGCTCATACTTTACAAGTAGATTGTTCCTTTTTTGTTCCCTTTAGGACTTATAACACCTGTAGCAAGAATTGAAACCTACTTTCATAGGATTCCTGACCTACTCTTGGGTTAAGAGAATCCTGTCCTCCTGACCCTAGCTATCAGGTTTTTACCTACCTCTCAAAACATATAATCGTCTCTTCTTGAATTTCTTTAGTTTCTGGTTACAGACATTTACTTCTTTTTCAGTTGTTTCTTTATTAGCTGCTTTATGCATCCCTCCCTTAAAGACCTTTTAATTACAAAAAGATCTCAATTAGTACAAAAAAATAATCCAATGAAGTTGTCATATCAATTGAGTTTTCATCTAATATTTCTATTGGATAGAACCAATTACCATATTTCACAAATAATTATAACTTCAAATAGTGCAGATTCATGGATTCATTAGTGAATGAATTAGGAAAAAAATGAATCCCATGAAAGGATTACATTATTTGAATTTTCATTGTATATTTCCATTGATCTGGAAATAATTACCATGCTTTATGCATAATTATAATTCCAAGTAGTGCAGATTAATGGATTCGTTGTTCAACTATTTGGGATCTTCCATCATTAGAATTTATGGCACCTGAGGACTATAACTAGCCATAAAAGTACCAGGCTGTTTTGATACAGAATAACTTCAAAAGATTTCCAGATAATCCAGTAGAAAAACATTGACTCTATAGAATTTGAGGATCTTGGTTTAAATCCCACTTCTTTTGATTCCTACCTATAATCTGAACCTGAGGTTCTCCATATGGTAGGAGAGAGTTGAATTAGGTGGTCTCGAAAGTCCTTTCTGGTGCTAAATTTATGATCCTATGATGTGGCCTCCAGTAACTAACATCACCTTATCTAGGGCTTGATTTCTTCATTTATACATTGAGAAGGTAGAACTGCATGATTTCTCCCAACCCTTTTGGCTTTAAACTCTATGATCTCATGGTTTCTTAAAATGGACCTTCCCTTAGAACTGTTCCCTCTCTTTATCATAATAAAGAAGATTATTGGCCCTCACTCAGGACCTGAAAATAATCTTCTAGATAGCCCCTCAGAGAGCAGGGGCTGTCTAAGGAACTGAGTTTACAGCCAGCCAGGGACATCATCAGGACACATTGTACCCAGATTCCACAGAGTTTCATCAGAAAACCATCTGTTATCTTCCTGCTATAATGCATTAAATTAGTGATGTCCACTCACATTTTCCTGAGGATAAAAGTCCATGTGTTTGAAATTAAAGGACCAAAATACATTCCAGATTCAATTTATCCTTCAAGATCTTGCTCACACCCAAATTCTTCCATGGGACCTTTCTAGCCCAATCTGGTTTATGGTAATTTTTCCTTTTGAAACACTACAAAATCTCATATTATTACTAAAATTATTATTTACCACCTTTGCTACCTGGCCTTGGACAAGTCCATTCTTAGGACCTAAAATAAATCATTCCTAGGATCCCTTCTAGCTCTAACTTTATGGTTCTATGATTGGCTCTTCTCTAATGTCTCTTCAAGGAGAAAACATGATCCCTGGGATGGAAAACATTTCACTATTAGCCAGATCTTATAAGTTGTTGTTACCCACATCTTCTTGAGATCTGTTTCTCTAAAACATCCCTCAATTCTTCCTGGCTTTGCTTTCTAGGGACCTTTTCTAGCCCTTCAAATACTTGAAGATGGCTAATCTGCTTCATTTAACCATCTCTTCTCCAAGCCAAACAAACCAAGTTTCTTCAGTAGACCTTTGTCTAACATGATCTTCAATCTCCTCACCATCCTGGTTGCCCTCCTCTGGATAACAACAACAAATGATATGAGCAACTAAGCATTTATATAATACTATAAGATTTGTGAAGTGCTTTACTTATGTTAATTCATTTAATCTGGATGTCTTGCAGCTTGTCATTGCCAATGTATTTCTTAGTATATGGTACCTAAAACTGGACATAATCACCTGATTATTAATCTTAGAACACTTTCACCTGCACCCTTCATCACTGGATTTTTATATGTATATGTGTGTGTGTGTGTGAGTATGTGTGTGTGTGTTATCTTCCAGTTTGCAACTAATACAGGGACTGATCTTATATTTCTTTTGCATCTCCCCTATAAACCCTAATTTTTTTTAAAATCTAGAATGCTGATTCCTTTGGTATAAAAACTTCTTCCAATGCAATTGGGCTGCTATTTTGCCACTGAGTCTTATATAGTTCCTGGAGGGCATTGAGAAGTAATTTTCCCAGGACCATTCAACCAGTATCTGGCCAGCCGTGAACCTCTTTCTAATTTTGATGCTACCTTTTTACCTACCATGCAACTCTGTCCTTTCAAATAAATAATAATTAATAACATTTATGTGGTGATTTGAGGTTTGCAAAATGCTTTGCATATCTTATCTCAGTTGATTCTCACAATTTTGTGACCTTTATTTATTAATAAATAAAGAAATTGAGACTGAGAAGGTTCTGGTGTCTGAATCAGGATCAAAACTCAAATAATCCTGACTTTAAATCCAATGTTTTATTACTATACAATTTAGCCATGTCAGAAGACTTGAAGGTAGAAGAAGCACATTCAAGATAGAGAGGGCAGCCGGTGCAAAGAACTGAAAATGAAAGAGTTATAATAATCACTATAGTCTGTACTTATTTAGCACTTGAAGGTTAGCATCTTAAATATATAAGCTCATTTGATCCCCTCAACAACCATGTAAGGTAATATAATTATTCAATTCAAAAAACATACACGTGCCTACTATGTATTGGACAGTTATTAGGTGTAGGACTAAAAAATAAATTAATCTCTGCCTTCAAGGAACTTCCATTTATATGAGAAATTAGAATATTATACAAAAACCAGGATTTAAAAAAAAAAACATGAGGAGAGTTAATGAACGAATATAAGCTGCATATAATTTACATAAAATCACCATATTTTAAAGTAATGTTCAAGTCTAAAATTGTTCACACTTCAAGAGTTAATGCCTTCCTGGTTAATTCCCTTCTTGGAAAGCTTTCAATGTTAGGAGAACCTGTTCCAACAGTTATTAGCACAAACAATTGAATTTAGTCTGTATTGAACCATTTTCATTTTAATGTGTTCACCCCATGTTTCCTGTCTATACCAAATGGGATTTACATATGTCATTCACTTATATGCCACAGAAATGCTTTTATATTGTTATTGTTCTTGGCAGAAAAGTAAGGCGTTAGTATTCCCCTGTGATATTTGGATTAGAGAATTTGTTTAACCTTGAGCTATCCGGGGGATATTACTGGTCTGACAAATTTAACTATAATTGGCAATCTGTGGAAAACAAAATTGAATGCAAATGACAAGTCGTTAGTGTCTGAGAAGGTGAACTAGGCCATCCTATGGCTGCCATGTTCCCCTTCACACACTTTTTAAAGATGAAAGATAATTAAACAGCCATTTGGTCTTAATGCCCTCCTCCCGGTTTTATAGAGGAGGTAACTGAAATTCAAGGAAGGTAAGTGATTTGGGAGCAATGGGAGGGAAGGGAACACACAATTATTAAACACCTCCTATGTGCCAGGCACTGTGCTAAGCACTTTACAAATATTATCTAATTTAATGTTCACAACAACCTATGAAGGTACATGCTATTATTATCACCACTTTTTTTTTAAACAGCTGAAAAACTAAGGTGGACAGAGGCTAAGTGATTTGCCCAGAATCATACAACTATTAAGTATCTGAGAAGGGATTTGAATAAATGTCTTCCCAACACTGGACCCATTACTCTATTCTCTGTACCTCTGAGCTACCTTGGATCTATATTTCTTGATTCATAATTCAGAAATTTCTCCTGTCTGATGCTTTTTTCTGCAATACAAAGCCCAGCCCAAATTCTTAGTATATTTTGCCTGGCACATAGTGGGTACCTAATAAATTAACTGACTGAAATACTCTCTACTGTGTAGCTTTTTCTAGTCATCCCAGCCAAGCCCATGGAGACTCCCATGTCTCCCGATTCTGTACTTTCATACACTTTGCATTCACTTTGTACCATCTTGCTTGGTTTCCTGTAACTAGAAGCTCTTTGAAGGCTGTTTCTCTTACTCATCTTAGTTATCTTTCTCAGAGCCTGCACAGTGCATTTGCACATAGTAGGCACTCACATATTTGCTAGATTGTTGATTACATTGAATAGAATTGAATTGATTGTATCCCAGGGCATAACCCATTTTTCTTAGAGAAGCTCAAATTTATGCTTGGTTTTTATTAGGTAAAACCATCCCCTTGGTGATTTTTTTCCTCTGTTTGATTAATGAGTTCAGGGATTAAAGAGATTGTAGCTATAAAAGAAAAGAAATGTGTTTGCATTTTAGTTTCTAAGTTTAAAAAGTCCAATTCTAATTCTTTCTTCAGAGACAACCACATACTGCAAGTAGTTTCATCTTCTCCATCCCCAGAAGACCATGAGAGCAACATTGCCAATTAAAGTCAAATAGTCATCTAACCTGTCACAATGCCTTCTAATGGAAGAAACTGATCTAAATAAGATGCTTCAAAATCAGTGATCTAGCATTCAGCAATACTAATATAGTGATAAGAGAGATGGACTAGGAATGGAGAGAAACCTTAATTTAATCCTGACTTCCACGACATATTATCTATGTGACCATGGACTGACATTATCTCATGTGAGCCTCACAACACTCCTATGAGAAGGGCCCTACAGATATTATCTCCATAGACATTTTTTTGGTCTTGTTGGTGCAGTAGAAAAAGCCCTGGGTTTGAATTCAGGAGATCTGAATTCTGCCACTTCCTCTATATGGCTGTGAACAAATCACTTTGTGTTTCTGTGACTCAGTTTCTTTCTTTCCCTTATTTCTTTATATTAAAGTGAGAATATTGGACTATATGATCTCTAAATATATGAGCCTATGACTATGCAAGCCACTCAATTCTGTTTTCTTCAGTTTCCCATCTGTAAAGTGAGCTGGAGAAAGGAATAACAAGTCATTACAGTCTATTTGCCAAGAAAACTCCAAAGAGTAAGTCATGGTTGAAACGACTCAGTAACAGCAACAACAACCATGTATGAAGTCCTGTGCTAGCTGCTGGAGAAAGAAAGATAAAAGGAAAGCTCCCTCAAAGGAGTTTATGTTCTAATGGGTAATGATGGTCATCTAACTTGACCCTGTCTGCACTTAGTTTCCTCATCTGTAAAATGAATGGGCTGGGTACTATCTCTCAGGTTTCTTACAGACCTGTAAATCCATTTCTGTGTCTGAATGATTTAACAAAATATCTTCACTCCAGATCAGGACCACAAAAAAGAAAAAAATGGAAGACAAATAGGGAAAGACAGCTTTCTTATGATCCCCTAGAAGCATCTCCTTCTGGAATCACAAACCTAGAATTGGAAAGAACCTTAAAGACCATCAAATCCAGTTCCCTTATTTTTACAGTTAAGGAAACTGAGTCACAGGCAGAAGTTAGGTGACTTGCCTGGGGCCATATGTCCACTAAGTATCTGAGACAGGATTCAAACTCTTGTCTTTCTGCTTCTCATTTCAGCATTCTATCCACTATGCCATACAGAAGCATAGCCCTGTCTGCAGGGAAAAAAAACTCCTTCTAAACTGTTTCTCAGGCTGTAAGGGGGCCCAGTGCTAGAGTATTGGGCCTGGAGTCAAGAAGATCCAAGTTCAAATGTGACCTCAGATACTATCTAAATGACCTTGATCAAAACACTTAGCTGTCTCCGTTTCCTCAACTGTAAAATGGGGATAATAAAAGCATAGTACATAGTACACAAGAAGTGTTTAATTAATGTGTGTTCTTTTTCCCTTATGCAGGTTAGTGCCTTGTCTGAAACTTACTTTTAGCCAGTCATCCAGGACACTGAAATCTCACATAATTTGCCTCAAAGTCACATAGCCAGTATATGCCCAGAAATCATGCTTGAACCCAGTTCTTCTTGGCTCCAAGTGCCTCTCTTCTCTTCCCTCCAATGAGTTATGCATCCATGTCTTGATTATCCAAAGTGAAGACATGGTAAGAGGCTACCTAACTATTCTCAATGTGCTACAGTTCCTTGACTCAGAAGGACCATATACCAGGCTATTGAAAAAATGGGCTTGGGCCAGATCCTGCTCTGCTTTATCCCTGGTCAGACCACATATGGGGTGCTAGATTCAACTGTAAATGCTCTATTTTAAGAAAAATGTGAGCCAGCTAAAGTATTCAGGGCAAGAAGCCCAGATTGGTGAGATAACTTGAAGCTAGGACATGTGAGGATCTGCTGAGTGAGCTAGAGATAGTTAGCCAGGAGAAAAGAGGACTCAAGGGAGGCAAGGATGTTTTCAAGGATTCTCCTATCACAAGGAGTCTGATCATTCCCTAGACTCCCATCCGGGAAAACACATTTCTCTCCCCTCCTGTACCAGCTGAGGGCACAGAGCCAGGAGAAGCGCTGGAGTCCACATGAGTGGCTGCTGCTATGAGCATTGAGCACCCCTAAACTAAGGATGTCATCGTGGGTTCTCTACCCCTCAGGAGAACAAAGCATAGAACCGCTTGCCCCTTGGTTGGTCTGGGAGTCATGATCTTAAGAGATGATTCAGAAAACTTCTTTTACAGAGATGATGGGAACTACATCACTGAAAGTAGATCATTCCTGAAGTAAATCTACCCCTTCTGTAATATGGTTCACATGGTATATAATTAGGGATCACTGGTGAATGATGGATTTATCTTGTCCTCTTGATATCTAGGAAGAGAAGAGATACAGGAGGAGTCTTGTGATAGGACCTAAGTGTATTGTTGAGAACAGAGGTCCTCACAACATAACATTTTCATGCTCTCTATTGATGTTTGCTTGCATTGTGTTTCCTTTCTCTGATTTTTCTTTCTTGTTGATACGATTTTTCTTGCACAACAATGATAAGTGTGGAAATATGTATACATATATTTGATTTATCAAGTATTTTAACATAATTAACATGTAGTGGATTTCCTGCCATCTAGGGGAGGGGTGGGGAGAATTTGTAACAGAAAACTTTGTAAGGGTTAGTGTTGAAGAATTACCCATACATATGTTTTGCAAATAAAAAGTTTTAATAAAAATATGTTGGAAAGATAAAAAAAAAGAGAATGGAGGTCATGGGATGCAAGGGTTGGGGCTGCTCATGGAGCCATCAGTAATCTACCATCAATTATAGAATCTTCTCAGATACCCAACGATCTGAGACCTTCCATTTAATTGATGGGAATATAAAAGGAGAACCATAGTTTCATAGGAATTAAAGTTACTATCTTTGACTAGCAGAAGAAAACATTTTCTTGAGTTATTTATCACTGCTGCTTTGTAAACCTTAAAGTGCTATCTGTGTGTTTTTCCTTTGACTCAAACCTGTAATTTCCTCAATATAAAATGCTCCCAATAAAGAACACTTCTTTTACCAAGGTAAATTTTTGAGCTCTTTGTAGCCTTTCACGCTGTTGATCACATTCCTCCTTGACATTCTCTTCTCTAGATTTCTGTGAGACTACTCTATCCTGGTTCTCCTCCTACCTATCTGACCACTGCTTTTTAGTTTCCTTTGTGAGACATCCAGGTCATGCCCCTCAACCAATGGTGTCCCACGGGGCTCTGTCCCAATCCATTTTCTCTTCTCTCTCTACAGTATTTCACTTGGTGGATCTCATCAGTTCCCATAGATTCAATTACCATCTTTTATCCTGAGGATTCCCAAAATTACTGATCCACCTGATCTCTTTCCTGGCTCCCCAGTTTATCATTAGCAGCTAGGTTGCAAAGTGGATAAAATGCCAGGTCTGAAGTCGGGAAGATCCAACTTCCTGTGTTCAAATGTGACCTTAGACACATATTGGCTGGGCAAGTCACTTCACCCAGTTTGCCTCAGTTTCCTCATCTGTAAAATGAGCTGGAGAAGAAAATGGAAGACTCCCCTAAGTGTTATAAAGAGTCAGAAAAGATTGAACAACAGCAAAAGAATAGCATCTCCAACTGCCTAATGGACATCTTTAACTGGATGTTCTTATACTCAATACATCTAAAACCAAATGTTATCTTTTCCCCAAAACCTTCCCCTCTTCTGAATTTCTATTTTACTGTTGAGGCTACCACTATCATTACAGTCACCCAGGCTCACAGTCTCAGGGTCTTCCTGGAATCCTCACTGTCACCATCCTTCATTTCCAATCTGTTGTCAAATTCCTGTCAATTTTACCTCTGTAATCTCTCCTATACATTCCCTTTTCTCTCTTCTGCCACTGCCATCACCCTAGGGCTGATCAATATCACCTCTCACTTGGACGATTATATTAGTCTCCTACTTGGTCTCTCTGCTCCATTCCTCCTCTAGTCTATCCTCTATTTAACTGTCAAATTGATCTTCCTAAAGTATACATCTGATGTAGTGTACATCTGATCATGTCAGCCACATCCTATTTAATAAATCCTTGTGGCTTCCTAATGTGTTCCTTAAGGATGTTTGTCTTTTGCTTGTATATTTAGCACTGAGCATATTTGTTGTTTTTCAGTCATTTTGGAATCTTTATGATCCCATTTGGGATTTTCTTGGCAAGGACACCAAAATAGTTTGCCATTTCCTTCTCCAACTCATTTTACAGATGAGGAAACTGAGACAAACAAGATTAAATGACTTGCCCAGGATCGCACAAGAACAGTTCTTTCTAATTCCAGGTCTATAACTCAGCTGCTCATAGTAAATGTTTGATAAAGGCTGACCAAATAACTGATTGATTGATGGTGGTGAGAACTGACAATTTGATTTATGATGATGGTGATGATTGATGGGACCAGCATCATGTATTTAGCCAAAGATAAAGGTTGTTCTATCAGCTTCTTGTGCCATTGAATACATTAGTGGTATACATTATCAAAATACCAGCACCTTCAGAAAATATACTCAGTAAACACAGATAATGGAATCAGAGTGGTTTGATACAACAAATTGAAAATAAACTGGTTATGCCCTGACTGTAATATGTGCTCATAAATTGTTGAAGCAACAGGGTATGGCTACACTGGATTTGAAGTCAGAGGGTGAGGGTTCAAATCCTGGCATGGGTATTTGCAAAATTCCTATATGTCATAATATATCTTTTATCTACTATGAAAGTCCAACTATTTTTGCTTGACCGGTGGCAGAGCCTTTAGAACTCATATTGGTCTGATCAACCACAGCCAGATACACTGTCCCTTGACCCCGACATAGTGATGTCATTTTGGTCCTCTTCAAGAATGATGGACAACAACCAACCAAGATTGCCTAGCACATAATCTAGGGCATCCCCAACTCCTAGCATAGTGAACTGAGGATTTTGCCATTATAGGGTCAGAACCCCTCTGGCAGAAACTTTCTTTTCACACACACACACACACACACACACACACACACACACACACACACATCCCTAAACATCCCTATTCTTCCAGGAAAAAGGAGCTTCCAAGACTATAGACAGCCTACCGTAAGTTGATAATATCCCTTATATCTGGTCAGGTTAGATTAATCTAACCAAATAAACTTAAATTGGCCTTAGGAGGTTAGAGAGAAACCTATTAAATGCTGAGAAATTCCTTTCTGCCTGGCATTTAACCTCTGCAATATAATCTACAATATTCTTTATAGCCCAAAGCAAAGGTCTCCTTCCATAGGCCACATGCATGGCTCCCAGTCAGAAACACTATTTGTGTGATTGGATGAGAGTGCAACCTACGGATTCCCAGAAACATTTATTGAAATCTGTGTAGAATTTACATGTGAGCAAGTCATTTGTCTCCAACCCAGCTATAATTAAAACCATAGCCTTATTTGGTGGGCCTCACCTGAGAAATGTTCCTCTAGGACTATTAATATTCATTTATTCTTACACATTGTTTTGAGGCTTTGACAGGTACCTCTAAGATGTTTTAGTCACACACAGAAATTGCTCTCGATTCTGAACTCCCAAAATATTTCAGCAGTTGAGGTGATCAACAGCTTGCTTAAAAATAATTGTACTGTAATAAAAATAATAAAGCATTTTTTGCTCTTCTAATAAGTTCAATTTAGAAAATTATCAGTTATACCACCATCTGGTGGTTCCCCCAGATAGTTACAATAGGAGAGTCAATAGTCAACATTTTAATGACATCTCAAAGTGAGGCCAAAAGATCAGAATACATATTTTTAAAAATTACTTCTGGTGGGGCAGCTAGGTGGCACAGTGGATAGAGCACCAGCCCTGAAGTCAGGAGGACCTGAGTTCAAATCTGGTCTCAGACACTTAACATTCCTTAGCTGTGTGACCCTGGGCAAGTCACTTAACCTCAATTGCCTCAGGAAAAAGCAAAAAATAATAATAATAAAATAAAACTAGCCTCAGGCCAGGTACTTTTATCTCATCTTCTTCCTCCTCCAAGTTTTTGGCTTTCTTTCCTCAGTTATATTCCTTCATTAAAATGTCATTTCCTTGGGGGAAGGGACTGCTTTTTCCTTATATTTGCTTGCCATTGCTGGTACAAAGTAAACACATATATTTGTTTACTTCATTCCTTTCTTCTATCATGTCTACCATGTGCTAGTTGTCTGGAGAGGGAAAGCCAAAAAGCAAACAAAAAAAACCAACTAGCTCCTTAATTGATCTTCATAATAACCTTAAAAGGAGGTACTACAATTATCTTCATTTTATAGATGAGAAAGTTGAGGCTCAAAGATTTGTCCAGAATCACACAGATAGTATCTGACACAGGATTTTTTTTTTTCTTGCTGAGGCAATTGGAGTTAAGTGACTTGCCCAGGATCACACAGCTAGGAAGTGTCAGAGGTCAGATTTGAACTCAGATCTTTCTAACTTCAGGGCTGATGCTCTATACATTGTGCCACTTAGCTGCCCCTGACACAGGATTTGAATTCAGATATTTCTGCTCTCAAATGCAGAACTCTATTCACTATTCCACCTAGTTGCTTATATGATATTTATATAGATGTGATAAGTGCAAAGAAAGAAAGTATTTTCAGAAACTATGAATAGAACCCAATATGTAGGAAGTAGAGATGAGAAGATAAACTAATGTTAATAAGCAAGTCCTTCCCCCTATTCCTCCTCCTCCCCTAAAATCCACCCCCCTCTCCTGAGTTCCCCTCCCACCCTGAGCAAAATAAATAAATACAAAATTTTTTCCTCTATCCTCATTAGCTCAGTGGGGAGCCTTGTACTGTGGTCAGAAACACTCTATTGAAGAAGAGTTTGAGAGAGCATTTGAAAGAAGAGTGGGTATTGGCTTTTATCTTAATGTATCACAAGAGGGAGTCTGTTATAGACACAGCCCGTACTGTGAAAAGAGACAGGGAGGATGGGGGAAGAACTAAGTGAACCAATCGTCAAAGAGTGAACATGAGCAAAGCAAAGAAAATGGGAACCAGAATAAGCCACGAAGAGGACTAGGGATTTTCCATGGCACAACATGGCAGTGTAACTACCTATCCCATCCAAGACAGATGGGTATCTATCTCTGGCATTCTAGCATTATAGTCTTGGATGGAACCACAGAAATCATCTGGCTCAAGTCTATTTTTAACATCCCCTGAGGACGTTCACCTGGAATTTGCCCAGTAATCACTTCCAATGACTAGTAACCTTTGCCATGAAGAAATCTGCCTTGGGCTCTAACCCGAATCTATCTTCCTGCAGTTTATTTGATCTATGTCTTCGCAGAAATGAAAAGTACATTATAATAGTACTCCCTGTGTATAACACATCTTGTGCTTAAAATCTCTTTGTTACTTCTTTTAATCAGACAAAACATATTCACTCCTATAATCTTTCTTATAAGCCTTCAAATTAACTTTATTTCACATAATAATAGATTGGACATTCAATTATGATTTCAATGGCATAAAGAACTACCTGATGAGGAAAGTAACTTCATCAATACAGGTCTCACCTAAACTGCCTCGGCAACCTTATCTGCAGTGTATTGAGTTGTCTTAAACATTGAAAAGGTCTTTTCCAGGATCACACTAGTAATCTGTGTCAAAGGTGAGATTTGAAACCACATTTTTCAAAATCTCAGACAAACTCCCTATCCCATATACCAGGACTTCTTAAACCTTTCCATTCTTGATTTTTTTCACCTCCAAAAATTTTTATACAGGCATATGGGTATATAAAATGGGCATTTATTGATAATAAATTATAATTTTGTGACCCCCTATTCAGTTATGAGACCCCAAAAGGGGTCTTAAACCAGAGTTTAAGAAGTTGAGTCCTGGGGCAGCTAGGTATCCTGAAATTGGGAGGACCTGAATTCAAATCTGGTCTCAGACACTTAACACTTTCTAGCTGTGTGACTCTGGGCAAATCACTTAATCCCAATTGCCTCGCCAAAAAAAAAAAAAAAAAAAAAAAGAAGAAGAATAGAAAAGAAAAAGAAAAAGAAAAAGAAAAAAGAAGTTGAGTCCTACACTATACTGACTCTAACATAAAATAGCAACAATAATAACTGATATTTATGTTTAAAAAACTCTTTACATACATTATCTCATTTGACCCTCCCTTTTGTGAGATTTTTTGTTGTTGTTATTGTTGTCCTGTCCCAACTCTTCTTGAATTCATTTGGAGTTTTTTTGGCAAAGATATCAGACTGGTTGGCCATTTCCTTCTCTACCTCATTTGACAGAAGAGGAAATAGGATAAATGACTTGCCCTAAGTCATTTAGTCTATGTCTACCTCATCATCCTGATCTATATCTGGCCACTGGAACCAGATAGCATTGGAGGGGAAGTGAGGCTGGTGACTTTGCACAGCCCTCCCTCACTTAATCCAATTCACTTGCATATCATGACATCACCTCCCTGATGTCATGGTTCTCTTAGAGAATGAAAGACAAACAACAATTTTCCTCAACTGTAAAATGGAGATGATAAGAATAGTACTTATCTCCAGGGTTATTGTGAATATCAGATATGATAATATTTTCAAAGAACTTAACCGTGTCTGGAAAATAGTAGGCATTAAATAAATGTTTGTTTTTCATTCAACAAGCAATCACACAGCTGGAAAGTATAAGAAGCCAGATATGAATTCAGGAAGATGTGTCAAATAACTTTCTTAGGTTTACACATCTACTAAGTATCAGGGGAAAATTCAAATCTAAGTTTTTCTTGACCGTGTATCTACTCATCTTTCCATTATACTAAATTGTCTCCCTTATTATAGTGAGTAGGAATTCACAACTGGAATGTTTTATTTACACCCCTCTGGTTTTGTAGTTTTTCTTTTTTTTTTTAAATTCTGAATTTAATCATCAACAAGTACATACATTTTAATATACAGCAAAAGATGATTATATTGTTATATTTGTATATATATGTATGTATATAAATTGTGTTTTTGCACAGAGCTTGGTTTTTTTAAAAGATATGTATATATCAAATTTTACAAGCAATAACAAGATTTCTCTATTTGTGTCTCCTTCTGCACTTCTTTTGGTTTTCTTCAATATGTTTTGCTTTTTTGCTGAGGCAGTTGGGATTAAGTGACTTGCCCAGGGTCTAGGAAACGTTAAGTATCTGAGGCCAGATTTGAGCTCAGGTCCTCCTGACTTTAGGGCTTATGCTCTATCTACTGAGCCACCGAGCTTCCTCCTTCCATGTATTTTAAAAAATGTTTTGTTATTATTGTTTTAGGATGAATGTCTTTTACTATCCACTGATCTATAACTGAATCTCTATGAATAGAAATCCTCACTTGTAACAAATACACACAGTCAAGTGTTTGCAAAAAGATTCCCAAAGCATCAGCAAAAAATAGTTCCCATTTCCATTACTGAATTTCCCAACAATCTGTGAGGTAGGAGGTGGGAATGGTATTATTCCCATTTTATGTATGAGGAAAGGTCAACAATGTTAAGCTATTTGTCCAAAGTCACACAATTTGTAAATAGTAAAACCTGGACTGGACCCCAGTTCTTTTTGGCTCCTCTTTCAACTATTCAAGGGCGCCTCTCAAAAAAGCATGTATCACGTTCCTTCCTGTATGGGAATGAAAGCAGAGTAGAGGGAGGAGCCATATTTCCTAGAAGAAAAAAGATGGGTGAGTGATAAGTTTTAAACCCTTCCTTTTAAAGCCTACTCATGAACAAATGAAAAAAGCATTAATTAAGCACTTACCTTGTACACCCGCTGTCTAAATAAGGCATCTACCATCACATTCTCACAACTAGCTTTATAAAGTTATCAGTACCTTCCTTAACCCCCTCCCAGCAGCACTTTACATGCTCCCCCTGTCTTGCCATCAGATCCAGGCACAACATTGAAGCTTGACCTTCCTGGCTGGCTGCTTCATGATATCTATCCCCTGGCAATGGGTGGATTTCACTCATTTTGAAACTTAGCTGACCTATATCCCCTCTCATCTCAAGTTCCTTCTGCCTTGCAAAGTCTCCAAGATGCCAACTAGCTACTCTGAAACACAAATCTGTGCCAAAGTACCAGGGAAAATAGTCTTCCCCTTCCTCTTCCTCAGTCCAAACTAACACTCTCCTTTCCCCCCCTTACCACACCATCCCAGTGACATTTGTCAATTTTAAGAATGACTTGAAAAAGACTTTTCATTGCCTAGCTCACCAAGACTTTTGTGGAAAGAATTTCAAGTACTTGAGTAAATAATGGGGGGAGAAAGGAGATAATCTCATCTCTGAATCACATCACTTATTAATTCATGGTAGTTTGGTGGTACAGTAGATAGAGCACTGGACTTGAAGTTCAAATCTGGCTTCAGACACAAGATATATGACCGTAAGTAATTATGTTGTTGCTTAGCCTATGTCCACTGGAGTTATTTTCCTCAACTATAAAATGGAAATGACAATAATAGCATCTATCTCCTAGGGTTATTGTGAATATCAGATGTGTTAATATTTGCAAAGCACTTAGCCTAGCATATAGTAGGCATTCAACAATGAATCAATTAACACTAATTACTAATGTATCAGTAGTAATTATAAGAACATTTGTTTGCCCAGGCAAATGAGTATTTGGCCCTCTTCTTCTGTTTTATGTTTTCTATCCTGACCGGAATCCATCACATATGGAGTCACAATAGCCCTGATCTTCAGAGGAAGATGCTGCAGAGAAAGGACCAAAAAAGTCCATCACATATGGGCCATACTAACCCTGATGCCCTGAGAAGAATGCTGCAGTGAAAGGACTAAGAAAATCCATCACATGTAGGCCCATAATACTCCTGATCTCCAGAGGGGATGCTGCAGTGAAAGGACCAAGAAAACCCATCACATTCAGGCCCACAATAGTCCTAATATCCAGAGAAAGATACTGCAGTGAAAGGACTAAGAAAGTCCATCACATTTAGGCCCACAATAGCCCTGATCTTCAGAGGAAGAAGCTGTGGTGAAAGGACTAAGAAAGTCCATCTCATGGATCCTAGCTACCTGGGAGCTCTGGACCTTATAAGCTGCTGAGACAATGAAGTGTGGAGATAAAAGTAAAATCTCTATTTTGGAAGTAATACTTCGGTCTTCATGTCCAAAACATCACTTGAGTGACTTTTGAAGGAAGCTAAGGATTTGAAGAGGCTGAAGTGAAAAGGGAGGGCATTTCAAGCAAAGGCCCAGAGGTGGTAAAAGATAAAGTTTTGTGTGAAGAGCAGCTAGGAAGCCAGCTTGTTTGGCTGGATGGTAAAATGCATGAAGTTAGTATAATAAGTCTGGAAAGGTGTTCCGGAGGCAGGTTGTGAAAGGCTTTAAATGCCAGCAGAGGAGTGTGTATTTTAACCTAACAGAAACAGAATAGAACTAAAGGTCTTTTTGAACAGATAAATTACATGGACAGACCTGTGTTTTAAGAATATCACTCTGGCAGTTGTATGAAGAATGGACTAAGTAGAAATTTTAGAAAAGTAGAATTTTAGAAAGATTAATCTGGTTGCAGTATACGGGAAGAATTGGAAGGAAAGAGTGTAGAGACTCATAGACAATTTAGGAAGCTATTGAGATAATATTAGGTGATAAGAGTCTGAATTGTGTTAATGGATTGGAAATGGAAAGGAAGATTGGATTCAGAGTCATTGAAAAGGAAGTGTGGCTAAGACTTTAGAAAAAGATGGAAGGTGGGCTGAAAGGGGAAACTGAAGTTTTCAGCTAAAGTAAAAGGAAAATTGTAAGATCACTAATAAAGAGATGAAAGAGACTAGTTTTGGGGGAAAAGGGAATGAAGAACTTGGTTTTAAGCATGTGGATATTAGGTAAAGGCAGAATTAGGTAAAAGCCAAGGGGAAGCTTCATGCAGATATTTGATGTTTGGGAAAGAAGCCAGGGCTGAAGAAATGGATTTAGGAATTTACATGGCAATGACTGAATGAAGTAGCTGGATTACAGTAGGTAGGTTCTTTAAAAAGAGAGACTGAAGGAGAGAAATCATCAGCAAAAAAAAATGGAAAACGTTGGGAGACATCCACTTTGTCAGGAAAGGAAAAGATGAGCCATTATAAGAGATAGTGACAAAAAGATCAGAAGTTTAGGAAGAGATTCAGGAATGTAGCTATGCAGTATAAGGCAAAGGAATAAAAAGTTTCAAGAGGAAAGAGATGAGAAAGAAATTTTTAAAAGAAATAAGAAATAGGCCATTGTGGGCAAAGAACAGAAAGAAGAAGACAAGCAAGACCATTTGGAAAATATGAGATTGAATTTATACATATTTTTAAATCAAGCAGTATGGCTTTTGAATACAATCCTCTTTTTATGTTGTCTTTTGTATATAGCAGCATTCCCTTTTTTGGTTTTGAGAATTTAAAAGAAAACTAAATTTAAAAAAAATCAGATGACTGACCAAGTCGAATGCTTCTTTTTCTATAATTTCTATTTTGGTGATTTCAACTAATCCTAAGGATATGCTTATCATCTGTACACAGATGATTCCTAAAGTACATTAGTCAATCTTCATCTCTTTTATGAATTTCACTTATACACCCTCAACTGCTTCTTAGACACATCAAAGTTTGTAACCTTACCATTCTTTTCAGTGCTTTCTTCTGCCTCATTGCTCCAAACCAATCTCCTAGGGCAGCTAAGTGGAACAGGGAACAGAACAGATCTGGAGTCAAGGATGACCTGGGTTCAGATTCAGTCATTTTTCAGTTGTATACAACTGACCCCATTTGGGGTTTTCTTGGCAGAGATACTAGAATGGTTTGCCATTTCCTTTCTCCAGCTTATTTTACAGATGAGGAAACTGAGGAAAACAGGATTAGGTGACTCAGAGTCACACTGCTAATAAGTGTCTGAGGACAGACTTGAACTCAAGATTAGTCCCCTGACTCCAGGCCTATTACTCTATCCTTGGAGCCACCTAACTGCCCTTCTATATGTTTATAGCCTCCTAATTGGTTTTCCTGCTTCTCTCTAGTCTATACTTCACAAAGCTTCCAAAATAACCATCTTAAGGTCCAGGAGTCTTATCATGTCATTCTCCAGTTCAAAAAAATTTCAGTGGCTTCATGTGTTTTTCAGGATAAAATGTGCCTTAGCCATACAATCTGGTTTCAACCTACCATGACAGCTTTATTTCACCCTCTTCCTCCTTATATCTACTTTATTTCAAATTCCATTGGTTACTATGTACTGGACTTAAAATGGCTATCTCCTTTTGTATCCCAAGCCCAAAATACACTCCCTTTTCATCTGTACCTTTCAGAATTATCTTCTGTCAAGATTCAACTTAAGAATTGTGTCTAAATTCACAACTCAACAATCTGACTTGTCTATATTGTCTAACTCATCACCAGCCTCTCCCATGAAGCTTTCTCTGACTTCCCAGCTCTTAGTAGTCTTTGTTTTCTTCCTCAAATATTTCTAGTGTTCTTAACCTTATCATTTCTCTCCACTCCCCAAGCCATCCCTACCGTTTGCCCTACCTTAGATATATGTGTTTCTATGATATCTGCCCCAAGAATATGAAAGCTCCTACTTTGGAAACTGCTATACTAGAGATCTATGGCCCCAACTTTGGACATAGGTGATAAATGAATCCTTTTGGGATTGAATACACTGCTCAATAAAGATGAAGAATAAGAAAAAGGCATTGTTTTTTGGCCATTAGAAAGTCAATGGGGGGCAGCTAGGTGGTGCAGTGGTTAGAGCACCAGCCCTGAAGTCAGGAAGACCTGAGTTCAAATCTGGTCTCAGATACTTCCTAGCTGTGTGACCCTGGGCAAGTCACTTAACCCCAATTGCCTCAGCAAAAAGCAAAAAAAAAAAAAAAAAAAAAAAA
>JAJPUD010002133.1:0-42945 GCA_023553655.1 Myrmecobius fasciatus
CATCCCTCTCTCTGGGTGTATATGGCTTTCTTCAGTGAACAATTGGAGGTGGTTTGAAACATATCATTGTTGAAGAGAGCCATGTCCATCAGAATTGATCGTCATATAGTACTGTTGTTGCCGTGTATAATGATCTCCTGGTTCTGCTCATTTCACTCAGCATCAGTTCATGTAAGTCTCTCCAGGCCTCTCTGAAATCATCTTGCTGGTCATTTCTTACAGAACAATAATATTCCATAACATTCATATACCATAATTTATTCAGCCATTCTCCAATTGAAGGGCATCTATTCAATTTCCAGTTTCTAGCCACTACAAAAAGGGCTGCCACAAACATTCTTGCACATGTGGAGCCTTTTCCTTCCTTTATGATTTCTTTGGGATATAAGCCCAATAGAAATGCTGCTGGGTCAAAGGGTATGCACAGTTTGATAACTTTTTGAGCATAGCTCCAAATTGTTCTCCAGAATGGCTGTATCCGTTCACAGCTCCACCAACAATAGCATGGAAATTCTTAAAGGAGAAGTTAAGAATGCTGTAAGAAGAAACAGACAGCAAAAGTATAACAGTAGGAGATCCCAACCTTGCTCTCTCAGAGCTAGATAAATTGAACCATAAAATAAATAGGAAAGAAGATAAGGAGGTAAATAGAATACTAGAATAGTTAGATATGATAGATCTTTGGGAAAAAAAATTGAATGGAAACAGAAAGGAGTACACTTTTCTTCTTGGTAGTTCATGGAACATATACAAAAAATAACCATATATTGGGATATAAAGCCCTCAAAATCAAATGCAGAAAGGCAGAAATAGTAATTGCATTTTTTTCAGATTTCAATGCAATAAAATTACATTCAATGAAAGGCCAGGGGAAAATAGACCAAAAAGTAATTGGAAACTCAATAATCACATCCTAAAGAATGAATGGGTGAAACAGCAAATAATAGACACAATAATTTCTTCCAAGAGAATGACAATAATGAAAAAACATACCAAAGTTTGTGGGATGCAGCCAAAGCTGTAATATCTCTAGATGCTTACTTGCATAAAATAGAGAAAGAGAAGATCAATAAATTTTGGTTGCAAATAAAAAACTAGAAAAAGAACAAATTAACCCCCCAATCAAATACCAAACTTGAAATTCTAAAAATAAAAGGAGAGATTAACAAAATTGATAGAAAAAAACTATTGAATTAATAAATAAAATTAAGTTGGTTTTATGAAAAAACAATAAAATAGATAAACATTTAGTTAATCTGATTAAAAAAGGAAAGTGAAAAATCAAATTGTTAATCTCAAAAATGAAAATGGAGAACTTTCCACCAATGAAGAGGAAATTAGAGCAACAGTTAGGAATTAATTTGCCCAACTTTATGCCAATAAATTTCATGACCTAAGTAAAATGGAGGAATACCTACAAAAATATGCATTGCCTAGATTAACAGAAGAGGGAATAAATTGCTTAAATAATCTCATTTTCAAAAAAGAAATAGAACAAGCTATTAATCAACTCCTAGGAAAAAATCTCCAGGGCCAGATGAATTTACATGTGAATTCTACCAAACATTTAAAGAACAATTAATTCCAATACTGTACAAAATATTTGGATAAATAGAGAAAGGATTCCTACCACATTCCTTTTATAACACAGATATGGTACTGATACCTAAAACAGGTAAGATCAAAACAGAGAAAGAAAATTATAGACCGATCTTTCTAATGAATATGCATGTAAAAATCTTAAACAAAATATTAGCAAAGAGATTACAGAAAGTCATCCCCAAGATAATATACCATTACCAAGTAGGATTCACACCAGGAATTCAGGGCTGGTATAATATTAGAAAAATATTTGCATAAATAACTATATCAGTAACCAAATTAACAAAAATCATATGATTATCTCAGTAGATGCAGAAAAAGCATTTGAGAAAATCCAACATCCTTTCTTATTAAAAACACTAGAAAGTATAGAAATAAATGGAGTTTTTATTAAAGTAGTCAGTAGCATCTATTTAAAACCGTCACTAAGCATCATATATAATGGGGATAAATTGCAACCATTCCCAATAAGATCAGGGGTAAAACAAGTTTGTCCAGTATCATCATTAGTATTCAATATTGTGTTATAAATGCTAGCTTTGACAATAAAAGAAGACAAAGAAATTAAAGGAATTAGAATAGGTAATGAGAACACCAAATTATCACTCTTTGCTGATGATGATGTAAACTTAGAGAACCCAAAAGGATAAACTAAAAAACTATTAGAAATAATCTCACAACTTCAGCAAAGTTGCAGGATACAAAGTAAATCCACATAAATCATCAGTATTTTTATACATCACTAACAAAATTCAACAGCAAGATATACAAAGGGAAATTCCATTTAAAATAATAGTCAATAGTATAAAATATTTGGGAATCTCTCTACCAAGGGAAAATTTAGGGACTATATTAACACAATTGCAAAACACTTTCTTCATAAATAAAGTCAGATCTAAACAATTGGAAAAATATCAAGCATTCTTGATTAGGTCAAGTGAATATAATAAAGGTGACAATACTACCTAAACTAATCTAATTTCTTTAATGCTACACCAATCAAACTCCTATGAAACTATTTTACTGACTTAGAAAAGATAACAACAAAATTCATCTGGAAGAACAAAAGATCAAGAATTTCAAGGGAATTAATAAAAAAATGAAGGTGTCCTAGTTGTAACACATTTAAAACTTTATTATCAAGTGGCTGTTATGAAAACCATTTGGTACTGGCTAAGAAACAGAGGATTTTATCAGTGGAGTATGTTTGGTTCACAGGACAAAATAGTCAATGACTATAGTAATCTAGTATTTGACAAACCCAAAGACCCCAGGTTTGGGATAAGAGGTAACTATTTGACAAATACCGCTGGGAAAATTGGAAACTTGTATGGCAGAAGCTAGGCATTGAATCACACATAGCACCATATACCAAAATAAAGTCAAAATGGGTTCATGATCTAGACATAAGAATGATTATTATAAAAAATTAGGAGAACATAGAATAGTTTACATCTCAGATATGTGGAGGAGGAAGGAATTTGTGACCAAAGAAGATCTAGAGATCATTATTGAACACAAAATAGATAATTTTGATTATATTAAATATATAATATAATAAATAAAAATATATTGAAAAGTTTTTTTACAAACAACTAATGCTGACAAGATTTTCAGGGAAGCAATAAACTGGTAAAACATTTTTACATTCAAAGGCTCTGATAAAGGCTTAATTACTGAAATATATAGAGAATTGACTCAAATTTATAAGAATTCCAGCCATTCTTGAATTGTTAAATGGTCAAAGGATATGAACAGACAATTTTCAGGTGAAGAGATTGAAACTATTTCTAGTCATATGAAAGATGCCCCAAAGCACTATTGATCAGAGAAATGCAAATTAAAACAACTCTGGGATACCACTACAAACCTATCAGATTGGCTAAGATGACAAGAAAATATAATGATGAATGTTGGAGAGGATGTGGGAAAACTGGGACACTGTTACATTGTTGGTGGAATTGTAAATGGATCTAACCATTCTGGAAAGCAATTTGGAACTATGCTCAAGAAGTTACCAAACTGTGCATACCCTTTGACCCAGCAGTGTTTCTTCTGGGCTTATATCCCAAAGAGATCTTACATGAGAAAATGGGACCCACATGTGCAAAGATGTTTGTGGCAGCTCTTTTTGCAGTGGCAAGAAACTGGAAACTGAATGGATGCCATCAATTGGAGAATGGCTGAATAAATTATGGTATATGAATGTTATGGAATATATTTTTTTTTGTAAGAAATGCACAGCAGGATGATTTCAGAGAGGTCTGGCGAGACTTACATGACCTGATGCTAACTGAAATGAGCAGAACCAGGAGATCATTGTACATGGTAACAATAAGCTTATACAATGATCAATTCTTATGGCTATGACTCTGAAAAAATTAGATGATTCAAACCAGCTCCAATTGTCCAGTGAGGAAAAGAACCATCTGCATTCAGAGAGAGGCTTGTGGGAATTTGGTTCAAAACATAGCAATTTCCCTCTTCTTGTTGTTGCTTGCTTGCATTTTGTTCTACTGCTTCTTTTTTTACTGGTTTGATTTTATTTTTCTTGTGCAGCACAATAATTGCATAATTATGTATGAAAATATTGTATTTAATATCTATTTCTACCAAGTTTAACATATATTGGACTATTTGCTATCTAGGAAGGGCATGGGGGAAGGGAGGAAAAATTTGAACACAAGATTTTGCAAGAACTAATGTTAAAGAATTGTTAATGCATATGTTTTGTAAAATAAAAAGTTTTAATAAAAATTAAAATAGATTGGTTTCTGTGTCTTTTCTATTTCATAATGTATTTCTATTCTGTGTAACCAATAATACCTAGTATAGTTCTATATTTTAAGTACAGTCAATAGATATCACTACTATGGTGATTGATAATAGTGGACATTTTATTATTGATTTAAATGATATTGTGATAGTTATGATTTATGCTTGACACTCTTAGTTATTCCTCTTCATTAATGATAGGGAGAGAATACCTAACCTGATAATCCCTAAAAATATTTTTTGTTAATAGGATCAAATTTTATTTTCTGCCATGCAGCCTTTTAATATGATCAGTGGCAAATGTGTTGTCTTTCAATTTCAAAGGACCAATGGCATCATGAGTAAGTCGACTTCCACCTGAATTGGATTTAAATGAGACAGAGTTGCACAGATTCATCAACCTCACTGTCTCTTCCTGCATTCCTGAATTCAAGAGGCAAGACAAAAGTCACAATTGTGATGATTTGGGATGATTTGGATGACTTTGGAGTTTTCAATGTCTAGCCAAACTGTGAGGGCTTCACAGCACTTATTTCAGCTGCCTTCATGGCTGTTGGAACAAATTGTTCTCATCCCTTTCTTCCTCTGAGGAAAATCTTGACATGGTTGTATTAGACATCCCCTTAATTCACACACATGTTGAGGCTTGTCAGTTGCACTCCCTTGGTTTATGCCTCTGCCAAGATGATTTACCAATATATGGCTGCTGTGCATCCTATAGCTTCTTAGAGCCCAAGTGAGAGTTGGATGAATTAGTTGAACACTGAAAGTAAATCAGCAACCTGAAAAGATCTTGGCAAGGCCTCATACCAGAGGTGTCAGTTCTCCTAAACACACCTCAAACCCCAAGAGCAAGTAAAAAATAAACTATAAAATTTTTCTTCTCTTTACCCTGACCAACTTTCCAGTCAGTATATCATGATATTTTGTTAATTTCCTAAAGACTTCCTTGGCATGTTACAGTGTTCTAAGAGGAATACATCATCACTCTTCTTTACTACTGTTCCTGTAAAGTCTGAAGATGATAGTAACCAGGGAAAAGGTTGATGGAGATGTGTTGGAGAGGGCTGGGATGGATAAGAAAGAAAGGTAAGCAATGCTTCATGATAGTTGGCAAGATTAAAGCCATGTACATCTCTAGCCATCCCAACCTATCTGTTCTGGTTGTCCTTCTCCACCCTTCTCTGGAGCTCTGTATAATTTAAATGACCGAGTCTTATAGGGAATGGATAGAAAATGACAGGAAATTAGGGAAGTGAATGGAAAATCTTAGCAGTGTTTCTCCAGCATCAAAAAAATTCAGCTGGACATGATGCTTGTGTTGGGAAATATCAGGAAGATGTCACACTGCTGACAACCTGAAGCAAAGAAGAAATAATAGGAATTCTATCATTCTCACTAAATGATAATGAGGGCTAGGCCTGTTGATTAGACAGGTAAATTAAGAAGTCTTGAGTCCTTAGGTATGTCAGTTGGTCAGGGCTTTGGGCTCAACTAACAAAGAAATGACATGCAAATGTGCTCTAGTTATCTCCTTAAGAACTATAGTGTTTCCTTGAAAAAAGAAGAAAAAAAATGTGTTTTGGCAGAAAAAAAAAAGAATCTTGCCATGAGCAATTAATTTTCCTGGTTCTGCTAATTTTTTCCTTTATAATATTACAAAAGTCTTCCAAACAGTTCATTTTGATAATCTTGATGTCATAGGATAAATTGTGCTTTTTATTATCACTTCACTCTGTATTAGTTCATATAGTTTTTCCATGTGTTTTTTTTCCAAATCATCTATTTTCTCATCCCCCAACATTTTCAGCTATTCCTCAATTGTGTGACATTTTCAATTTCATTTTTTTTTGCAGCATGAAAGTAGTTGCTACAGACATTTTTTTTGGGGGGGTAGATACTTTTTAATGTTTTTATTATTTTAATTGTGGGTCTAGCAGTATACCATTTAATAACATTTTATATGTAATTCCAAGTTTCTTTCCAGAATGATTGTACCAAATAGTGGACACATCAGCAATACATCAATATGCATTTTCCTATAGACATTACAACATTTATCATTTTTCTTTTTAATATTTTCCCATAACTTATTCTGAATGGGTAACAGAATAATTTTGTTTTTAAAATGATAATTTTATAAATACTTTTGTTTTAATTTTGCTTTTTCTGAAAAGTTGTTTTTTTCTCTCTCCTTAGGTCATTTAAGCAACTATTTATTTCATACATACTAAAAGCAGTATGACCAAGTACATGGAGAACTAACCTCAGAAGAAAATCTGGAAAATGTGGGTTAAAATCTTTTCTCTGACACATACCAAATGTGACCCTTGAAAAGTTACTTAAGTTTTTCCTGCCCTACAACTTTCTAATTCTCTCAAACCAGAAAATGTGGATAAGACATTGACCTACATCAGTACTTGAAGAAGTTTCCTCACCTTGGTTCTCTGTGACAATGAAATCATGCATTAAAATCTTATCTCTACAGAGCTAAACAAATCATATAATTTCCCATAAAACTGTTATTTGGAGCTAGCATTTTCAGGAAATAAAGCTTACTAAATAATATCTCTATGAAATAAATATTCAATGGCATAAATGGAACTTTTATTCAGCCATATATTCTTATCTAAAAATGAAAATTTTAAAAATTACTGTGCTATACAGTCTCAAGAGAAAGGAATTGATGTTAGTATTTTGTAATATTCAATGAAAAGATTTTTTTCCCACAGGTTTTTACCTAGGAGTTTGAACTAAGAAAAGTTTGATAGTTCTAGACAGAAAATCCAGATTTTTTTTCCTGCTATGGACATCTTTAATACAGGAATTGTACATTTCTGTTCTTTTTCAAATCCACCTGTATGCTGTGTTAATGTTTAACATTGTGAATCTGTCTATTCTTTAAAAATAAATGTTGGGAGTTTAAAGAACTTTTTCCTGTTTACTTTTTGGGGATGGTGAATATCTGTCTTCTCAACGGCTGAGTATTTTTCATTTATTTTTTGACTGCTGTGACTAGTTGGGAAATGCATGAATGCCTTGGGAATGAATGGAGTCTTGCCAAGGTGGCTCACTTGGTAGATATAGAGCAAAGACTTTGATTAAGTTCTCACATATATTTCAAAAATGTAACCCAGAAGCTGGAAAAAATTACAAAGGATTGACCTCACTAAGCATTCTTATATGAAAAACACTAATCCACTTAGAAAACCTAGAGCCAGCGAATTTTGGCAGGAGAAAAAAGGAAAGTTAGTGTGTTAGCATTATATCAAAGGACTAATATGAAAAAATCATGCCACATTAATATATTTCAAATGTGAACTGCTAGAAACATAATGTAGCTTTGATCAAATATAGCATTCTCTAATATAGTTACACTTCAAAAAAATTCTTGAGGAAGGGAATTTTATTTAAAGAAAATTAACACTAATGTAAAATTGTATTCGGCTTTTCTCCAAACCACATTGGCAAAATATCAATGGCCTATATTCATGCCAATATAGTTATATTTTGTAGAATATTTTCTAGTTTTTTAAATGTCTGGAAACCTTGTAAAGTAGAATTATGACTGTTTGTGGTAGAGTTTGATTCCTGAAAAGAAATGAAACTTACTGTTATTATAAGGATGATAGAAATATTTGGTTTACTTTTCTTTTAGCAACTGAATTATTTGGAATTATTAGAATAGCAATGGAACCACATAAATGGAATGATGTGATTTCAGTTTAATAGCAGCATTCTTTAGAGCAGAATCATAAAATAAGATCCAAGAGTTGTCCCAGAGGAACCAAAGTGGAATGGTGAAAAGAGCACTGGACTTTGAGTCAGGAAGATGAGTCCAAAACTGCTCTAAGATATTTACTGGTAATATGACCTTTGTCAACCCACTTAAATTCCACCTTAGTTTCCTTAATGGTAATAACTTACTCCCAGGGTTTGTGAGGGTCAAATGTATTCATGGTAGCAAAGTGATTAGCACAATGTCTGGCATACTCTAGGCATTTAATCAATGCCTGCTTCCTTTCTACTTCAGAAGCCATTTTTTCCTTCCCTCTTATTTAACAGCAAAAGACATTGAAGCATTGCCCAAAAATTACATAGAAAATAAATATCATAGATTTCAATTTCAAGCAAAAAAGATTGCTTTATTCATTATATCTATATCCCCCATCTAACACTGTCCCTTGTCCACAATTGGTACTTAATACCTGTTGAATGATTAATAGATTTAAAGATTTTAGATTTAAAAGTTGGCATCTAGATAACCACAATATCTCAACCAGATATGTAGTATAGATATATACATCTTTAACTGTCTTTTCATCTTCCTATTCAAAAATCATAATGTCATCAATTTTGAACCAGAATGCACCATGTAGGCTAAAACAATATTGAAAATAAAGTATAGAGAAAAAAAATTGCCCAAATTAATACCAATTTCATAGGTATTAAGTAGCTGTTCAAATGTAAACCTATGATCACTTACTCCAGTGTAAATTTTTCTTTCTACAACTCTCAGGTTTTATACCAGACTTTTGCGCCTTTTTCCAAATATCTTCAAAGATGATTTATTAATCGGGAAATTTAATCCATGATACCAAATGACTTGTATTGACTTGAAACATTATATTTTATAATCTATCTGGGGTGTTTGAAAAACTGAGTAATGAAATGTCAACTAAATTAGATACATATAGAAAGACTGAATTAAAAAAAAATTAAGAAAAATCCTGGCTCATCCATTTAATACCTGGGGTCTTTGAAAAGTCTTTTAATCTCTTTGGATCTTCATTTTCTCAACATGAGAAATTGAGCATTTGAGAATGTTGAGAAAATGAGCAAGCTGAATTGAATAATCTCCAAGATCTCTTTGCACTCTCAGTGTCTGAAATTAGGTTGTTGACAAGAAATTACTTGAAAAGAGCCTCAATAAGCTCTTGATCCTGATAAAACTAAGTGTCACTTCCTTTTTCTTTTTTTCCATTTCCTAAAAATAAAGACTCTTATCTAATATCACACATGATTAGACAATTTATGATAACATTTTTTACTTCTTATGAATTGTTTTGATCCTGGTGTGGGTGCATATATGTGCTATAATTCACTTTTCTGTATGTTGTTTACATTTGAATAGCATCAATTTGAAAAATAGTATTTAAAAGAAACACCATTTTAAGAGCTGAAAATCAAAAGAAAAATAAGTTTAGTTTATTTTCATGCCATTTTATTTCTTGCTGTATAATTTAGCATCAATATTTTGCATACTTTAAAAAATATATATGTATATATATATGATATATATAATACCCACATGATATAATAATAACAAAATTATAATTAAAATATTCATTCAGATTATGTTTATTCAATTATATTCACTTACAAATATATAATTTCAGTCATAATGGAATAAAGTAGTGATTGGTACTGAGGAAGAATACCCTAAATATTCAGAATAGATGAATTTTCATATTTTTATATTTCATCAGCACTCAAAAAACCAAATTTTTAAATTTGGAATATGATTAGCTAATTTCTCATTTATTGAATAAATTAGAAAATGTAACTTACTAGAAAGGTTTTTCTACCTAAAAATAGAAGGAAAAAATTGCAGATTTTGTCCATTTTTACAATCTCAAAGACTTTTCATAGTTGCCATTTAAGAATTACAGATAAAGTAGACATGTCAAAATCTAGGTTTTTGTTTTGGGGCACAATAATATAATATTTTAAAGATAGTTTTTATTCTTTGAATATCTAATAAAAACACAGTATGGTGCTAAATCTATTATATATAACATTTTTATAGTCCTTTTTTGGAACCCACCTACAGAAGTTGACAATTTAAATATGTACTCTTCTTAGGGACCAGTTGTTTATAGCTTTGAATGTAATCATACTAGAAACTAATACTAGAGACACTAGATGGTTGAGAGTTCACCATTGTATTATATATTTCACTTCATAAAATAACTTAATACACTGATTATAGAATATGAATTCAAATACAAATGGAGCTAGTGTTAACTTATGTTAACTTCATATTTTTCATTTTCTCAGCAAACATATTCAGTCCCTCTTCTTTCTTTCTTTTTCACTTTCTTCAAATATTCTGCACTATTATTAAGCATGTTTCAATTGCCAAATCAAATGACATCTTTCCTCTTGAATTCAATGAAACATTTTATACTATTGATCATCTACCTCCATCTGGTTACTGTCATTATTGTGGGTTTTCTTGATATTGCTATGTTGTGATTTGCCTCTAATTCATTTAACCACTCCCTCTCAATATTCTTTGCTGGATCTTTATCCATCTCATGTGATAATGAAAGGTTTGTCCTCTCTGTATGTTGTCTATAATCTTAGTGACACAAAAAGCTCCCATAGGTTCAACTATAATGTCTTTCTGTATAATTCCCAGATGCATATAATGACTGCCTGATCAGTCTCCTGAGCATCACCTGAGTGTCTTCCATATAGGCAACCACCTAATGGATATTTTGAATTGAGGATCCCATAAGCATTTCAAACTCAATATGTCCAATATAGCTTTTAATCTTTCTTCACAAATTCTCTCCTCTTACAAACTTTGAGAATAACACCACTCTTCCTATCACCCAAGATCACCACAACCCCACAACCTTTTAATTGGTTTCCTAGATGCAAATCTCTATTTCTATCTGTTCTTCACCTAGTCGCATGAGATGCAGATATGCTCATGTCACTCTACCCCAAAAATTCATTGTTTCCCTATTAGCAGGTCAAGGATAAAGTTACTTTTGCAGTATTTAGTGAAAATTATTAGATCATAAAGGTAGGCAGAGACCTATTCTCTCCTTGACAAAGGTAAAACATGAAATAAGACAGTTTATAATTTACCTTAACATATGTCTTTATAATTTTTATCATAAAAATTCAGCTTTAGTTAGATTGTTACCTCTTTTTAATTTTTCCTATATTTACATTGCTGACAGAACTGAATTTTTCATAATTTCCCTTGAAATTAAAACTTTTTTTATATCTTCCAGTTTTTTATAGATCTGGGAATGTTGACATACTTGAGCCCAGCTTGTTGGGAAGAAACATCTTTTTGGCATTTAAAATTCTTAATAAACTTATCCCTTTACTGCATTTCCAATCACTTTACATTTATCTCCCCTCCACAAGTACTTTGGTACAGCCACTCTAGCCTACTTGCTGTTTATTGCACATGACATTCCATATCTTACGTCCATGCTTTTATGCTGGCTCTGCACCATACTTATTCTTCTCTTCTTCTCCTTCACCATTTTGAATCCCTTTCTTTCTTTGTATTAATTCAAATTCAAGTCTTTCCTGGTCATCCATTCTCTACTCAAAGCTTCTAAAGCCTTCCCTTCTAAGGCTACCTTTTACATTCACTGTATGGTTTCTTACCCACCTTCATTAGTTAAATGTTGTCTCATGAGAATGGAAGCTCTTTGTGTTTACTACTCTTGATCATCAGAGCATAGTTGAGAAATTAATCAAAGTTTTTCATTTGATAGATGACTTGGCATGCATATCAGAGTCCTACAGTTGCTGGAGAAGATGGAGAGGTTACTCTTTTTGGATATTTATTAGAAGTTTACTCAAGATATGCAAAAGAATTAGTAATAAACACAATCTATCAATATTTATTTCCCATTCTTCCTCTGTGCCAAGTATTGTACTAATGTCTGAGGATACATATATTAAATCACATCATGTACCTACTATATTTCTAACACTGGTTTGGGCTCTGAGGATACTGATACAAAGAATAAAAGAATCCCTACTCCCAAGGAATTCACATTCTCTTAATTTGCTTTAGACCTATTTAATAATACAAAGTTGTTTGATAGAGCAATGATAAACTTAACTATTCCTTTTCCAATATATCTTTGGAAATAGTCCCTTATATAAATGCATGCCATGCAATGTGCTGAAGAAATTTGTTTTAAATGCAGAGCACTGTGCCTTGTAATTGTGAAAAAAAAACTGTAAATTATGATTAATATTCCTTCCAGCTTTGACTTCCTATGATCTTTCATTCTCTGTATTAATTTAGTTCTAGTATCAATATATGTTTGCTTTCTGTATCTTGAGTTCATGTTGAGATTGTAGTCACCTGTACCAAGTCATTTCTCCTAGTCTGAATGTCATCTAGAAAATAAAGTAGATAGGATCATTTTTATGTTTCTTCCATTTCAAACATTCCTTGAATCATATTTATATTAATGTATCCCCAAAATAAGAAAAACACCATGTTTTTACAATAGCATGCTCTTAAACACAGTAGCAGAGCTGAACCATAAAAGTAAAAATAGAAGAAATATCAAAAGAAAAAGAAACAAAATGAGCAAGAAACAGAAAAGAACCTTGGAAAGCTACCATGGTAACAGGGCAGACCAAAACACAAATTCAGATGTGGACAGAAAAATGAGAAAATAAATGAGAAATATGCATGAGAGAGTCAAGAACTTGTAAAAGGGGAAAAAATGTCTGAAGAAAATAACTCCTTAAACAGTAGAATTAACCAAATGGCAAAAAAAGTGATACAAAAGCTAACTGAAGAAAATTACACATTAAAAATTAGAATACAGAAAATGGAAACTAATGACTTTGTGAGACAGCAAGAATCAGTCTAACAACTAAATTTTTTAATGGAGAAAGCATTAAATACCTCATTGGAAAAACAGCTGTTCTGGAAAATAAATCCAGAAGAGACAATTTAAAAATTAGTGGATTACCTGAACACCATGACCAGAAAAAGAGCATGGAAAACATTTAAAAAGTGCTCATTAAGGAAAATTGCACCAATAGTCTATAAACAGAGGCTGATTGAAGGAATCCAACAATCAACTCTAGAAAGAGATCACACAAGGAAAACCCCAAGGATCATTGTAGTAAAACTCAAAAATTATTGCAAGCTGCCAGACAAAAACATTTCAAATATTAAGGAGCAACTGTTAGGATTATCTAGAATTTGACAGTTTCTACAATAAAATATCAGAGAGCCTGGAATACCATATCTCAAAAGGCAAATGATCTAGGGTTTAAACCGAGAATTAACTATCAAATGAGGTTCAGAATCATCTTTCAGGGGGCAATGGATCTTCAATTAAATAAGAGATTTTCAATCATTTTTTATATAAAAAACAGAACTAAACAGAAAATTTAATATGCAAACACAAGACTCAAGAGAATCATAAAAAGATAAATGGGGGGAAATATATATTATTTAAAGCTTAAATTGTTTACATCCCTTCATGGGAAAATGATATCTTTAAGTCTTGAGAACTGTATCTGTCACTGGCCAGATAGATGGGGGCATCACCTGGACTGAGGTTGTGGTTGTTAATAAACTCTGCTGCACTAACACCAAGAAAAACAGGTGGAAAAAAGTCTGTGTTAGAAAAAGAGGAAAGGGGAGGTATAAAGGGATAACCAGTTCACATGAAAAGGTGCAAAAGACCTATTACAATCAAGAGAAAGAAGAGAGGGGTGTGAGAATTGTCTGAAGCTTGATCTCATCAGTTTTGGCTATAAGAGGGAATCAGACAGTTGGGTATAGAAATTTATCTAAACCTAAAAAGAAGGAGGAGAAAGACAAAAACAGAAAGGAGACACAGGATAGAAGGGAGGGCAGAAATACTAGGGAAAAAGGTAAGAGAAGGAGCAAAAGGTTGATAAAAGACAAGATTCTGGGTGGGATGAGTTTAAAAAACATTACTAAGAGAAGAGAGAGGGATGGTAGGAGATAAGGTAATAGGTGGGGTAAGTTAAAAAAAACACTCTTAAGAGAAAAGGGAGGGGTAATATGATAGGAGATGGGATGGGTAAAAAATGCATCTAAGGACAGAGTGGAAAGAGAGAAGAAAAGCATATATAGGAGAGAAAATAGGATGGAGGGAAATGCAAATCTAGTAATCATAACTATTTCCAATGTATTCCTATTTCCTATGATTTCGAATCATAACTATTCAATTATGTGAATGGAATGAACTCTCCCATAAAATGGAAGCAAATAGCAGAAGGTACTAAAAACACAATCCTACAATATGTTGTTTACCAGAAACATATTTGACAAAGATAGACACATGCAGAGTAAAAGTAAAAGACTGAAACAATTTATTACGCTTCAGCTGCAGTAAAAACAAACAAAAAACCAAAACAAAGATAGCAATTCCGATCTCACATAAAGCAAAAGTAATTGTAGAGCTCATTAAAAGAGAAAAGGAAGGAAAGTACATCTTGTTAAAGGGTACTATAAATAATAAAGTAGTAATGATACTAAATGTGCATTCACAAAATAGAGCAGAAAAATTACTAGAGAAGATTTTAAGTCAATTACAGGAAGAAATAGACAACAAAATTATTCTAGTGAGAGACCTCAACCTTCCCCTCTCAGAATCAGACAAATTAACCACAAAATAAACAAGAAAGAACCTAGGAAATCTAGATAATACCAGAAAATGTAATTATGATGGACCTCTGGAGAAAATTGAATTGGGAAACAAAGGAATATACTCTTTTTTCTTGGTAGTACTTGGCCCCTCACAAAAACTGTCCATATGTTAGGGCATTCAAAATGCCACAGTCAAATACAGAAAGGCAGAAATAATATATGTGTCCTTTTCAGAACACAGTGCCATAAAAATTATAGTCAATAAAAGGCCAGGGAAAGAAAAACTAAAAAACAATTGAAAAGTAATCAAATTTTAAAAAACAAGTGAGGCAAACAACAAAACAGAAAAAAATTATACAATTTCATTCACGAGAAAAACAATAATAAGACTACGTACTAAAACCTATGAGATGCAGAAAAAAACAGTTCTTAGGGGAAATTTTATGTCACTAAATAGCTACATGAATAAAATAGAGAAAGAGGAGACCAATGAAGTAAGCATGAAACTAAACAAGCTAGAAAAAGAAGAAATTAAAATGCCCAATTAAATATTAAATTAGAAATTCTGAAACTCAAATGAGAGATTAATAAAATAGAAACTAAGAAAACTATTGAATTAATAAATAAAACTGAGAATTGATTTTTATGAAAACAACCAACAAAATAGATAAAACTTTGATTAATTTGACAACAAAAAAAGGAAAGAAAAAAATCACAAGCATCAAAAATGAAAAGTGTGACCTTATCACTAAAGACAAAGAAATTAAAGAAATAATTAGGAGCTATAATATCATGCCCAATATCATGGCAGCAAGTTTCACAATCTAACTGAAATGTATGAATATTTGCAAAAATATACAGTGTTCAAGTTAACAGTATAGGAAGTAAGTTATTTACCTAATCTTCTTCTAGAAAAAGAAATTTAACATATCAGTAACGAACTTCTAAAGAAAAAGTCTCCAGATACCGATGGATTCATAAATGAATTCCACTAAACATGTAAATAACAATTAATTCCAATAGGATATAAACTATTTAGAAAAATAGGTGAAGATGGAATGCTGCCAAATCCCTTCTATAACGCAACTATGGCACTGATACCTAATCCAGGAAGAGCCAAAACAGAGAAAGAAAATTACAACCCAATCTTCCTAATGAATCTTGATGCCAAAATTTTAATTTAAACATTAGGAAAGAAATTATAGCAATTTATCTGTAGGACAATACACTATGACCAAGTGGAATTTATACCAGTAATGTAGGGCTAGTTCACTATTATGAAAACTATTATCATAATCAGTCATATCAATAACAAAACCAACAGAAATTATATGACAATCTCAACAGGTGAAGAAAAAACTTTTGACTATATATAGCTCCTATTTAAAAAAATCAGTGGAGAGCTTAGGGATATCTATCTAAAACTACAGCAAGTATTATTTTTGATGGAGAGACACTGGATGCATTCCCAGTAAGATTAGTGGTTAAATAAGGATACCCATTATTCCCACTATTATTCAACATTGTGCTATAAAGGTTGGCTTTAATAATAAGAAAAGAAAAAAAAAGAAATTAAAAGCATTAGAATAGACAATGAGGACATAAAATTTTCATTCTTTTCAGATGATATGATGGTATACTTAGAGAATTTTAGGAAATAATCCAAAACTCTATTGGAAACAATTCAAAGTTTTAACAAAGTTGCAGAATATAATTCATAAAACACAAATCTTCATCATGTATTACTGACAAAGCCCATCAGCAAGAGATAGAAAAAGAAATTCCCTTTAAGGTTACTATAGAAAAAAAAATGCTTGAATGTTTTCCTGCCAAGATAAACCCAAGAAGTATATGTACATAATTACAAAGCATTTCTCACACAATATGAGATCTAAGCAATTGGAAAAATACCAATTTTTCATGGCTGGACCAAGGTAATATGATAGCAATTAAAATTCTGCCTAAATTGGTTTAAATGTTCAATGCCATACCAATCAAACTACCAAAACATTATTTTATAGAACTAGAAAAAATAATAACAAAATTCATCTGAAAAACCAAAAGTTCAAAAATATCAAGAGAATCAATGAAAAACTACAAAGGATGGTGGCTTAGTAATACTAAACCTAAAACTATATTATAAAGCAGCAGTCTTCAAAATCATTTGGTACTGGCTACAGAATAGAGTGGTGGGTCAGTGGAATAGATGGGTTACACACAACACAATAATCAAGGCCTATATGAATCTAGTATTTAATAAATCACCAAACTCCAGCTTCTGGAAAAAGAACTCAGTATTTGACAAAAATTGCTAGGAAAACTGGAAAATAATATCTAAGAAATTCAGCATAGATCTGCATCTCACATCCTATACCAAAATAAGCTCAAAATGGATACATGATTTGGGCATAATGGATCTTGCCATAAATAAATTAGGAAAATAAGAAATATTTTATCTAACAGATATTTGGAGAAGGGAGGAATGTGTGACCAAAGAAGAACTACAGAACAGTATGAAAAGCAAAATGGACCACTTGATTACATTAAATTAAAAAAAATTGGCATAAAGAAAACCAACAGAAATAAGATTAAAAGGAAAGTACAAAGCTTGGGGAAAAGTCTTTATAGCTGGTATTTTTTTCTTTCTTATTTTTTTTCTGAGGCAATTGGGGTTAGGTGACTTGCCCAGATTCACACAAGTAGGAAGTGTTAAGTTTCTGAGTTTAGATTTGAACTCAGGTATTCCTGATTTCAGGGATGATTATCCACTGTGCCACCTTGCTGCCCCTGTTAGCCAGTATTGCTTTAAAAATATTTCATTACTAAAGTATATAAAGAACTCTGTCAACTTTATAAGAATGCAAGTCATTTTTCAATTGATAAATGATCAAAAGATATGAACAATTTTCAGATGATGAAATTAAGGCCATCTATAGTCATATGAAAACTGCTCTAAATCACTATTGATTAGATAAATGCAAATTAAAACTACTCTGAGGTACCATCTCCCACCTCTCTATTTGAGTAAGGAAAATCCAGTAATAGGGGCAGCTAGGTGGCGCAGTGGTTAGAGCACCAGCCCTGAAGTCAGGAGGACCTGAGTTCAAATCTGGTCTCAGACACTTCGTAACTGTGTGACCCTGGGCAAGTCACTTAACCCCAATTGCCTCAACAAAAAGGAAAAAAAAAAAAAACAACAACAACAAAAAAAAGCCAGTAATAAATGTTGGAGAGGATGTGGGAAAAGTGGGACACTAATGCATTGTTGGTGGAGTTGTGCAATGATCCAACCATTCTGGAGAGCAATCTTGTACTGTTTCCAATAGTCTATAAAACTATGCATTCTCTTTCCTTTCACCTAGCAGGGTCATTGCTGGGTCTGTATCCCATGGAAATCATAATGGAGGAAAAAGAATCCACTTATGCAAAAATTTTTGTAGCCGCTCTTTTTGTGGTAGTAAAGAATTGAAAAAATCAGTAGATGTCCATCAATTGGAGAATGGCTAAAGAAGTTATGATATATGAAGGTAATGGAATATTATTGTTCCATAAAAATGACAAACAAGCTGACTTTACAAAGACCTGGAAAGATTTATATGAACTGATGCTGAGCAAAACAAGTAGAACCTGGGATGCACTGTACACAATAACAACAAGAATGTGTGATCATCTATGAAAAACTTGCTTTTTCTCAGTGCTTCAGTGATCTAAAAAAATCTCAATAGACTTTGAACAGAAAATGCCATCTGCATCCAGGAAAATAACTAAGGAGCCTGAATGTAAATCAAGACATGTTATGTTCACTTCTTTTTTCCTGTTTTTTAAAGTTCCTCCCATGTTTTTTTTTTCTTTTTGCTCTGATTTTTCTCTTCCAATATGATTCAAAAAGCAATGAGTGTTAAAAATAAATTGAGTAATTAAATGTTTTTTAATAGCATGCTGAACTCAAAGTCTGACTGAGACTTATTAGCTATATAATATGTTTTTTCCCTCTGATATTGCCATCACTTGATTGCAGGACCTCATATCTTTACATTTGAAATATTGCTATAACACTATATGTTAGACACTGATAAATGCTTTACAATTGTTATTTTATTTAGTCCTCCCAAGAATCATATGAAGTAGGTAACATTTGTTGTTTGGTCATTTCAGTCATGTCTGACTCTTTCATAACACCACTGGTGTTTTCTTGGCAAAGATACTGGAGTGGTTTGCCATTTCCTTTTTCAGTTCATTTTACTGATAAGAAACTCAGGGGGGAAATGGTTAAATAACATAACTAGTAAGTGTTTGAGTCCAGATTTGACTCATTTTCACAAGCCTTTTTGAGTCCAGTGTGGATAATCTATCCACTGTATCATCCAGATGCCTAAAATTTGTTGCTGTTAAGTCATGTAGGACTCTTCCCACCTTTGGAGTTTTCCTGGAAGATGCAATGGAATAGTTTGCCACTTTCTTTTCCAACTCTTTTAAAGATGAGGAAACTGAGGCAAAGAGAGACTAAATGACTTGTCCAGGATCACATAGCTCGTAAATATATGAGACCAGATTTAAGCTCAGAAAGATAAGTTCTTCTGACTCTATACCTGCAATTATATCTACTATCTACCTGCTCCACCCCAATTACAGATGTTATTATTATCCTATTCTATAGATGAAGAAACTGGAGCAAAGAGAGACTAAGTAGTTTGACCAAAGTCACAAAGTTAGTAAGTCTTGATGCCACATTTGAACTCAAGACTTTGGCCTTAACCAACTGTGAATTTAAAGGTCTAGCTAGCCAGGTGGTTACTCTACCTGCCACATGCTCTTCCAATTTCCATTCTCTTCTAAATCACCAAAGTGAATACCTTAAAGTTTTTGGCTGATCTGGTCATATTTCCCACACTCAACTAGCTCCAGTAATTCCCTGTTCCTCTCCAGGATTAAATATAAATTTCTCTGGATTTAAAATCCTTTTATACTCTGTTCTCTGCTACTTTTCTTGTCATCTTACAATTTTATAATGGCCAGCTACAATCAGCCCAATGACACTGACTTTCTTGCTCTTTGTCTTACACTTTCTCCACTAAAGCATTTTCACTTGGTAAAAGGAATACTTTCCATCCACATCACTAGTTCATGGGTTCCATGGCTACTTTCAAGTGTTATCTAAAATCCTACATTCTAGGATTTGGCTTTACCATTCCTTCTTAATTTTATTCACTCTGTTGGTTATTTCTTATATATCCTGTTTAGTTTACTTGTATAGAGATGTTTGCATATTATCCCCTTCTCCCATGAGATTGTGAGCTTCTTTGGGCCAAAAAATGTCTCCCTCCTTTTTTATCTCTCCCATGCTTAGTACAGTTCCTGGAATGTAGCAAGTGCTTAAAAATACTTAATAACTAACTGGCGTTAACAACAAGTATCCTCTCTAAGTTTCAGCCAACTTTCTAGTACTATAAATTATATCTACATTGTAGTCTGCATTGGTGAAGGGATTACAGATGAAATGATATTACCAATAAGTATTATCCTTCAAGATAAATGTGTTTAGGGAAAATTTAAACAGAAAATACTTTACTGAATATGTTTACTAAGTGGTTCTCATGGATGAAAATTGCATTATTTGGTAAAAATTGTTCATTATTTTCTTTCCCAATTAGCTATGTTACCAATAGTTTTCTGTAGCAGGGCTCCCTTTGGAGTTTCTTCAATGATTTTTATAAACTACTAAAACTAAATGAATAGTCATTTGATGTCTTTTTAATAGTATATACTTTAGTTCATTACTGAATAGTAATTGTAACATTGAAATGAATTCAGGTAGTTAAAAAGAAAAAAAGAGGAAGTATTGCAAAGAAACTACATCAACAAGCCCATATGTAAGACAATAGAAAATAATAAATAATAATAATATTATTATATTGTTATGAATAATAATAATAAATAATTATTATCTAACAATATAGTAATAACCACTTAATCAATAAATAAGTATTGATGAATGATCAATGCCAAACACTAAGCACTAAGGATAAAAAAAGATGTAAAAAGCAGTTCCTGATCTCAAGGAGCTGACAAACTAATAGGGAGACAATTTGCAAATAAATATATACAAAGTAAGCTCTCTCTCTTTCTGTGTCTATACATATCTATGTATATGCATATACATATCTATCTATCTATCTATCTATATATCTAGTAAAACAAAAATAATGGGAAATACTACTATAATTAAGATGACTTGGGGAAGTCTTCCAGTAAAATATGAGATTTTAGTTGAGAATTAAAGGAAGCTCATATCTCCACCAAAATCTTACTCCCTTGTGACATTATGGCAGAAAGGTAATACTGGGTTATAAAATACTGTGCCTATGTAGCCCAAGCTCTGGTAGGTATAAGTAAGTTAAAAAATCTTTAGGTATGGGCTTAGTGATCCTTATCTGCTTCTTGGGATTCAGAATATCTACATTTGAAGTTCATTATCAGGTCATCTGCAAGGTGATACCATGTAATGTTTCTTGAAAATAGGTTGTTTCTTTTATTGTATTTGTATTCCTAATGTCTAACACAGTACCTATCACCGTACTAGGTACTTATTAAATGCTTGCTGTTGTTCCATCAGGTCTGTCCCTACACTATGGAAATTTTGCTTTCTGCATTAGAGGGAAGATTCGAATGATTAAATGTCCATTTTGGGGAAATATTAAAGTTTTCTAAATATAAATGCTTGAATTTCAAATTCATTAGTTACTTCTGTTGAGTTGTTACATATTTGATGTAAATTAAAAAAAAAAAAAGACCTGATCCATCATTCCTTCTTCAAGGAATCTTCCCTGAGTTCATCAATGTACTTTAAATTACCAAAGTCAAGGATCACATTTTTTTTTTATTATTTCCTCCTATTCTTCAGATTACCTAGTAGAATGAAACAAAAATTACCAGTATTGAATAAGTGCATATATAATAAATGAATGAATGAATGAAACAAACATAAAACACAGATTTAGCACTAGAGATCCATGAGAGACAAAACATTATCCATACTTAAATGCCATAAAAGGTAATCAATTGGAGTTCTAGTTCTTAGAACCTTATAACTCCTAAAGCATTGTAAGGAATTCAAGTTGGATGCACTCTTCTTTCTGGCTTGATCGAATGAATATCTTTTATAAGGAGAGGAATTTGAGTCCATTGGGTATCCGTATGAAGGCTAGACTTTGGAGTAAGATTAGAAATGTTTGTGATCTACTTGCTTTTCTTATTGGTGGAAACCAGGAAATGGGTAATTAAGCTGTAACTTGAAAACAACTCAAATTCTTTCTTTTTACTTTTCTATTGCTTTCCCCAGTCTTATTTTAACTTCAATGTCAAGAAGTTTTCTAACTCTAACAAAATCCAACTCATGCTCTGTTAAAACTCACCTGCTTTTTGCTGCCCACAAAGAGTAATAATAGTAACTGTTGATTGATACGTATACTAATCAATAATATCCTTGAAGGGCAAGTTGATATATTCCAGTTCTGTTCATTTTTCTTTATATGTTTTCTTTTTTGGTCCCTTAATTATATATTTGTGGTTCCCTTTTTGATATCACTTTTCAGTCTTTGACTCCATTACTGAAAATTATTACTTGAAACAAGGGGTATCAGAAAAGCCTGATGTTTCAATCCAAAGATTACCAAAGGCATATAACTAGTATATATCTGAGACTGGAATAGAAATCAGGTCTTTTGGACTCCACTGGAAAAGTTATGGAAATATTTTTAATCTCAATTTCATCACTGAAGCAAAGGGATTGGAACATAGCTACAAAATTTATGCCCTCTATCATCCTTCATTCTTGAAGAGGAACAAAATGACATTACTATGTTAGAGTTGAGTTACAGTGTATCTGACTGTGGCTGATTAGACCAATTCAAACTTGGACTTCTCTGCTACAGGTTGGACAAAAATAGAACCTATAAACCTTTGGGGTGACTTCTTTAACTCACATTGCATCTCACATTTCTTCTGAGCTAATTCAATTCAGCTTTGCTCATGCAGCACAGCACCTTCTCTGAAGAGGGAACCCCATGCTGCGTGGTCCTGTGCCAGTAGCTCCCATCTCATGCAATCAATGTTAAAGTTATGAGAGATCTTGAGAGTGTCTTTGTATCCATTTTCTGACAACATTGCAAGCATTTGCCCTGAGTGAGTTTTCCATAAAATAATCTTTTTTGACAAGCACACATTTGGCATTTGAACAATGTGGCCAGCCCAACAGAATTGCACTCTACAGTAGAATTAGAGTGTTTGTCAGTTTAGTTCAACAAAGGACCTCAGTGTTTGGTATCTTATCCTGCCAGGTGATCTTCAGAATCTTCCTAAGGAAATTCAAATGGGCAATTTAGTTTCCTGGCGTAGCACTGGTATACTATCCAGGGTTCACAAACATTCAATAAAGTCAGCACAATGGTTCTGTAGACCTTCAATTCAACAATCAATCTAATATCTTTCTTCTCCCACTCTTTCCTTCAGAGGCTCCCAAATACTGAGCCATCTGTGGCAATACATGTGTCAAAATCATTAGAAACATGGATATCTCTGGAAAGTATATTGCCAAGGTAAGTGAACTTTTCCACATCATTAAAAACTTCACCACTTGCTTACCTGATGGTTCCACATATGGATGGTGTGGTGCTATCTATTGAAGCACCTGTGTTTTCTTTGTGTTAATTGTTAGGCCAAAATTATCA
The DNA here is from genome assembly GCA_023553655.1 of Myrmecobius fasciatus. Classification (NCBI taxonomy): domain Eukaryota; kingdom Metazoa; phylum Chordata; class Mammalia; order Dasyuromorphia; family Myrmecobiidae; genus Myrmecobius; species Myrmecobius fasciatus. The sequence continues at coordinate 23,515 of JAJPUD010002133.1, forward strand.
CAAACAACAGAAAATTGATTCATACTTTATTGCAACTTGGCTTCAGAGACTGCATTGAATGTACAATCATCTGCAAACTAAAAAAATTATGCACCAACACTTCCTCCATTTTAATTTTGGCTTATAATCTTTGCAAGGTGAAGAATTTACCATCAATGTGGTAGCTGATGCTATGTTTTTATCCTTCTTGAAATACATAATTTGAAGTTCCTTATTTGACAACATTACTGAAAACATCATGTTAAAAAGCATGGAAGCAAGCACACAGCCTTGTTTCACCCAGTTGGTGACTGGGAAAGCTCAAGAACATTGTCTACTTTATAGAACCCAAGCAAGCATGCTATGAAATTGATGTACTATATCAATAAAGTTCTCTGGGCAACCAAATTTTGTTATAATTTTCCAAAAGCCCTCAGGACTTGCAGTATCTATAAATGTTTTATACAGACCTCTGTGCTTCTCCTTGCATTGCTTCTGGAGTTGTTGGGCAGCAAACACCATATCAACTATTCCTTGGCCCTTTCTGAAGAGGCTCTAAGGTAGATGACTTTTTTCCAAGTGTGCAATCAGTCTATTTAGGAAGACTCTGGCAAGAATCTTGTCAGCAACTAAGAAAAAGAATCCCCCCTGTGATTGTCATAAGACAATCTATTCCATTTAACCTTTATAGAAATGAACGATGGAGGCATCCTTAAACTCCTGGGGTATAACCTCTTCTTGCCATATAATCTGGAAAATTCAGTCAGGTTTTGCATGAGCAGTGGACCCCACCTGTCACCTTGTAAATATTAGCTAGAACAGAATCAGCAAGAGGTGATTTGCCACACAAAAGTAGGCTAATGGTGTTCAAAACCTCTCTTTAAGTCAGAACTTCAGCTAAGAAGTGATTAATTTTAACATGAGGTAAACAGTCAAAAGCTTCACATTGACTGATGAAGGTCTGTTGAGAACACTTTAAAAGTGTGAATCCCATCTCTCCAGAATTGTCTTTATCACTAATAAATGTGGCAACATCAAAACTGAGTTGAGATGCACTACCCATCTTTCGACCATAAATAGCCTTCAGTACATTATAAAAATTCCTTGGATTGTTACTATCAGCATAAAACTGAATTTCATTTGCCTTCTTACTAAGCCAAGATTTCTGAATCCAAGTTTCAATTGTACTTTACTGTTCATGGAATTGAATGCTACCTTCTTACAGATGGATGGATTATTCTACTGGTACACAGTATGGAATCCTCATTTTTTATTTAGCAAATTCTGAATTTCTCCATCATTTGATTTAAGCTAGTCTTGATGTTTGCAAGTTTTCTAATTCAGATGACCAAATGCAGTGCTGGACACCAAATCTCTGAAAGCCATACACACCTTTTCTTCTCCACTGATGCCAACTGTGTGTTGCTTCTGCTTAATCTCCAAGTTGGCAACAACTGCTCCCTCTCAGAGAAGTGATCTAATTTGTTGACACTGATTCTTCCAGTAGTTTTTTGGTCTTGGAGCCTCTGCTCTTGTTGAATGTGAATATTTAGCTTTAAGTGGATAAATTTATGATCAGTTCATCACTCTGCACCACATATTGCCTTTGTCATACTCACATTTTTTCTGTCTTTTCTTATAATCACTGTCTATTAAATACCAATGTTTGATGCAAGAGTGTATCCATGAAGTTTTATTACATTTAGGTAAATGGTGATTGGTCATGAGAAAGTCTAGCATTAAAGTTGCCCAGAATTATAAATTTGTCCTCTTTTGGAAAAAGGTCTCCAGATCTTTATAAAAAAATTTGACCTCATCAGGATTTGTCTTGTTGGAAGCATAGACACTAATGACAGTGGCTTGGTGTTTTCATGCAAGTATCAATAACTTTGTAATGACCTGTCATTCACTCTTTTTGAAAGGCATAGAAACTTGTTAGTTAACTAGACTAGTTTTGATTGTAAAACCTATATAAGATTCGAGGCACTCCTTTCACTATGGCCATTCAAAAAAAAATGCATCCACCTCCTACTTCATAAAGCTGGCCTTCATTTGCAGGCCTTTTTTTTTTAAACTTAGGGCTACTGTTTGGATGCAATACCTATTGAGTTCTCTCACAACAAGCAGTGTTTGCTTTTCAGATCTCCTGGATTTTGTGTTTTCTCTAAGAGTGTGTACATTCTATGTACTAATGGTAAGTAGAATCGACTTTGCAAAAGTTTTTGTACATTTTTAATGCTTTGACTTCAGGATAGGATTCCTGCTTACTGTGGTAATCAGTCCAAGGTTGGGTAAGCAGACATTTTTAGGACACTTTTTCTAGTTCCTTCCTTATACCTGGAGTGAGTAGTGCAATCCTTAAAAAGCTACTTAGACATTCAGTTGGCTATTGAATCCACCTGCTTCTTCCAGTGGAAGGTGACCCTGTGGCCTGGGCTGCCTATGTGCAGCCTGAATACAGCTCACAGTGTATCCATCTCTGCTGCTTCATCAGTTCTGATAGATATGGCTCTTTTCAACAATGAGATGATTCAGGCCAGTTCCAATGATCTTGTGATGAAGAGATCCATCTACATCAAAGAGAGGACTGTGGGAACTGAGTGTGGATAACAGCATAACATTTTCAGTCTTTTTGTTGTTGTTTGCTTGCATTTTATTTTCATTTTCCTTTATTTTTTTTTCTTTTTGATTTGATTTTTCTTGTGTAGGGAGATAATTGTATAAATATGATAAATATGTGTGCATATATTGGATTTAACATATATTTTATTATATTTAACATATATTGGATTAGTTGCTATCTAGGGGAGGGATTGGGGGGAAAAACGGGGAGAAAAATTACAACACAAGGTTTTTACAAGGGTTAATGCTGAAAAATTTTTGAAGCATACCTTTGGAATGAATATTCAAAAGCTTTAATAATTTAAAAAAGAAAAGAAATTGTGTGTAATTCTGAGTGTGGTTTTATGATGTTTGAATGGTTTATTTTTGGTTGCTTTGCTAATTTTTTTTTTCTTTTACGTGGGAATTCTGGAATTTAGCTACCTTATTCCTGGAAGTTTCATTTAAAAATTTCTCTCAGGTGGTTATTGCTAGATTCTTTCAATTTCTATTTTACCATCTGGTAATAACACAACAGGACAATTTTCCTTGATAATTTTTTGAAATATGATGTCATCTCTTTCTCTAATTATGGCTTTCAGGTAGTCCAGTAATTCTTAAATCATATTTCTTCAATCTACTTTATAGGTCTATTATTTTCCTAATGAGATAATTCATATTTTCCTGGGTTTTTTGTTTGATTTTTATTTTACCTTACTGTTTCTTGATATCTCATGGTATCTCTAGCTTCTAGTTACTAAATAAATTCTAACTTTCAAGGAATTTTTTTATTTAGGTTTTATATTTTCCTCCCATTTGGCCAATTCTGATTTTTAAGAAGTTAATTTTATCAATGATATTTATATCCTTTTCATTTTTCCAATATTGATTTTTAAGATTTTATTTTCTTAAGCATTTTGTCCTGCTTTTTCCAAAATGTTAATTGTCTTTTCATATTTTTCTTTCTTTGCTCCTGTTTCTTTACCTACTTTTTATTGCTCTCCTTTATTTTGCATGTCTGTCTGTCTGTCTGTCTATCTATCTATCTATCTAAATTCTTCCAAAGATTCATTTGAAGTATAGAAAAGGATTGCCCCAAGTGTTAGATTTTTTTATACAGCTTTTGTCAGAATTAGTACTGGAGTTTGGAAATTTTCAGCACTTTCTAGGCAGTGTAATCTTGGGAGAGATGTGGTCACTGTTCTATTGGTCTGAATTCTGGTCTTTACAAGAAAGAAACCTTATTTCCTTGTGACTGAAAACAATAATTAATGCTTGTTGGACCCTCTGCTCACTCTTAAATGAAAGGACTCCTCTTTGTCCTCTAAGTGTGACTGAGTGGGTATAGATAATGGAGTTGTCATACAGCTTCTAGCCCTTTGTCCATTGCTAGCACCAGGCTTCATTTCACTATAGTCTCTTTTTGATCAGTTGCCAGTTCTCCTTACCATTTTTAGCTTGATATCTCCCAGAACTTTTCCTGCTTCTGTTTCACCACCTAGTCCCTCCACTGGAGTTGCATCCATGTGAGTTCTGAGCCAGTATCCCCCCACTCCCTCTAAGTCATACATTTCTCTTTCATGCCTTTTAAATTGTCTTGGACTTTTAGAATGTCTCAGGCTGATTTTTTTTTTTTTTGCTCTGCCATTCCAGGGTTTGATGTGAGGCATTATTTTAAATCGTTTGGAGGAATATGTTGGGAAAGTCTATTTGAGTTTGTTTGCTCTGCCATCTTGGTTCTCCTTTCCTCCAATCTGACTTAAAATATTAGCTTATAAATGATGAACTTATCTGATTATCTTCATATAAGTGGTCAGTATGTGTGTATGAATGTTTATCATACACACTTTTTTCAAATGTTTTATTTAATATTTTCTCCCAGTTGCATTCAAAACAATTTTATTTATTTGAGTTAAATTTCTATACACCTGTTCAGTATATTATTTCCTATTTGAGCAAATTCTAATAAGAGGAAGATTCGCTGACTCACCCTCTTTTCTCCCTTTTCCCATCTAGTGTAAATGCTTTCCCTTGCCTCTGTTTTTATGCCAGAAAATTTGCATGATTCCACTTCTTCCTTTCTGTTTCTCTCAGTACATTCCTCTGACACCCCTTAATTTATCATTAAAAATATTAGACCTTCATATTCAATTCATACCTGTGTTCTCTGTTTATATATACTCTTTTTAACTGCCATAATTAGTAGAATGTTTTAATGAATTATAACTATCATCTTCCCATATAGGAATGTAATCAGATAAACCTTATTAAGTCCCTTATGATATCACTTTCATGATTAACTCCTTATCTTCTCCAGAGTCCTATATTTGAAAATCAATTTTTCCATTCAGCTCTGGAGTCTTAATCACACATGCTTGAAAATCCTGTTTCATTGAATGACCATCCTTTCCTCTGAAGGATTATGCTTGAGTTTGCAGGGTAGGTGATTCCTAATTGCAATTTTAGCTCCATTGCTCTCCAGGATATCATATGCCAAGTCCTCCAATTCTTTAATGTAGCAGCTGCTTTCAAGAGGTAACCAGTGGTTTCTTTCAATTTCTATTTTACCCTCAGGATCTAGAATATCAGGACAGTTTTCCTTAATAATTTCTTGAAAGATGATGTCCAGGCTCTTTTTTTGTGATTATAGCTGTCAGGTAGACCCAAAACTTTTAAATTATCTCTCCTGAATCTATTGTTCTATTTAAGTTGTTTTTCTAAAGAGATATTTTACATTTTTCCTATTTTTTCATTTTTTGTTTTTATTTTATTGTATCTTGATTTCTCATAAAATAATTAGCTTTCATTTGTTCAATTCTATTGTGTAAGGAATTATTTTCCTCCATGAGCTTTTGTAACTCCTTTCCCAATTGGCTAATTTTGCTTTTTAAGTCATTTTTCTCCTCATTAGGGTTTTGGGTTTTTTTTGTATTTCATTTTGCATTTTGAATTTCTTTTCCCAATTTTTCTTCTCTCTCTCTTACTTGATTTTCAAAGTCCCTTTTGAGATCTTCCATGGCCTAAACTCAAATTTTATTTTTCTTGGAGTCTTTGAACATAGGAGCTTTGACTTCATTATCATCTTCTGACTGTGTGTTTTGATCTTTGTCATCATAATAATTTTCAATGGTCAGAAACTTTTTTTTAAATTTTCTGCTCATTTTCCTAGCCTATTACTCTGTTTTTAACTCTTTGTTAAAGTAGGTCTCTGTTTCTAAGGTGAAGGGTGCAGTGTTCCAAGCTTCAGAGTTTTTTTGTGCAGCTGTTCTCAGATATCCTTCTAGTACCAAGCACTCTTTTTTACCCTGGAGCTGTTATGTCCCTTCCTATTGAGGCTGTAAGATCTATTGTATTGGTCTGGGCTACACTAGACTGCACTACACCAGTTGCCACAGAACCTCTTCACTGACCTTGTGAGTCTTTCCTGGTAACCCCGGATTGAGAAGTACTGAATTGAAGGAAAACTATCCTTACATTCTAGAACCAGAAAGTAAAATAGGAATTAAAAGAATCCACCTATCACTTTTTGAAAGAGGTCACAAATTGAAAACTTCTAGGAATATTACAGCTAAATTACAGAACTTCCAGGTCAAGGAGAAAATATCGTAAGCTTCCAGAGAGGTCCTGCTGCTGATTCAAAAGTCCTGACTTGCTGATGCTGGGGTCCAGTCCAAGACTGGAGCTGTGTTGGGGGTCTGCACTGGGATTGCACACTGGGCTCCCACTCTGGTTCTACAGATCTTTTCTGCTGACCCCCTACGTTGCCTTCAGGTGTAAAATGTTATACTCTATCTTTTCGGTGTTCTGATGCTGTAAAATTTGTGTAAAGTCATTATTTAAAGGAATTTGGAGCAGTTTGGAGGAGAGATTGGGCAAGTTCCTGCATTTACTCCAACATCTTGGCTCAGACTTATTATATATACATTGTGTATGTGTGTGTGTGTATGTGTATTAGAGAATAAATTAAAATTATGTCTTACTAGTGTTTAATGTCAGTCATACAGGTCCAATTAAAATTTCATATTCACTTGTTGGACAATGAATATGACACCTTTTCATAGCATAGAGGGCATACTAAGCTTCCAAAAGAGTTTCATTTGAGTGCTAACTATAGGAGCAGTGAGCCTGTCTGTCATTTCTAGACTACTAGCTTATCTAAGTTCAGAGTAGCAAATCACTTAAAGATTGGTCACCTAATTAAGTTGTTTTTTGACCACAATTACTCACAAAATTGCTAATGCATCAATCAAGGAGCAGTGATCTATATAAGTGCTAGGAAGAGCATCTTAGCTGTAGCAATCAGGGACCTTTTGAAATGCTGAAGTCACCATTAAGGAGAAGAACAAAATGTAATCTAAAGTTTTACAATGCAAAAACAAACAAACAAACAAACAAACAATGAGGCAGCAATTTCATGATTAAAATGGATTATATTTTGGGGATGGAGGAAAATTAATAGTGGTGGTTCTATGATTACTATTTTACCTTTTGTGTATGTGTGAGTATATACTTACATACATACAAGTATATACACATATAAACATAAATTCACACATAAATTATACATACATATATACATATGTACATATGTATATATGTATATATATAAAACCATGCATACATATATGTGTCTGTGTGTGTGTGTGTGTTTAGGAGGATCGGGGAGGTTGATAATGTGGATGTAGAGGACCATGCTTAGAACAAAAACAAGCCAAAGGGAGATTGAACTGTCACTTAAAGTCAGAATATCTGTTGCTGAGTAGGTTATATGAATTGTAAAAGTCCTTTACAAATCCATCTCAACTATCATCACTTTAGTAAGCACTCTATAAGCTAGTAGGAGAAGGAGTATTATATATAAATATATATATATATATAAACACACATATATATATATACATATAATTTCTCAGGATAGAAGAGTTATGGCACTCTTCTTCATATCCTTATGATACTTACTATCACAACTGATTTTTTTCTGTTAGGCAAAGCAAAATGCCTGAACCAGATGCCCATTTCCCCCACCACTACAGATAGATGGAAGCTTATTTGAGCAGGATAGATGGTTCACTAAAAAGGGAAAGGAAGAGTCTTTATCCATGGATGCTTAATTGCTCAAATCATGAACTATTATTTAAGGGGAATCTTTTCCTATCCCTCCTAATTTCTTGTGATTTCTCCCCTCCTTACTCTTATTATCCTTTTATATAGTTGTTGATGTATTACAATCTTTTATAAAATATGTTCTTTCCCAAATATTTCCCGTTTTCTTTTTTTGTCTTTTTTTTGTCAAGAACTAGCATAGTGTTGCTTATTAAGTATGCTTCTTGATAAGTGCTTTTCAGATTGTGTTGAACTAGGCTAAAATGTTTCCCAAAGTTTATATACTAGCTGTTCTTTGTTGAATAAATTTCTCTCTTAAAACAATTGTGTGTTTATTCAATGAGATTCAGCTTCCCAAACGCCCTATTGTCGATTTTCTTAAAAGATCCTGTACTGAAGAGAGCACTGACCTTTAAAAGATTTCATGGAAGAATGTAGCCATGATTTCTAAAGAGAAATGTTCTTTGGAATATTTTTGAAAATTAGTCAGTTAACATACATATAGCACTTGCTATATACCAAGCACTCTTCTATGTATTGGGAATATAAAGACAACAGCCCCATGCTCTCAAAAGCTTATATTCTATTGTGGTGGGACATCATACAGTTTTCCAGCAGAGCAAAAAGTCTGTTTTGAACAGACCATAGTCTACATGGAAATAATTAATGTCTAAGGTGATTAATTGGAAATTAAAGAGCTTTGAATGCCAAAGTATGATGCAAAATTCTTACATACAAAACAAATATAATATATATGCAAACATATAAAAGGTAAATTGCTGGGAGGGAGGCAATTGCAAAGGAATGGGAGGAAGTATGAAAGAACAGAACTGGTTCCCAGAACATGGTAGATGAGCTGTATCTTAAAGGAAAAAAAAATATTCTAAGAGATAAAGTTGGGGAGAGTTAGTGTGAAAAACAGAAACAAAAAGAATATTGTCTGTGAGGAACATAAAGAACGTTGTTTTTGACCATAAAATCTGTGGCAAAGAATGATATATAAGTAGTCTGGATAGAGTAAGTGTGTAAAAAACTTTACATGAAAAACAGGAGTATATATTTCATCTTATGTGTAATAAGGAGCTACATGATCAAATTTGTACTTTGGGAATGCCACTTTGGCAGCTGAGTGGAAGCTAAATTGCAGTGAGAAGAGACTTAAGGCAGGATGAATACTTAGGAATCTCTGGGTATACTCTAGGTGAGAAGTAATGAAGGCCTTAGTCCAGCATGTATATGCACATACTCTCAATTATCTTTCCCTCTGTGTGTATATGTATATGTATATGTATGTGTGTGCATGTGCATAAGGAATAACCATTCACTCCATATGTGCATTTATGGATATATTAAATATATATATACATATATACATATTTATACATACTTATATATTCAAACACAGACACACATATAAATGCATGTTTATGCATACATAAATACCCATATATATATATATATATATATATGCATGTATACATAAAAGTATATATACATGCATATATACATATATATGCTAGTTGATATAGTGAATAGAGTGACAGGGTATATAGTCAGGAAGACTCATCTTCCTGATTTCACATCTGGCTTTAGAGACTAGCTGTGTGATACTGGGCAAGTCACTTTACCCTATTTGACTCAGTTTCCTGATTTGTAAAATTTTTTGGAGAAGGAAATGGCAAGCTAGTATCTTTGTCATGAAAACCTCACATGAGGTCACAAAGAGAAGGACATGGCTAAAACAATTTAACTATATATTTGTGTATTTCTATTTTTACATCAATCTTCTATAAGACATGGGAGACTGTGTATACGTATATATGTGTCTATATATATATATGTGTGTGTATATATGTTATAGGTTTATATACGCATGATTGTACATAAATAAGACCATTTGAGAGTTGTGAAAGTATAGAGAAAAAAGAAGTCCTCATATAGAGCCTTAGGGGACATTCATAATTAATAAGTTAGCAAATACAACATGAATGATGATACTACAAAGAAAACTAATGACTGTTCAGACATGCAGAAAAACCAACAGATAATAGTTTTGTGTAAACCCAAACAGGAGAGAGTGTCCAAGAGAAGTTGGTTAAGTGCCTCATTAAAAAAGATGAGGAATGAGTAAGCATCATTAAAATAGTCAATTAAGAGACAATTGGACAAAAATTAAAGTATTGCAGCCAAAATTAGAAGGAAAACAAGAAACTAGGAAAAACTTTTATAGCAAGTTTTCTCTGATAAAAATTCCATTTCTCAAGTATAACAGAAATTAAGGCAAATTTCTAAAAATAAGAGCCACTTCCCAGTTGATAAATGATCAGAAAATATAAACAAGTAGCTTTCGGAGAAAAAAAATAAAAGTTATTGATAGTCTCAGGAAACATTCTCTAAGTCACTACTAATTAAATTGTACTTTAAAAACCTCTGAGATACCATCACATAACTATCAGATTAATCACAATGACAGTAAAGGAAAATAAATGCTGGATCAGGAAGTGGAAAAAAAAAACTGGGGTAGAATTGCTTGTTGGAGTTGTGTACTAGTCTAATCAATCTGGAATACAATTTGGAACTATACCCAAAGAACTTTAGAAGTGTGCCCCAGCAATATCAGTACTTGATCTGCATCACCAAAAAAAATTTAAAGGGGGGAAATGATCTATTTATACAAAAATGTCTACCTATTTATCTTATATCTTTTATTATATATTATATATTGTGTTATATCTTACATTATGTATAACATAATATTATGATAAATAGATATTGATAGCAGCTTGTGGGTGGTGTCAAAGAATTGGAAAACAAAGTAATACACATCAATTGAGGAATGACTGAACAACTTGTGGCATATGATTGTGATAGAATACTAATAGTGCTATAAGAAATTGATGATGAATTGAATGATCTCCAAGAAACCTGGGAAGATTTAATATATGAACACAGGCAAAGTAAAATGAGCAGACCTAGAACAATGCACAAAATAAGAGCAATATTTTGATTTTAAGGACGATCAACTGTGAAAGACTTAGCTACCTAAATTAAGACAAGAATCAAAGAAAATTCCAAAGGACTCAAGATGAAAAATACTATTCACCTCTAGAGAGAGAATTGATAAACTCTGAATGCAGATAAAAGCATCCATTTTTTACCTTCATTATTTTTATAATTTTATTTTGTTTGTATGTTCTTTTATATCACAAAAAATATTTAAATATGAACATATTTAAATTTGGCATGACTTTACATTTATGCCAAATTAATTGTTTTCTTAAAGACTGGGTAGACTGAGGAGAGAATTTGGAATTCAATTTTTTAAATGACTTTTTAAAATTAATTTTATTTTAAGAAAAATTATAAGAAAAAAGAAAATCAGAAAAAGATTATAAAGCAAATAAAACAAACAAAAGAAGACATTGTTATGTGTCTAGCAGAACATCATGAAGGATTCAAAATTTATAACAATAATTACCCCTTCAATAAAGCATATATATGTGTGTATATATATGCATATATATATAAGTAAAAGAAATATTCATGAGTGTCCGTCTTTTCTTTACTTCCTTGTAAATTGTTCTTTTATTCTCTGCTTTTTAAAAATTATTTTTCCCTTTTGATCCCCTCATACATGCACACCTTGCCCCCTACACCCATCTTTCCTATCTCTGTTAACTGTTTTCATTCTCTCCCTAATTTACTTTGCCCTAACTTAATTTCCCCTTACCTATGGATCCCTCTTTTGTTTTCCTCCCACCCTCTTTGCTTCCCTTTCTGCCCATCTCCCCCCCATTATTTCTTTATAGATTTTGGAGAGAGAGAGTATGGTCTATTTAACCCATTCCCTATGTAAATAGGTTTTTTCAAAACTACAAGCTCCCCTCGCTGTCTAATGCCTCTGTGTCTATTCTTCTTCTACACTTCCTTTTTAGATAACATAATTACTATTTTTACCTTAACTCTGGCCCAACTTTCTTTTGAACTGCCCTATTGTTGATGTCAATCTTAGACATATGCTATATATGTAAAAAATAAACAATTTGCCAAGTTCAGTTCTTTGAAATTGGTTTTTAATATTAGCTGTTACAGGTTAAATTTTATATTAAGTGAGAGTTTGGTTAGAGAAAGTCCAGAAAATACGCAAGTTTATTGAATGTCCATTTTTTTACATTCAATATTTTAGAAAATTTTGATGCATATGATATTTTTGGACAAGTCTAGTTTTTTTTTTTTTGTTTGATTGATTCCAGTACCTGTGATTTTTTATTATGACTGCTGAAAAATCCTATACAATTCTAATTACAGTTGCAACATATTTACATTTTTTTCTTCTTTAATCAAAGTTTTCTTTTTGTCCCGTGGGTTCTGAAATTTGGCTGTAATATTTCAATGTGTTTTCCATAAAAGATCTCTTTGAGGTGATGATCAGTGATTTTTTTTTCTATCTCTAGTTTCCCCTCACCTTCTATCACTCCAGGACAATTTTCTTGGTTTATTTCTTGCATTACTATGTCAAGGGTCTTTTTTTGGTCAAAAATGTCAGGAAGTCCAGTTGTTCTTATATTATCTCTTCTTTATCTATTCTTCAGATCTGTCATTTTTCTTACAAGATGTTTCACATTCTTTTCCTTTTTTTCATTCTTTATAATCTGCTTTGTTATTTCTTAGTCTCTCATGTCTTCACTAGCTTCCCCGGGCCAAGTTCTAATTTTCAAAGAATTATTTTTGTCTTTGAGACTCTATAGATTCTTTTCTAGTTAGTTAACTTTTTTCATAATCTTGTTTTTCTTGAATGGTTTTTAGTTTTTAGTTTGGTTTTTTTTTTTAAGATTTTTCTCAATTTCTCTTATTTGATTTTTAAATTTCTTTTTGAGTTCTATTGGCAGGGAGCCATTTCATGTTACTTTTTGGGGTAGAAGGGTTTTTTGTTGTTGTTGTTGTTGTTTGTTTGTTTGTTTGTTTTTTACATTAGTCTACTCTTCTGAAGATGAACCTTGGTCTCCTGTAGTAAGTTTTTATGGTTAGAGTCTTTTTTCTTTGCTGTTTTTTTTTTTTCAAATAAGAGATAATAGTGTAAGCATCTCTAATCCTAAGGTGGGAAAATGGTATCTATTGTTTCACTTCAGCTCTCCCCTGTGACCTGGAATACAACACCAAAGCTCCCCCCTCCAGTAAGTGCCCATAGTCAACAGTTTCTGCTCCCTGCTTTTGCACTCAGTGGGTTCTGGTTCCTTCTCACTCAGGGATCTTGCCCTGCAGTATAGCTTGGCCTTCCATACCTAAGCAGCCAAGGTTCCCTCAGTCTTCCCAGATTCAGACCCAGACTCCACAAACAATCCAAGAGGTGAAAATTATGGGGTATCATCTGATGAGGATCCAGCCACATTCAACTAACCCTAGGACTCCCCACTTGACATTTCTGTGGAGCTAGCCTGGAAGTGTTTGCACTTCACAGAGATCAATCCCCTGCCCTGAGTTTTTTTTTTTTTTTCAGATCTTCCTGAGCTGTACCTGGAGGAAACCTGTTCTGGTCCAAATATTCTTGATTTTTCACTAGTCTATGTTCACTTTGAGGCACAAATTTGTTCTATTTGTGGGAGAAATCAGGAGAGCTTGAAATTGAACAACTAACTGCCATCTTTCCAGAATCCTCCAAAAAGTGTTTTTTTTTTACATTTAATTGTGAAACATCTATTTTAAAAAATATTTTTTAAAAATTTAAAAAGAGGGGGCAGCTAGGTGGCGCAGTGGATAGAACACCAGCCCTGAAGTCAGGAGGACCTGAGTTCAAATCTGGTCTCATACACTTAACATTCCCTAGCTGTGTGACCCTGGGCAAGTCACTTAACCCCAATTGCCTCAGCAAAAAGCAAAAAAAAAAAAAAAAAAAAGTAAAAAAAAAAATTAAAAAGAGATCACTGACAACTCTAGAGAGTCACTGCCCTTGACTTGTAAATTCAGATTGCAAAGTGCAAAGAAATCTTAAAGGAAGGAAAGGCCCCACATGTGCAAGAATGTTTGTGGCAGCCCTTTTTGTAGTGGCTAGAAACTGGAAACTGAATGGATGCCCATCAAATGGAGAATGGCTAAACAAATTATGGCATAGTAATGTTATGGAATATTATTGTTCTATAAGAAACGACCAGCAGGATGATTTCAGAGAGGCCTGGAGAGACTTGCATGGACTGATGCTGAGTGAAATGAGAAATACCAGGAGATCATTATACACAGCAACAATAATACTATATGATGATCAATTCTGATGGACAAGGCTCTCTTCAACAATGAAATGTTTCAAACCAGTTCCAATTCTTCAGTGAAGAAAGTCATATACACCCAGAGAGAGGGATATGAGATATGGACCACAACATAACATTTTCATGCTCTCTATTGATGTTTGCTTACATTGTGTTTCCTTTCTCTGATTTTTTTTTCTTGTAGATACGATTTTTCTTGCACAACAATGATGTGTGGAAATATGTATACATATGTTCGATTTGTCAAGTATTTTAACATAATTAACATGTAGTGGATTTCTTGCCCTCTAGGGGAGGGGTGGGGATTGGGGGAGGGGGAAATTTGTAACAGAAAGCTTTGTAAGGGTTAATGTTGAAGAATTACCCATACATGTGTTTTGCAAATAAAAATTTTTAATAAAAAATAATAATAATAAAAAAGAATTTCTAGGAACACAATAAAATGGGTTTCTAGGGGAAAAAATTGGTCTATTTTCTCCTGATCTTCAAAAAAAAAAAGAATTGTTCTTGCCTACAGAAATGGCCATTTCTTTATCAGGAGCTAGATTAAAGGCTGACAATAGGGGAAGATATCAAGGGATTGTGAGATGAGATAAAGGGAGAAAAAGGAGTTTATAGAAATGTGTGTCTCATCTGGAGATACTTGAATAGTGAAGAAAATATCTAGAATAACTGCTTTGGTGATTGGGAAGAGCAATAAATTATGAGCTATAACACTTGGGTCACATGCTAATTTTTTTCCTGTATTACTAGTAAATATTCTTTTCTAGTCATATATGGACTAGTTATAGGAATGTTTTGAAGCTCAAATGAAATAATGAATCTAAAGCACTGTACAAACCTCAAGGTGTTATATAAATGATACTTATTATTATAGTTGTTCTTGTTGCTGCTGTGTGCTGCTGTTGTTGTTGGTTATTAACTTCTGCTCACTAGATCTCCAGTCTGGGGATTTCTTCATTTTGAGTATTCTACTATACTTCTGCTGAGCTCATCTGATCTTTAAAGAGTAATATAGGGATATACAGGTAAATGTTTAACAACTGCCCTCTCCAGAAAATAATGTATTCACAAACTTTTAAGCTTAATCTAAATTATTAATTTTTTTTTAATTCTAGACAATGACCAAAACAATAAATCGAGCCCTTATTTGTAATGATTGACAATTTCTCATGTATAAATGCATACACTGAAAATTTAGGAACTGGTTCTCAAAGATGGCTCTAGCACAGCCTTGGCTAGATACCTTTGATATCATTTCTCCCACGAATCATAAATATACAGCTTTCTTATAAACACTATATATGTAGAGCCTGATTTTTTGGTTAATCTGAAATCGTGATATTCTATAATTTGTAATCCCATAACATCAGGAGAATACTGTTTTTAAAAAAGCTAAGGTGAATGGCAGTAGTGATAGTAATTATAACAGCTGTGACATTTAGATTTGCAAAGCACACACACATACACACAGATATCTGACTACATCCAAATATACTCAGTCCCCCAATACATATTTCACAGATATGCAAACATACACATATGGAAATATTATACATACATATAAGGGCAAATAGATGTATATGAATGTTTTCATTTAGCCCTTCTAATAAGTCTATGAGATAAATAGTATAGATATCTTGATACTCTTTTTACTTGTGAAGAATCTTATACTTTAAACTTTAGTTTCTTTGTCATATGGTTAGCATGTCAAGGAGGTATTAAGACTAGATTTCTTCTAATTTGAAGATTTATGCACTGTACTACTCCATAGTTGAAGACAAACCTCAGTTGTTTTTATTTATTTGTTGGTTTTCCCTAAATGTCATATAACTCATATTCACTTCCAAGTTCAGTGAAATGTCTCTCTGTAGTATTTGGCCACAAAGTCTTATCCTTCTGAATTAATTCAATAACCTGCCCACCCATGTGCATGCTATAATCTGGGCAATATGCTTTGAAATAAAACTAGATTCATTACAATATCTTCACAAAGCAGTTCACAAAAATTTATCAAGTGGAATAATTTTTCCTAGTGATAAAATTTTACTATTTCTCCTGCTAATTAATACTAATGGCCTTCTGAAGGGCAATAATTACGAATAGCTAAAAGAATTGTGGTTTTGTAATGTGAATGATATTTTCAAAGTGCAATGATATTCTTACATTGCCACCACCTGATTTCTCAAAGGCACAGTAAAATGCTTTACAAGTTCAGCCAGAAAGTTGTTGTTCACTTGTTTTCAGTCATATCTGATTCATTGTCACTCCTGTTAAGGTTTTCCTGAAAAAGATACTAGAGTGTTTTGCCATTTCCTTCTCTAGCTCATTTTATAGATCAGAAAATTGAGGCAAATAGGATTAAGCGTTTTGCCCAGTTACACTGTGTCTGAGGCCAGATTTGAACGCAGAAAGGTTAGTCTTTCTTGATTTCAGACCTTGCATTCTATGCATTGTGCCAGTTAGCTGCTATGCCAGATTTCATTGCTACCATAATCCATATTCCTGCATTTTGATTACTTCAAAAACAACATCATTTTTGATGATGTAGGTTCAGTTATCTTGTGATTCTGGGTATACACACAGAGATACACACACACACACACACACACACACATATATGTGTGTGTGTGTGTTTGTGTGTGTGTGTATGTATATATAATTTCATTAAATATTTATCAAATATATTTTATAAAAGTAACATAAAATATAAAATTTTGAGTTCCAAATCTTCTACCTCTCTATTGCTCTTCTTTCACCCCTTGAGAAGACAAGCAAGATGTACTCAGAGTTTATTGGTCTTCTCTCTGGAAATAAATAGCATTTTCTATTATGAATCCTTCAGAACTTTCTTGCATCATTATTTTACTCAGAGTAATGCCATACATTTTAAAAAATAAAAGCAATGAAATCAAATGCAGAAAGCCAGAAATAATAAATGCATCCTTTTCAGATCATGATGCAATAAAAATCACATGTAATATAAGGCCAGGAGAAAATAGACCAAAAGTTAATTGAAAATTAAATAATTTAATTTTAAAGAATGAATGGGTGAAAGAGCAAATCATAGACACAATCAATTATTTCATCCAGGAGAATGACAATAATGAGAAAACATACCAAATTTGTGGGATACGGCCAAAGTGGTTACCAGGGGTAATTTTAGATCTCTAGATGATTACTTGCATAAAATAGAGAAAGAGAAGATCAGTGAATTGGACTTACAATTAAAAAAGCTAGAAAAAGAGCAAATTAAAAACCCTCAATTAAATACCAAATTGGAAATTCTAAAAATAAAAGGGGAAATTAATAAAATTGAAAATAAGAAAACTATTGAATGAATAAATAAAACTGAGTTGGTTTTATGAAAAAAAAAACAACAAAATACATGTCTTTAGTTAATCTGATAAGAAAAAGGAAAGAGGAAAATCAAATTGTTATTCTCAAAAATGATAAGGGAGAACTTTCCTCCAATGAAGAGGAAATTAGAATAATAATTAGAAGTTACTTTGCCCAAGTTTATGCCAATAAATTTGATAACCTAAATGAAATGGAGGAATATCTACAAAAATATAGACTGCCCAGGTAACAGAAGAGGAAATAAATTATTTAAATAGCCCCATTTTAGAAAAAGAAATAGAACAAGCTCTTAATCAACTCCCTAAGAAAAAATCTCCAGGGCCAGATGGATTTACATGTGAATTCTACTGAACATTCAAAAAACAATTAATTTCAATACTATATAAACTATTTGAAAAAATAAGGAAAGAAGGTATACTACCGAATTCCTTCTATGATACAGATATGGTACTGATAACTAAACCAGGTAGGGTGAAAGCAGAGAAAGAAAACTGTAGACCAATTTCTCTAATGAATATTGATGCAAAAATTGTAAATAAGATATAAGCAATAAGATTACAGAAAGTCATGCCCAGGATAGTACACTATGACCAAGTAGGATTTCTACCAGGAATGCAGGGCTGGTTCAATATTAGGAAAACTATCAGCATAATCAATTTTATTAATAACCAAACTAACAAAAATCATATGATTATCTCAATAGATGCAGAAAAAGCATTTGATAAAATCCAACACCCATTCCTATTAAAAACACTAGAGAAATATACAAATGGGCTTTTCCTTAAAATGATTAGTAGCATCTACTTAAAGCCATCAGCAAGCATTATATGTAATGGAGACAAACTAGAACCATTCCCAATAAAATCAGAAGTGAAACAAGGCTGCCCACTGTCACCATTACTATTTAATATTGCATTAGAAATGTTAGCTTTGGCAGTAAGAGAAGAAAAAGAGATTAAAGGAATTAGAATAGGCAATGAGGAAACCAAATTATTAAGTGTTCATGGTTAGGCTGAGCAAATATAATAAAAATGACAATATTACCCAAACTAATTTACTTATTTAGTGCCATACCAATCAAACTCCCAACAAATTATTTTACAGATCTAGAAAAATAATAGCAAAGATCATTTGGAAGAATAAAAGGTCAATAATTTCAAGGGAATTAATGAAAAAAAAAGACTGCTGAAGATGACTTTGCTGTACCAGATCTAAAACTATAGTATAATGCAGTGGTCATCAAAACCATTTGGTACTGGCTAAGAAATAGAGTAGTTGATCAATGGAATAGGATAGGATCACAGGACAAACTAGGCAATAATTGTAACAATTTAGTGTTTGATAAACCCAAAGACCCCAGCTTTTGGGATACATACTCGCCACTTGACAAAAACTGCTGGGAAAATTGGAAACTATTGTGGAAAAAATTAGGGCTTGACCCACACCTAACACCACATACCAAGATAAGATCTAAATGGGTTCATGATTTGGATATAAAGAGTGATATTATAAGCAAATTAGAGGAACGTAGTATAGTTTACCTCTCAGACCTGTGGAGATGGAATAAATTTATGTCCAAAGAAGAACTGGAACTCTTAATTGAAAACCAGATAGATAATTTTGATTATATTAAGTTAAAAAGTTTCTGTACAAACAAATGTAATGCAGACAAGATTAGGAGGGAAGCAATAAATTGGGAAATCATCTTTACATTAAGGGTTCTGATAAAGGCCTCATTTCTAAAATATATAGAGAAGTGTCTCATATTTATAAGAATTCAAGCCATTCTCCAATCGATAAATTGTCAAAGGATATGAACAGACAATTTTCAGATGATGAAATAGACAGCAAAACTATAATACTGGGGGATCTCAACCTCCCTCTCTCAGAACTTGATAAATCAAACCACAAAATAAATAAGAAAGAAGTTAAGGAGGTAAACAAAATGTTAGAAAAGTTAGGTATGATAGATCTTTGGAGGAAATTAAATGGAGACAGAAAGGAGTTTACTTTTTTCTCAGCAGTCCATGGAACTTATACAAAAATTGACCATGTGTTAGGATACAAAAACCTCAAAATCAAATGCAGGAAGGCAGAAATAATAAATGCATTTTTTTCCGATCGTGAC
>JAJPUD010002133.1:47945-220094 GCA_023553655.1 Myrmecobius fasciatus
GGTTCTGATAAAGGCCTCATTTCTAAAATATATAGAGAATTGACTCAAATATATAAGAATTCAAGCCATTCTCCAATTGACAAATGGTCAAAAGATATGAACAGACAATTTTCAGACAAAGAAATTGAAACTATTTCTGGTCACATGAAAAGGTGCTCCAAGTCACTATTGATCAGAGAAATGCAAATTAAGACAACTCTGAGATACCACTACACACCTGTCAGATTGGCTAAAATGACAGGAAATGATAATGATAACTGTTGGAGGGGATGTGGGAAAACTGGGACACTGATACATTGTTGGCGGAACTGTGAACGGATCCAACCATTCTGGAGAGAAATTTGGAGCTATGCTCAAAAAGTTATCAAACAGTGCATACCCTTTGACCCAGCAGTGTTTCTACTGGGCCTATATCCCAAAGAGATTTTAAAGGAGGGAAAGGGACCCACATGTGCAAAAATGTTTGTGGCAGCCCTTTTTGTAGTGGCAAGAAACTGGAAATTGAAAGGATGCCCATCAATTGGAGAATGGCTGAATAAATTATGGTATATGAATGTTATGGAATATCATTTTTCTGTAAGAAACGACCAACAGGAGGATTTCAGAGAGGCCTGGAGAGACTTGCATGAACTGATGCTGAGTGAAATCAGCAGAACCAGGAGAACATTATACACAGCAACAAGACTATACGATGATCAATTCTGATGGACATGGTTCTCTTCAACAATGATGTGATTCAAACCAGTTGTGCTCCGATGAAGATAGTCATATACATCCAGAGAGAGGCCTGTGGGAACTGAGAGTGAACCACAACACAGCATTTTAATGCTTTCTGTGAATATTTCCATGCATTTTGTTTTCCTTCTTAGGTTGTTTTTTTCTTCTTCTCTTTCTAGATCTGATGTTTCTTGTGCAGTAAGATAACTGTATAGATATGTATACATGTATTGTATTTGTCATATAATTTATCCTATCTAGCATGTATTAGATTACCTGTCATCTAGGGGTGGGGGTGGGGGCTAGGAAAGGAAAAGCTTGGGAAAAAAAAGGTTTTTTTGCAAAGGTCAAAAAAAAAAAAAAAGGAAGTCAACATGGGCCCTCCTGCTTTCCAGCCTTTTCACACTTTGTTTTCCTCAACTTCCCATATAATCTGCCATCCCATTACATTGGTCTTTCTGTTATTTAATCAAGATATCTGTCTTCAGAATCTAGCAATTTCATTGATCAGTTATAATTAAATTATGTGATAGTACATCAGATCATTTGAAATCAGTAACAGACCCCTCTTTTATAATACAATTATTCCATTTTGACTTCACTCAGGGTTGTGCAAATTTGACTTGAATTTAGTATTCAGAAGTTTAAACAGTATGAAAAGAATCACAAACCAACCAACTATTACTACAATTTTCCAATGTGTGGTTTTAAGAATAACAGTCACATTTCCTATAGCAACACTGACATCCAGTGACAACTCAGATTTATTAAAAGAATATATTTTTTAAAATTTCTTAACCTGGTACAAATGTTTTAATCATTTCAAAATGTGAATTATTCATTGTTTATTCATTTTGCTATTCAATGTTCTATGCATCTTCCATGACCATGCAATATTGAATCAATTTCTTGAAAAAAAGTTAAAAATAAATGATGTAATTAACTGGTTATTTTTATACTACAAAATCTAAATAAATAAAGAGAAAAATTCTAAAACAGTACTGAATAATGGTCAAAGTAATAACTTAAAACTGTATGGTACTTGATAGCAATTACTATAGAAACTGAGATAAAGGAGAGATTTTGATACAGGGTAACAATTGCCTTAATAAGAGAGTTCTTACTGCTTATTTAATTATTAATCAACTATAAAAATATTTCCAGATATCCCTCATTTTAATGTATATAAAATTTTCTTTTTAGGACTTACTGATAGCATATGGCTTGTGATAGAAAATCCAAGACAAAGGTTATGGTCATTTCAGTGAATTTATTTTCAGAATTCCAAATTGTTTTCCAAAATGGTCATGCATTTACAGCACCAACAGCATTGTATTAGTATACCTCTTTCCCAACCATTAATATCTTAAATATTCTCATATTCATCATATATACTTAATTTTGTGTTGTTTTAATTTGCTTTTGTGCTATAATAAATAGTTTAATAATTATTTTATATGGCTGTTTATAATTTGAAATTATTTTGAAAACTATTTTTCATGTATATATACTCATTCAACAATTTTCCTTTTTTATCCTTGATTGATTCATTTTGACTATGTGGAAGCATTACAGTTTCAGTTAATCAATTATTTTTTATATTTTTTAATTGTTTCTATTCCTCATTTGATTTACAATACATCTCTTACTAATAATTGTAAAAAGATTATGATTTATTTATATTTTATGTAAAATATTAAGAAGATGTAGATTTTGTCTTATTTATCATTTCCAAAGTATTTTTCACTTAAAATTTGTCTACTTACCTTCTAGCTTTTGATATCTCTCTTGTGTTTATTTTAGTTTTTGTAATATTTATATGAACATGAAATTCATTAACCCTTGTTATTTCCTTACTATTTATTTCTTGGAGAAGATGTTTTCCCCTGAGGACTGCTTTACCCACATGCAAAAAATTTTATGTCATTTTATCTTCATTTTTTTGATTTACTATTTCAATAATTTTTGCTATTTGACCTATGCATTATTTAAGATTTCATTGTTAAGTTTGTATTTCAATGTGTTTTAATTTATGTTCTCTGAACTAGTTTTAAAATTATATTATGATTTGTAAAGAATATCTTTACTGCTTCTCCCTTTTTATATAGGTTTACAAAATATCTGTCCACTAATAAATGAAAAGTTTTTGGAAAAGTTTGATATGTTAATCAAAAATTGTATATTATTTTTTAAAAGTTGTCATAGTTCTTTTATTTCTAGTTTCTCCAGTAATTTACTCAGTTATGTATATTCTTTTCTATTTATCATTCTGTTATGGTTAACTAAATCTGGGAGGGTATTGGAATAGCCTCTTACTACTGTGTTACTGTCTGTATTCTTGTGTCTCAGTAAAATTTTCCTGAATTTAGGAGTTTAGGCATTTGGGGCATATGATTTTAACATTTATGATACTTTCACTTTATTTTCACTGGGTTATTTCTAGGAAATAAGTAGAAAATATTTGGAATGATTCATATAATATACTGTGATATCATCTCAATGCAAAATAACTTTTGTTAAATACAGAATTATGGTGATCACACCCAAAGAATTAGCACCAAGTACTACTGAAAGGTCAGGTGGCTATCTGGCAGGCACCCCACTTTTTTCTTTTTTCTATTTTTTGACTTTTTATGAAGATTTTTATTTTCAAAAGAAATGCAAAGATAATTTTTTAACATTGACCCTTGAAAAAACTTGTGTTCTGATTTTCCCCATTTCCCCCAATCCCTTCCCCTAGATGGCAAGTAGTCCAATATATGTTAAACATGGTAAGAATATATGTTAAAAACCAATATAAACAGATATATTTATACAGTTATCTTGCTGCACAAGAAAAATCAGATTAAAAAGGAAAAAATGAGAAAAAATAAAATTCGAGCAAACCACAACAAAAAGAATGAAAAAGCTATGTTGTGATCCACCCTCAGTTTCCACAGTCCTCTCTCTGGATGTAGATGACTCTTATCACAAGATCATTGGAACTGGCCTAAATTATCTTATTGTTGAAAAGAGCTACATCCATCAGAATTGAGGATTGTATAATCTTGTTATAGGCACCTCGCTTTAAAATCAAACTAAAGGGGCAGCTAGGTGTTAGAGCACCAGCCCTGAAGTCAGGAGGACCTGAGTTCAAATCTGGTCTCAGACACTTAACATTCCCTAGCTATATAACCCTGGGCAAGTCACTTAACCTCAATTGCCTCAGCAAAAAGTAAAAAAAAAGAAAAAAAAATCAGACTAAAACACATTTCATTCTCTATTAGGTTAACATAACACACAGAGAATTGAACATTTACCCCCAAAAAAATCATACTATGGAATCACTTTCTCCATTTCTCTCCATGCTTGTACAATTGATTTCGTATACAACCAATTAACCTTGTATTCTAGAGCAAAATAAACATCTGTTGTTCATCAACAAGTTGCTATGGGGACACAGAGGACATAGTTTTGAAATTGTATGTTAAATATATACTTCAGATTAATTAATCAAACTATGAAAGCTTCAAAAGGTGATAATTTCCAGTGAGATAAAAGGGAAAGAATTAAAGTTATATTAGAAAATAATTTTGGGATTAGAGCCAAGATGGCAGTGTAAAGACGAACTTTCCCAACCTGTCTTTCAAACCACTCCAAATTCCTGTAAATAATGACTTCAAACAAATTTTTGAGAATTAGAATACTCCCAAAAACAGAGTAGAACATTTTCCACTCAAAGACAACATAGAAGGTTAGCAGAAAACTGTGACCCAAGAGTGGGAGTCCAGCACAATCCTAATTTCTTGCCAGCCAATGCTGCTCCAGCCCCAGCCCAGCCCCAGTCTCATTCACATCCTCTGCCATAGATTGAGCACAAATAGCCCATTCTAAAATCTAGAGTAGCTTCTTTAACTCTGCACATATTGCCTATCTTCTGGACTAATTCAATTTTGTTTTGTTCATAGAGCACAGCACCTTCTCTGATGAGGGTACAGTATGCTGGACTGTCCTGTGCCAGTGTCTCCTATATCATACAACTGATGCAAATGTTCTTAAGAATACCTTGAGGGTGTCCTTGTAGTGCTTTTTTTCTGGAAGAGAGTTTGTGAAAGCTTGCCTTGTGTGAGTTCTCCATAAAATTTTTTTGGTAAGCATACATACAATGTGGCCAGTTCAATGGAGTTGTGCCTCTCTGCCAGTAAAGCAGGAACATGTCTAGGGACCTCTGAATCAGCAACAGTACTTTAAGTCCAGAAAGAATGGATAAGATAATTTGGAATATCAGCAGGAAATGTTTATCTGCAGGATGGGAAACCAGCATATCAGGAATGAGGATGAGAAGTGGCAACAGTGCCACCTTCAGGAAACTTCGGCTCACAGGAAATCTCTGTTGATTTAGCACTGAGGAAGTATTCTGTTGCTTTAGCACATTATACCTTACAGGTATACCAGGGAAGGGATATTGCTAACATTTCCAGAGAAGAAAAAAATATGTTGCAGTCAGGTGACTAGAAGAATTTCTGAAAACAGCTGCACAGAACCCCTAAAGCTTGGGCAACACACCCTCCACTTTAGACACAGAGCCCTACTTTAATAAAGAGTTAAAAGCTGAATAATAGGCTAGAAAAATGAGCAGACAACAGAGTTTTTGATTATAGAAAGCTACTATAGTAACAAGAAAGATAAAAACACTTACTCAGAAGAAGATAACAAAGTCAAGGCTCCCATATCCAAAGCCTCCAAGAAAAATAAGAATTGATCTCAAACTATGGAAGAGCTCAAAAGGGATTTTGAAAATTGGGTAAGTGAGATAAATGAAAAATTAGGAAAAGAATTGAGAGTGCTGCAAAAAGAAATACAAAAAAGCTAAAGAGGAGAATGCCTTAAAAAGCAAAACTGGCCAAATGGAAAAGAGGATATAAAAGCTTACGAGGAAAATAATTTCTTAAACCTTGGAATTAAAGAAATGGAAACTAATTACTTTATGAGAAATAAAGATATAGTAAAGGAAAATCAAAACCAAAAAAATGTGAAATTGGAAAAATAACTGATCTGGAAAATAGATCCAGGAGTAATAATTTTAAAATTATTGGATTATCTGAAAGTCATGATCAACAAAAGATTATCATCTTTCAAGAAATTATCAAAGAAAAGTGTCCTGATAGTCTAGAATTAGAGGATAAAATAGAAATTGAAAGAACCAACTTCTTTCTCCTGAAAGAGATTCAAAAATGAAAACTCACAGAAATATTATGGCAAAATTCTAGAATTCTGAAGTCAAGGAGAAAATATTACAAGCATCCAGAAAGAAACAATTCAAGAAGCCACAGTCATGATAACACATGGTTTAGCTGCTTTTTCCTTAAAGGACCAGAGGGCTTGAAATATTATTTTCTGAAGAACAATAGAGCTAAGATTACAAACAAAAATCATCTACCCTGCAAAAATAAGTATAATCTTTCAGGGGAAATAGCTGATATTCAATGAAATAAAGAATTTTCAAGCATCCATGAGGAAAAGACCAGAGCTGAATAGAAAATTTGATTTTCAAAAGTAGAACTCAATTAAAGCATAAGAAAGCAATTAGGAAAGTGATATCATAAGGGACTTAATAAGGTTTATCTGTTTATATTCCTACATCAGAAGATGGCACCTGTAACTGATTAAAACTTTCTCATTATTATGGTAGTTAGAAGGAGTATATATAGATAGAGGGCACAAATGTGACATATATATGAAGGGATAATACTTTTTAAATGAAATTAAGGAGTGATAGAGGAATGTATTGGGAGAAAGGGAAAGGGAGATGTGGAATAATGTAAATTTTCTGCCATAAGAAAAGGCAAGAAAATTGTTTTAAAATCAGGAAGGGGTTGTAGAGGGAAGAGAAGTGAACTTTACTCTCATTAGATTGGCTCAAAGAGGAAATAATATATACACTCAGGATGGGTATAGAAGTGCATCTTATCCTGCAGGAAAGTAGGAGAGGAATGTGGTATGAGAAGTGAGGAGGGTGATAAAAGAGAGGGCATAGTGGGGGAGGGAGTGATCAACAGCAAAACATTTGAGGAGGGACAGGTTGAAATGACAGAAATAAGAGAATAAATTGGAGGAAATGCAACTAGCAATAGTAATTGTAAAAAGAATTTTTAAGCAAGTTTCTTTGAAAAGGCCTTATTTCTCAAACATTCAGGGAAACGAGTCAAATTTATTTTAAAAATATAGCAAAAGCCATGCCCCAACTGATTAATGATCAAAAAATCTGTACCCAAAGTACCCATAAATTCATGCATATTCTTTGACCTCAACAATACCATTACTAGGCATGAGTTCCAAACGAGATTTTTTTAAAAAGGAAAAGGATCTATATATGCAAAAAATATTTACAGCAGCTCTCAGGGCAAGAATTTTGAAAATTTAGGGGAAACCCATCATTTTCAGAATGCCTGAATAAATTGTGGTATGATATTATGATGGAATGTTAATAAACATGTGAAGGGGAGAATCAGTTCTCTGAAAGCCTCTACAGTTGTGAATCATAACACACTTGAAGGAACTGCAAATCAGTTTTTATTGATACAGATGTTGATTGTGAATTGGAAATGAAATAAATTGGAGGCAAGAGGGAAAAGGAGAGAAGCCAGAGAATGCAACTGCCTTTCAGATGCCTTGTATTGTTATCATCCTCTTACATGAAGGGATCTAATCTGCTGATCAGAATTAGATCCCCAGCAGTCAATAGCAGATAACTCCTGTAACACCCAGCAGCCATTAACAGGTTGCTGCTGTAACAATGGAATATTATTGTTCTTTGGGAAATGATGAGCAGGATGCTCTCAAAACACAAAAAAAACCTGGAAAGTCCTCCATGAATTCAAGCAAAATGAAATACCTTATATGCAAAGTAATAGCAATATGTTACAAAGTGACAGCAATAATCAGCTGTAAATGACTTTACTATTTTCAACAGCACAATGATCTATGCCTGCTCTGAAGGATTTATGATGAAAAATCTTATTCATACCTAGAATAGGAACTGATTGTGTGTCGATAAATATTGAAATACAGATTTTCTTGTTTTTATTTTACTTTATCTTTGAGGAGTTTTTTAGGTGGGATTTCTATGTTTTCTTTCACAATATGACTTTTATGGAAATGCTTTGTATAACTTCACATGTGGTTTTTTTTAATGGGGATTAGAGCTGGGGATAAGGAAGGAACTCTAGAATTCAAAAGTTATAAAAACAAATGTACAAAACTGTTTCAAAGTTACCTGGGGGAATTAAATAAAAAGACGATAAAAACTACATCTAACTTTGAGCAAATAAGTTATTTTGAATATTATAAATACCCAACTTAACTTTAAAGGCTATATGAAGAAAAATGCTATCAGCATTCAGAGGAAAAATATGTCTAGAACAATTTTGCTCACACACACCTGTTTAGGTCTAAGGCTGAGGGAAGAAAAAAAGGAAATTTACACGATAATTTTGTTGTATATTTGAAAAGAATAGCAAATTGTATCTAGTAGATTTTCAGTTTTGTGCATAATCATCTTTTTTTAATGTACTGCGTTATGGAAAAGTTTGTTTTATCCAATATATTGCAAATATTTTAAAGGACAAAAGGAAAATAATTTTGATTTAATAAACCTATGGGTATTTTCAAATTTGTGGTCCTATTCAATAAGAGGTAGGACCAGCCTTGGTAGGAAAGGCTTGAACATGAAAAACATGACTCTAAGTTTATCCATCTCATTTTTCCTTCCTTTCTTTTATGCTTATTCAAAGAGGAAAAGAATAAGTAGGGGATTGGAAAATGCTTGCCACAGAAGTAGCATTTGACTGAGCAAGGGGATAATGAGAGAAAAATTCAAACAGAGTGTATTCCTAGCATAAAAGACAGTCCATGTAATCATGGATTCAGAACATGTAATTCTAAATTCGTGGAAAAAACAAATATGCCAATTTTGTTTTAATTTAGAGTGTATGGAAGAGAATAAAATGGAATATACCTAGAAGGTCTGCTTTCCTACTCTTCTAAAATAATTTTTTTCTTCAATATTATTTTATTTTACATGTATTGCATTTTACAAATAGATACAAAGATAGCTTTCAGCAATCATTTTTGTAAGATTTTGTGTTTCAACTTTTTTCTCCCTCCCTCCATTATTCACCCTTCTCCCAAACAGAAAACAATATGATATAGGTTCTGTATGTACAATCTTTGAAAAAATATTTCCACATTTGTCTTGTTCAAGAAAAATCAGACCAAAGGGGGGAAAAACAAGACAATGAGAGAAATGATTATTGCCAATTATTATTATTATTAAATTTTTCTATTTCTTCATTCATAAATCAGTCCCTTTTGGTTATTCAGCCAGTCTCTGAAGGATATTTTTTATAGATTAGATGGTCCAAATAGTTTGGGTAAATGATTTTTGATATAGGGTGTAATTCCACCTGTTGGAAGACCTTACAAACAAAATCCAATCTAGGTAGGATTTTGGGAAATAAGCTTCTATCCTTGAAACTTTCCATTAGCATTTAAGATAACCCAGTTTATGAAGGGAAAACCAGCCAGAGAGGTCTAGGTAGAACTGATTTCTTTTCTCTGTGTTCTGGAGGATATTGAGTTTCATGATTAGCTCACATTCTAAGCAGGAGAAGCAGAAGACTTAAAACTATTAATCATTTGTTGTTCATAATAAATTATTAATTACTCAAATTATGTCTCAGAAAATTTCTTTTATCACACAAAGATAAATTGGAAATGACCAATAAAATAAAAGGCAATAGAATTAATGGAATTAGAAAAGCTTACTTGTAGAAATTGGTTTTTTAGATGGGCTTAAAGGAAGTCAAGAGGCAGAGATGAGGGGAGAAAACATTCTGGGTATTAGAACATTCACTGAAAATTCCAAGATTCAAGAGATGAATTATCTTGTTCAACAAATAGCAAAGGATACCAGTATCACTTAGATTGAAAAGGTAGGTGGGGACCAAAGAAGATGTGAAATGAATAAGACCATTAAACTGAAAAAAAAAAATTAAGTAGAAGTAGAGTAGAAGTAAAGTGACCCAGCGAGCCCTTTTGTCAACTTTCAGATATATTTTGTGGCAAAGAACAATTCTGGGAATGTTGGAACTAAGCAATTTTTTTTGGTACCAAGGTATATGTTTAGTTAGCATCAGGAATCAAAAGAAAGAATGTAAGGGAAAACATTAAGACAAAATTAAATATTCCTATAAATAATATATTTTGTTTAAAAATGTTAAAATGAACAAAATGTATCAAATCTTTTTCATTAGGAAAATGACATAGAGAAGCGTTAAAATATATGTTTCCTTCTGTCACTTTCAGGTGTAACAGTGAAATGTAAAAGTAAAAATAATTATGTAGCATTCACAAAGAGGGCAAAACCTATTAGAATCCAAATGCTTTGAAGTTCCTCTCAAAGGAAGCCATCAATTTACTTGAGTGTCCAAACATGCTTCGAACTGAAATCTAAATTCAGCCCACTTCTCAATATATCATAGGCCTTCTGGAAGTAACAAATTTAAATAACCATTTGGAAACAAAATAATTGTTTTCTAATGTCCTGAAGTTTTCCCCCATGTAGATTCAATTCATGTTACTTCTTGGGTCTTGGCCTTTATAAAAGCAGAATGTAAATATAGACATAACTCTACAACTGCTATATACTTTCTTTGCCTTTATTCAAAAGTCATATTTCTGTGAAAAGTGAAAAATAAATAGACTATGAAAATGTGTTTATTTAATGGTTCAAAATTTTAAATGGCTTCAGGAATCAACACATGATAATTTCATAAATGCATGGGAAATATTAAAAGAAGATAAAAAGGGCCACTATCTGTACTAGAACCAGGTACATTAGAATTCAATAGAGGAGCCCAAAAGAAACCTAAAATATAATGAAGAACAAGAAAAATATAATGAAAATCAATATTCAAATGATTGAAAATTAATCTTTCTGGAAAAGAGGTTGCCCTATTATTCTGTAATGAAGATGCATAGAATAAATTCTTCAAAAATAAAATTAAAATTAGGGATGAAATTGACTACAGAAAAGGTCAATTGTTAATGTCTAAAATGGAAGGAACTGTTTACCTATTTCTGAATATTAAAAACTAGGTTTCATAGAGAAGAATCTAATAATTTAATTTGATCAAAAAGAAGAGAGACAAAGTTTGTGTTCCCTTGAAAAGAACTGAAAACTGCTTTTAGCTTATTATATTATTAAATATTACATCAACACCATCTTATCTATGATTGGTTCTGAGGAAAGCTATTAATTTTGTAATTTATTATGAGTTACAAGGGTAAAATTAGTGTTTCTTTGTCTTTACCTGATGGTTTTCCTATATTTTGGAAAACAAAAACTTCTCACTCACTTTTCTTGGACTATGTGGAATCCTAGATAACTATGGGATAGATTATCATATAAAGCAAATCAAACTTCTAATAATCAGTATTAGAATTCAAATGTACCCCCCCAAATGTGGGGTTCCTGGCTAGTGTTATGAGTTGTCTCAAAAGAATTTTCAGGCTTAGACCCATCCACAAGTCAAGGGGCAAAGTTTATTACAATTGCAATGCCAATTAAAGCAGGCTATATTCCAAATGAAGATGATAGCAAAAAAGCAAGGAGCAAGAAGGCCAATATATAATCATGTAAATGATCTACTATTTTTATGTCTTAGAAGTGAAGTTGAGGAGGGGTCGGGTTCTTACTTTATTTGCAGGTGCTCTACCCACAGGTACGCTTTCAGACCTGAAACACCATCAAGTCAAGAGGGCATTCAATATTGTATTGCACCTGTGTTAACTTTAGGCATCTCATTATTATTGCTCATTAGCTCCAAACAATCTATTATCACTGATCCTCAGGTTGTTATTTAGCAACTAGCAATTTTTTGGACTCAGCATCCTGGCTGTACAAGGTAAATTAAGGCAAGATAACCTAAGGGAAGAAATGCATCATTAGCTTAGAGTATATACTAGATTATTCTCGAATTCAGGTAACCTTGGGGTATTACTACATTATTTCCTAAGAGCTGCATCACATGCATGTGTATACATGTATGTATAAGTGTGAATACAAACTGTACATGGTTTTTCAAAATCAACAATAACCAATGGTCAAAATTAAGATATTTAACTGTCCCTAGTAAAAGGTCTTATGTTATATTATATTATTATACATGTTATGTATATATGATGTTATGATATTACTTATATTATATGGTATAATAATATATTATTTAGTAATATTTACACAATTGGCCCAGTTTCTGTTTTTCTCTTGTTAATTTAATTAACACATGTTAAAAGTGAAACTCTTTTCATATTTATCTATTTTCAAAACAGGAATAACTATTTGCTCAAAACTCTCTTAGAACACCACCTTTTTTTCTTCTCTGAGATACAGTAGTACTTACTATGATTCAAATGGAACCATAACCTCTTTGATGCAAGTCTGCTCTTCATTAGTGCAAGTCACAATTCTTTTAAGTCTTTTCTTGATGAATGACTTTCATCCAATGTTTTAAAAAGAAAATTATGGTAGACTCTGCTTCAATGTTCTTTAGACATTTAACATTTCTAAATATCAATATAATTCACTGATTTTTTATCTATTATCACTTCTTACTACATAATTTGCCCTCCTCCTTTTCAATAATAAATTTCCTCTTTATACTTCTATGCAGTGATATGGTGGTAAATTTTTAATAATCAGCTCCCCTCACTTCTGTCAAAAATATATCCATGATATACTTCTAAGTTTAATCTACATTAATATTTTCCCATCATTATCTCTAGCTTAGACTATCAAGAAAACAAATTAAGCTCTGATTTGTAATATTTACTAATTTCTATCATTTAAAAAAATATTTTTACTAAAAATTTGACAACCAACACTTAGAGGCTAGCTCTACTAGTGCTCCCCTGATTTTTTTCTGTTTCTTACAAACTAATTATTACAGGTAATATGTTGATGCCTTAATATGTCTAACAGTGACAATCTATTACTTGCAATTTTGAATCTCTGTACAATATAAATTTTCATGGTCCACAACTATATTGCATTTTGGGAATATTACCATTAAAAAGATGTGTTTCTACTTATGGGAATAGCTTGTGGTCAATGTAAATAGCATTATAGAATTCTTTAAATGCACAAAAGCATTAAAAAAGCAAAATATGTTTATTGATAATGACCCAAACAATTTGAATAGTATAGTACTGGTGACAGATTGTAAAATTAAAATTTCATGTCATCAAGTAGAATACCTGCATTCTTTTCTCTTGTTCATCTCCGGTGAATTTAGATAATGAATCTCCTTATTTTTTGTCAATTTCAGTGCTTTTATTTGCTTTATTTTTAAAGTAATATCTGAAATAGACTCTACTAGGTAGTTTGAGTCATAATCCATAAAGCATAATAAATTTAAGTTAATATTAACTTCTAAAAGTTTGACAAAAAGACATTTTAAGATAATAAGAATAAAAATTTCAGAATTTTAACAAGCCTTAACAACAAAATAAAGTAAGAACTTAAAGCATTCATAATTTCTAGCCAAGACTGGGCAATTTATATGAGAATTTTCTAATTGCTAGAGAAAATGCTGATGAAACTGTTTCCTTTCTCTGCTATTTCATTCCTACATTCAATCACACAAGAGAATATATCCTCCCTTCTTTCTATCTTTAGGATAATCTCTTGCAAAATATCTCAGGTTTGGCTAGAAATTTTATATTATATAATATTACCTTTATTTTACAGATGTGGAAACTGGCAATGAGAGAGAATTATGTGCCCAAAGTCATACAGGTGGTAAGTGTCTAAGACATAAATCAAATCTTCTTTTTGATTCTAGGTCTGGTATACTATCTAAGTAGGATTAAAATAAAAATAAGAACCAAGGTCCTTTTTACAAGTAGTCAAGTTTTTTTTTTTTTGTTTGTTTTGTTTTATTTAGGTTTGTTTTTCCCTTCAATAATGGACTAAACTAGATAGCACCTGTTTGGAAAGTAAAGATTCTTTCATCTTTCCCATTCTACAGGCCTCCTAACCAGTCTCTCCACTTCCATTTTCAAATATTGTACAATCTTTCTTCTATAATGCTTCTAAAATAATCTTACTGGGGCATAAGGTGGACCTTTCACCCACTACTCAAAATCTTTCAGTCACTGCCACTATTTCCTTTAGGATAAATTAAATTCCACAAAATGGTTTTTAAAACAATTCGTCAACAGATTCCAATTTACTTTTCAAACATTCTAACCTATTTCTTTTTTGGGGGGAGGGTAGTCTAACCAATGAGGTTCTAGTTCTAAGATCATTCACATTATATCATGAATGGAATCAGCAGACAGGGAGACTTAGTAATAAAACCTGTTCTTGGCCACGCACAGTGAAAGAGACTGTTGAAATAGAAAATGTCAAAAATGTGAGAAGGAAGGGAAAAAACTATTTGCCTTTAAATCTAGTGTCCTGGAGTTGACTCCTCACTGTGCCTATAACAAGTGGTATGAGCAAAGGAAAATTGATTAAATTTAATTCCCTCCCCTGATCACTAGATTCAGAATCAGAGGAGGTAGTTTGGGGAACTAGCTCTACTATTTACTATCTATGTGAATATGATTAAGTCATTCAGCCTTGCTAGCTTTCAATTCTTTCACCTAAAAAAAAAAAAAAAAAAAGTGTTGACCTAGAGGATTTTTGACTACTCTACCAGCTCTCAATCTATGATGTATAAAGTAAAAGATTTGGATTTAAATTAAAAAAATATATATATATATATATACATATATATATATATACATATATATATATATAATAGAGTTGGAAATGTTTATAAAATGCTGTCAGTAGAGGGCAGTAATTAACCACAAATAGCACTATATATTTCTCCATAAAAGAATTAATTTTTAATATTTCTTTTGTTTGAACCATTCCTTCAGATACTTTACTTTGGAGAGGAAATTAGAAAATATTCTAGAGAATTTTAGAAGCTACAAAGTAGAGCTAAAGTTGGGATGTCATTTTTCTCCCTCTTCCTTAAATCTCAAATAATGCATAAGACTGGACCTGCAAAGATCCCTATATGCATAGATAGAAACTGTGACAATGAATCTTAAAAGGTCTGGCTGCTATCCCTTAATGTATTTAGAGATCTATTCTTCCTCACTTCAGATTTAACTTAATTAAGACAATGTTTTCTCTCAAATATGTAAAATTTTCCAGTAGGAACTAGAAACTAATGATCAGTTCTAAAGTTATCTAAGATTTAAATTGTTTAATATCTATTAAATTATTAAATTAAAACCAAAATTGTTTGGCTTTTAGATCCTAATTTTCCCTGGGGTAAGATAGCATGGCATATGTAGTTAGAGCACTAGTCTGTAAATCAGGAATACTCTGATCATATTAGTTGTGGGATTTTGGCCAAGCCACAGAAAGTCTTTGTCTCTCAGACAACTCTAAAGTTATCATATACTGAGAAAATGGAACTCCACATTAGCAGTAGACATTTCTCTAAGGGAGGTCGCTATGCCAATGAAATCATAGATATAAATTTTAAAAAACAACAAAAGTCTTCATCCAGATGAATAATTTTCTTTTTTTCAATATTTTGAATTTATCATTTTTGTGCCATAGATTAATTTGGTTATTCTCTCCTATAATCCAATATACGAAAGTTCATAAGAACCAGATTTTGGTCAAGATTCTTTAATTGGTAAGTAACAGAAATTTTTAAAAATATGCAACTATAGATTTCTGCTTTCTGAAAGGTTTTTTATCCTGGTTATTAATTTTCTTTTTTTAAGATAATAAAGTTTTTATGCAAAACTATTCTAGTTTTTAAAGGGGGCAGCAGTTCCCCAAAACATCACATCTATCACCAATATTGGAACACAGAAGGAATGTTTTTTTTTATTAAAACTTTTTTTTTTATTTTCAAAGCATATCCATAGCAAATTTTCAACATTAGTTCTTACAAAAACTTGTATTCCAAATTTTTCCTTTCTCTTCACCCACCCAGATGACAAGAAATCCAACATATGTTAAAAATGTTGCAATTCTTCTATACATATTTCCATAATTATTACTCTTCACAAGGAAAAAATGAGAAAGAAAACAAAATTCAAGCAAACAAGAACAAAAAAGGGTGAAAATGCTATGTTGTGATCCACACTCAGTCTCCACAGTCCTCTCTCTGGGTGCAAATGGCTCTCTTCATCACAAGACCATTGGAATTGGCCTTAATCATCTCATTGTGGAAAAGAGCCATGTCCATCAGAATTGATCATCATATAATCTTACTGTTGCTATATACAATGATCTCCTAGTTCTATTCACTTCACTTAGCATCACTTCATGTAAACCTCTCCAGGCCTCTTTAAAATCATCTTGCTTATCATTTCTTACACAACAATAATATTCCATAGCATTCATATACCATAACTTATTCATCCATTTTCCAACTGATGAACATTCACTTAGTTTTCAGTTTCTTGCCACTACAAAGAGGGCTGCCACAAACATTTTTGCACATGTGGCTCCCTTTCCCTCCTTTATTATTTCTTTGGGATATAATCCCAGTAAAAAAAAAAAATTATTAGAGAGAGGAAATTCCAATTGCAAAAAGTTCCATTGTCCCATCCAAATTACCAATCCTTTCCCACTGACTTTCCATCCTTATTTCTATATACTATGACTTTGTAATATTAAACAAGATATATACATATATTTCACCTTTTACTGTACCAGTCTAAGATGGGTCCAAACACTTATACATGGAACTTTTATATTCTTTCACACAACATTAGAGTTCATTTCAATTTGCTTATCAGGTTTTATGAAAATGCCATTTTTTTTCTTATTGGCAATGTGGTGCAGCTGAAAGGTTTGAATAAAATGTGTTTTTGTTGTTGTTTTATCATTTTTTAAATTTGTGGCCCACATGTATATTCTGTGTTGAAGTGAGATAACAATTTCTTGGGAAACCAAAAGCGCAGAATAAAATAGAAAGGATAGTTAGGATAAATTTGACTTGTATTTCTTTTAAAGATTTTTGACTAGTGTAAAACTATTGCTGCCACAAGAAAGTCGAAAGAGGCTATAAATCTTATTAGCCAGAAAATACTTCATCTCTTTTACAAAGCAGTCTGAAAGACAATAGAAAGAAAAAAGTCCTGGATTATTTGAACCTTAGTTTGTATCTCACCTTACTCGCTTAAAACTATGGAGTTGGGGAAAATATTTTAACTTTCCTGGCCCTGAGCTTCTTCATTAGTTGACCAGTAAGTTCATAAATCTCTGAGCCTTTAAAATATAAACTATTCAAATTTAACAGGATTTTATTACCAATGAATTATTCTTAATGTTACAAAAAGGGAATGTTATAAATAGTAATTTAATTAAATATATATTTGTCCTTAACACTTATTTTAATCAAAACCCAAACCAATTTCCTCCCTGGTCTGATCTCTTATTTTAAAATATGAGAAAGAAAATGTTTTGTAAGTCTTTAAATCTAGAAATCCTGGTGGTTTTCCTTTCCCAAAATACTATTTTTATTATTGGTGTATAATTTATTATTACTCAGCTGGCAATACTCTCAGACTTAAGCCAAACTGAATTTATTAAGCCATTCTTCCCCTTGACAATGACAAGAAGAAAAGGTAGGAAGAAAGAGCTTATCTAAAAGAACTTCTTTTTGTGAATAGGGTCACTAGCTGGCACAATAGATAGAGTATTGGGTTTAAAGTCAAGAAGCTTCGTCTTCATGAATCCAAATCTGTACTCAGAAACTTGCTAGCTGTGTGACTCTAGACGAGTCACTTAAAGACCCTATTGTCTCAGTTTGCTTTTGTAAAATGAACTGGAGAAGGTAATGGCAAACTACTCCAACATCTTTATCAAGAAAACTTCAAATGGGAACACAAAGTCTGACACACCTGATACTATTGAACAACAAAAAGACTTGTGAATAGGATGACAAAACTACTTTGAAAGAAGTGTATATATATATATATATATATATATATATATATATATATATATATATATATATATATGTATCCATGTGGTGTGAGGACTTGAAAGAATACAATGCTAATTCAGTTCAGTCTTTGTTGTCTTCACAAAGAAAACAGAAATGACTTTACTATGTTGATATCAAGGTAAAAAATATCCAACTGAGGTTTATCAAAACAATATGACCTTGAAAAGTTCTGCCATAGGTTAAGCACAAATAGTCTATATGAATCTTTGGAGAGGATATGTCTCTAAATTTGTGCATTTCATGTTTGTTTTGAGGTATTACAATTCTCCTTAGAGCACAGGAGGTCACCATATGCTGGGTGATTCTGTGCCAATGTCTCCCATGTTTGCAATCAATTCCGATGTTTTTCAGAAAGACTTTGAAAGTGTCCTTGCATCACTTTTGATTTCTTTGTGAGTACTTGCCTTATGTGAGTTTTCAGTAAAATAGTATTTTTAGGCAAACAATGTTTGCCCAATGAGATTGATCTCTCTTCAGTAGAGTTTGAATGTTTGGCTGTTCAGCTTCAGAAAGGACTTAGTCATCTAAGTTCCTAGATCTTTATCTTATCTAGCTGAGTGATCTTCAAAATCTTCCTAAGACAGTTCAAATGGAAGTGACTCATTGTCCTGGCATGATACTGGCATACTATCCAGCTTTTATAGGTATATAACAATGAGGTCTGTACAATGGCTCTGTAGATCTTCAGTTTGGTAGGCCTTCTAATACAACGCTTCTGCATTTTCCTTTACAGTCTCCCAAATACTGAAATAGTTCTAACATGTATCATTCTTATTATCTATGTGGACATTTCTAGAAAATATACAGCCAAGGTAAATGGCTTTATTGACAGCATTTAAGATTCCTCCATTTGCTGTAAACCATGGTTAAATCTATTCATGGTGTGGGGTGGGTGAGTGGAGAACCTCTTTTCTTGATATTCTTGTTAAAATTATCACAAACAACAGAAAATAGATCCATATTGTGTTAATCTCAGCTTCAGAGGCCTCATTAAGTGCACAATCAAGTGCAAACAAAAAGTTACACACCAGTTTTCCCTCTACTTTACTTTTTACTTATAATTTTTAAAGTTAAATAATTTGTCCTTGTTGAGGTAGCTGATCTTGACACTATTTTCATTATCATCGAAAGCATCCAGCAACATCACTGAAAAAAACATCATGCTTAAAAATCATGGGAGCAAGCATATAGCGCTCTGGCCCCTTCTGAAGCCACACAGGCTCTCAAGTGATTATATTCCAAGTGAGGATTCAGTCTCTTAAGAAAACACTGCAAAGATCTTATCAGCCAGGACTAAGAGAGAGACCCTGCCTATGATTATCATGGGATAACTTACAACCTTTTCCTTTATAGAGATGAACAATAAAGGCATTCTTGACTTCCTGGATGATAACATCTTCTTGCCAAACAATACTGGAAAATTTCAGTCAGTTTGTGCTTCAACAGTAGACGCCCTTCCTGGTAAATCTTAGTTTAAATAAAATCAGCTTTGGATGCTTTGTCACACAGGAGGAATCTAATAACATTCAAAATCTCTTCTTCAGTTGTATATTCAGCTAGAGAGGGATTGACTTTAACCTGTAGTATCTGATCAAATACTACAGTTTTGATCAAAATATAGCACTAATCAATCCATCATCATTGAATAATTGAGATGCTCTATAGGTTTTTGGCCCAAAAATAATCTTCAGGGTATCATAAAAGTGTTTTGGATTGTTATTACCAGTATAAAACTGAACTTCATCTGCCTTCTTAATAAGGCAAGAATCCTTCATCTCTATAAGCTTTGTTTTTACTTTAATTTTGTTGGAGTTAAATTCTGCTTCTTTATAGAAGCGTAAACTATGCTGCTAGTAAATCCTGTGGAATTTAATTTTTTTAGTAGCTACAGTAAGTTAAGGTAAAAGTTGAATGAATCATGATTTGTCAAGTATTTTAACATAATTAACATATAGTGGATATCCTGCCATCTAGGGGAGGGGTGGAGAGTTGGGGGGGAAAAATTTGTAACAGAAAGCTATGTAAGGGTTAATATTGAGGAATTACCCACACATATGTTATACAAA
The DNA here is from genome assembly GCA_023553655.1 of Myrmecobius fasciatus. Lineage (NCBI taxonomy): Eukaryota > Metazoa > Chordata > Mammalia > Dasyuromorphia > Myrmecobiidae > Myrmecobius > Myrmecobius fasciatus. The sequence continues at coordinate 67,807 of JAJPUD010002133.1, forward strand.
TAAAATTTAAAAAAAAAAGTTGAATGATTCAGTTGGACATCACAGATAGAAAGTAGCCTTGAAAAGAGCTTGACAGGGCTTACTAATCTTTTCTGAACACCCCCACACTACACAGTGATAATTACTCATATGTAAATATCAAGTTATGATTTGCAAAACGTTTATCTCCCATGCTGTGGAGTAAACAGATTGATATAAATCCCTTTTTTGCCCATAAGAACCTAGGACTAAGATATACCAATCCAACAAGTCTCTGCCAAGATCATATTATATGACAAACACTGGAAATATTAATATTTGTACACAGAACTATAGTCCCTGACCTCAAGTAGTTTAGATTCTAAGAGGGTACTATAACATATTAGAAAAAGCTGAAAAGGGTGAAGGAGTCTGATGCTAAAGTCATGAGAGTCAGGATTTCATCATGGAAAGGAAAAAAAGATATGATTGGCCTGAGTGTTTTCTTTAAAATGAAGATTCTCAGAGAAACTAGTCATTCATGTTATCATGTCCCCATGATCACAATAATTCTACACTCCTTTCACTACACTATGCTGCCTCTTTGTCATGACAGAGAAGTTGCTAAAAAAGAAAAAGAAAGAGAGTCAAAGTATTAATTCATCTTCTCTTCCTACAAATACCTTTCCTTCAGTCTCCCCCCAAATAAGAACCTTTGTGTCACATATTCACTCTTCCATACACAAACTTTTGGCTTCTGGAGTCCCTTCCAGTTCTAGATGTATTATGATGATAATGGTGCTGTCAGGGTCTGAGATTTTGGGACCCCAGTAAAAGAAGTTTGTCCTTGAATTGAGGATCAAAAGGTGTGGTCTATGATTCCCTTGGTAAACATGAAACCCCTAAACTGGTTGAAGATTGCTGGTAATGGTTTCATTATAATAATAATGGCTGTTTAAAGTGGTCTTAGAAAACAGCTTGCTTCCAGGAAGTGCTCTGATATTGAAAGAAGAATTAGACCCTCTGAAATTGAATACCTCCTTTCAATACAAACTTAATTGCTGATGATTGGGTGTGGGCATATGGACAAATGGCATGATCACAGAGAGGGAAAGGAAGGTAGGCAAGGAGGAGGGGGTCAGGTGATGAGATGAGGCTAGGAGAGAAGGGAAGATATAAGCAATGCTGGTGGTAAGGAAAAGATGGCACAGCAATGGAAATGATGGAGGCGATGAAGCCTGAATAAAGAACTGCCATAATCTATCCTCTGGCTCCTCATGACACTCCTTTGAATAGACATGCTGAGCATTTCCGGAATGCTCACTGAAGATCTTAACAAAGAGGTGAGACTCTTAACATAGAGATAAGACCCACTGCCATTAGGTACAATACCTAATATGGTGCTATTTTTCTTTTCCCTTTTCTGTTTCAATATTTTCATCCTCTTCTCATCCCTTCAATTAAGGAGGAAAGTAGATCTGATAAGAAACACATGGTTTAATTGTCCCCAAGGATACAATAGATTTTCTCAAATGTCTTGTTGATATTCTAAGACATCTCTATACTTAGTATAGTAATTTTCATACATAGGGATATGATAATATATATTTCTTGAATGAGTGAACTACTCCATCTAACGATGTTATTAGTAATAGAAATAAGGTTAGCTGTACATTCAGTTGGGAATATATTTGATTTCTAGTGAGGCTGCTTTTTTCTCTTAAATAATGGAAAGAACAGTGGATTTGGAAAGCTAAATTTTGACCAAGTCACAAGTCTCAGAGCCTCAGTTTTCTAAATTATAAGATGATGAGTTGACATAGATTATTCCTGTTTTATACATTATTTATATTTATCTATTATATATATTTATATATTCCTGCCAGTTCTAAAACTATGATTCTCTAAATTTTCATATATTCATGCTTTAATTTTATTGGGAATAGTCAATAACAAAAATTGTGATAAGTCATTTCTGAGATTTATCTTCTCTCTTGCCCTATTTTCAAAATTGACTCACCTCTAGTTTCCTGTTTTCCATGAGTTTTCCAATATTACTGATAAGATTTCTACAGTTATATCAATATGTTCTTGCAGCACCTGGATTGTAATTAACATGACCCTAAAGCCACAGTATCTTTAAAATTGTTAACCAGTTAATTGTTCACTTTTCAGTCTAAGCATTTATACCTCAAAAATCAGGAATCACTACATATCTACACTAGATTTATTGTTTTTTTGATTGTCTAGACTGACAATGTTATAGAATTAACTTTAAAGTATTTGTGTATTTTGCATACAAATGTATATGTACATATATACAATACATATTTTGCAATTTTTTTCAAATATCTCTATCTATACACATATACATGTGTGTATTATATGTATATTTTTCCATAGAGCTGATTATTAAAATTTTTCACCAGACTTCTATAATAATTTTATAAAAATTAATTTTGCTGAGTAGCAGGCAACAGAAAGCTCAGAGAATGAAGTCATCACCAAACTAGAGGCTAGTCATTATCATCATACTAGTAATTGGCATTTATATAGCACTTTGAGGTTTACAAAGTACTTTGTCTTCATTATCTCAACCTCACAACATTCCTGGTTTCAATTCTCTCTTGACCAAGTATCCAGTGAATATGAAGGTAAGAGCTGATTGTTGTTTATCCTTGGTTTAAGAAGAGGTCCAATGGGATGACATCTTGACTGAATTGGATGCAAGTAGACAGAATTGCAAAAAAAGTTATCAGACTCATTATCTCTTCCAAAGTCATCAGAGCCCATGACTGGAGATGATCCAGAATGCAGTGACAGACCTTGGCATGTTCAATGTACAACCATGATATAATGGATGCAACACACTTTGACAACTTAAATGCTATAAAAATGCCACTTATTGCTATTATTAATAACCTAGAATTACCAAAGCTCCAGTTTAAGGACTTTCTAAGCCTATTCTCACACTTCTGCTGAACTAAGTAATATATATTGAGCAAAATGGGTATACTGTTAACATTTGACTCTAAGGAGGACAGGCACTATATATATACATGCTTTTAAATTTAATCTGCATAACTTTTGCTTTCTAAGTCTCAACAATTTTGATGGATACATTCGCAGATATAAAATGCTGACACTAAAAATTTGAAAATTTAAAATGCATCTTCATAAACTGTTTAATAATCATTTTAAGTACATACTTAGATGAGACACAATGGTCTGTGGTCCTGTTTCTTAATCTGTAAAGCTGTATGAATCCCCAAATCTGTATTCCTTCTATCCTTAAATCTGTGTTCCTATCAATAGTATGAGTAGTTTTAAAAAGCTGAATAAAAGAGCACTGGGGAAAATAAGTTTAAAAGCTTTATTAGCTAGTGATTCAATTATAATATGTGTCTTATTTACTAATTGTTAATGTGGTAAGTCACAACTTCATGAATTTTGGTTTCCTCAATAAATAATAACAGCTATTATGCCTCTGCTCATAATAAGAACACCTTTTTCAAGGTGTTATATGAAGAAAAAATATAGTAATATGAGTAAACTGCTTTGCCATTTTCAAAAGTGATAAATGTGTGAACTACTATTATTATATGAGAACAAAAAGTTATTAGAATTATGAAAAAAGTCCTCCATCCCCACCTCAGGTTATGTCATACACTTAAAAAACCCCACAAGATTATTAATAAGTTCCTTCTTAAAAATGCTACAGAATAAAATCTGAATACAATCTGCCTTCCTACTCTGGTTCCTCCATACTAGAAAGGACTCTTTTGAGGGTTTGGCAAAACAAATTAGCCTAAAATGCAGGCTGGGTTAAAATGAGCTAAACAGGAAGCTCTGTTATTCCCCACTGTTGGTGATCACTTTGAAACTGAGCAACCCCTCTTTGCTCCAATAGACGGAAGCAACCTCTGGCTGTATTATCTTCAAGTTCTTACCTCTCCCTTTGACCCAACTCACAAGATCAAATTGCATTTCTTTCATGATTTTCTAGCACTCTAGCTCCCTGATTTGGTGAAAAAGGAAAAAAAAAAAAAAAAGGAGGGGATAAATCTCTTTTATGCTTGAAGGGTTGAACTAACCTCAACTCCTTTGGGGTGGAGGAAACCTTTCCAAGAACTTTCTCCTGGAACTTTGCTGGTGAGTACTTGGTAATATTCTTTCCCTTTTTTATGAAAAATTCAACGGTTGTTTTGTTTTGTTTTTCAAGGCTCGGGGTGGGGAGAGAGACTTAGAGACAGGGATAGGGAGAGCAGGACAACATGCATTCACAGGAATGAAAACTGATCCTCCCTTTGCTCAAAATAAACAGACATTCAAATGTAAAATCTAGCTTTTAGCATCTGAAAATTTGAGCTTTTACTCTGAAGGAAGCTGAGAATGTGCCTTTACTCTGAATCATTTATATTCTTATAAAGATGGGGAAATAGTTGCCTGTTAAAATGTTCAAAAATAAGATTTAACAATGAAAAAAGTCCAGGAAGTGTGATCTTTTACTTTTCCATGTTGAATAATTATTTTCATGAAGAATTGTATTTCCCTTAAATAATGATAGCCTGTATTTTGAATTTAAAAAGATTATATTTTTCGTTTATGGAGTCTTCTTTGTGGATAAAAATGATTTGAGGAATCCTCTTCAACTTGTTGAAATGAATTTAGTGTCATTTAAAAATTAAGCATAATCTCCAAAGTGAAAAGTTTTGTAAAAGTATATATTAATATTTCTAGTGATATTTGTTAACTTTCATAGTCAAGGCATCTTCATAATGATAATTAACCAATGATTAAGGATGGTCCAATTCTTAACTTTGCAGTCTTAAAGCAGAACAAAAGAGAACAAAGTGTCAGTTAAAATGGGCAATCATGAAGTTAGAAAGACCTGATTTCTATTCCTTCTTTTAACATATATTAGCTATATGAGTGGACATATCACTTAATCAGTGCCCAAGGCAACTCCCTAAACTGGAAATATAGAATTGCAGATCAACATCCTATGATTATTTATTCACCCTAAGAATCCTTTACAATGAAGAAATCATAGATCTGGATTTTTTTCTAAAGAGAACAAATATGTTTTAAATCAGTTCTTTAGTTTGATGTAACACAATATGAAACCATTCTGAATCTCTTGGGCTAAGCATAACCCAGCATAGATTCAGCTAGTGTGATATAGCAGTTAAAAAAAAAAAGGCAAACTACTGAACCAAACAGTTTTTAGTATTTGAGGAGAGTTCATTCTTTAAAATTTTAAGAAAGGAGAAAAAACATCAAAGAATGTCAGAGAAACAGTTCAGTGTAAGAAAAAGAAAAAAAGAGAAATGATAAGCAACAGAGTCAATATGACTCAGTGCTCTGGAAATTAGTCACAAAATGACTTTGGATAATAACAGCATGATAGGAACCTAAGCCCTCCTTCCTGAGAGTCTAACGGGGCAGCCAAGGAAGGAAGCAGACAAGCCAGATAGTCATATTTGTAGTAGAAGTACACTGTGTTTATGTCACAAGAGAATGAAAAGATCAGGACATCTTAAAAAAAACCAACAGAGGTTTTTGACCTCCAAAATTCTGTCTTTACAATATTTATAGGAAATCTTCAAATTCAGCAATTAAATAACAAAAATTATATATTCATATCCTATCCAACCTTACAATAAAAATTCAAAATAATTGAAGAAAAATGGGAAAAATGAAGTAAAAGATCATCTTTTTGGAATCTATGAGATAAAACTCATTAAATATTAAAAGAGTTCATTTAAAAGATGTAAATCATAACAAAGAAATATGTAATGTTATGTTTTATAATGGACAAGCATTTGTCACTATTTTGGTACTACTTTGTTATTTTTAAAAATGCATTGCTCTATTATGCTGTATATAATAAAGAGCAAAATATTAAAGATAAAGGAAGACATCAAATTAACTAAAAGAAAATTTGAACCTAGTGTTTTCTATCTTAAAAACCTATACTAAGCCTGACTATTCAGTTCCTGATTAGGTGGGTTATGATATCAATTGTTGATTAAAAGAATAAATCTGTGATTTGTTTTATAATTATTTCCTTTAAATTACATTAAGTGATTTAAAGGGAAATCTCTTTTCACTAAAATATATTATATATATATATATATATATATATATATATAAATCTACTAGATCTCAAAGTTTGAAGTTTCAACATCTATGTTTGGAACCATACAAAATATTTATCTTCTAATCCCAGTTCCAATGCTTTCTAGTCATATGTATGACAGGAGGATTTCATTTAATTTTTAAAGTATTCATGTCCCTTGTTATGCAATCCACCACTGATCTATTCATTCTCATGTTGACTCTTTTTTAAATATTTATTTGGAAACCTCCTCTCTGTGTCTGTGCTTTCCTAGTTCCCTAGGTGCCAGTTGTCCCCAACTGTTCCCACTTCCCACTTCTCAAGATAAGTAAACTTTTCAAACTCCATAGCCCCCACAAGGATTACCTAATATAAATTCATAGACTGCTTTCTCTGGCTCTTCCCAGAGTTATAGGCAATTCAGAGTTTTGCATGCTGATAGTTCACAGTTTCAGTACCAGCAGTCTTTTGCTCCTGGAGGGCTATGACCAAAATGACTGTTGAGCACTAAGCAAAATCCCACAGCTTGGAGTCAGAATCTCTAAGGCACTAGAAAAAAGGAGAAGAAAATCAGGTGTAGTGCAAGTGTGGGTGTTCATGTAACCTTTTGTCATGCACTTAGGTCTAGTAGTGCAGTCTAGTAGCTGGCAGTATGGGAGGTGGCAAAAGGGAGTTAAGTAAGGTCAGGGTCAACAAGCAGGTTTGCATAGATTTTCCAAAAAACATTCCTTTGTATTTTAGATGTCCTAGATCATGGAAAAAAAGCTTGAAGTTGTTTTATCTTTCAGCCATAATTTTTGTCTTGGAGAGGTTTGAGAGCTCATGGGGATTGGACAAAATTTCTAGTCCACCACTTGTCAATCACATGACCATGAGATAACATTAGCAAAGCACTTAACAAAATTCATGGTATATAGTAGGCATTTTTTAAAAAGTTTGTTTCTTTCCCAGTAGTACAGAGAATATAGAGAGACAGTATAGCTGCTGTAGGGAGGAGGAGAGGGGTTAGGAAAGACTTTGTGTAAAAAGTGAGATTTGATCTGAATCTTGCAGGGAAGTAGACATGGTGAAAAATAACTGCATTCTAGGCATTCAGAAGAGCAAAAGTCAGGGTGCTGTGGTATAAATTATCAAGTGTAAAGTACAGCAATAGGCCTAATTATTCTGGTACTTGTATTGAAGCACATTAGAATAGAAAAACTTGAGGTAGCATGACTAAAGAAGAAAATATTACAGTAATCCAAGAGAATGGATTCCTGAGTGGAGAGGAGGGAATTAAACAAGAATACTATAGAGATGGAAATGATAAGAATTGGTAAAGGGCTATATATTTGGAATAAATTAATAACAAAAAAAGAATAAAGAATAACAGAAAGAATAATAGTATCCTTGATGGTAACATGCAAGTTTTGATTAAGGATAGATTTAGGGTAAACATAGGGAAATATATTTTGATTATTTTATATTCTATATGCAGTTTGCTACCCAGGACTAAAATATATATACTTTAGTATTTTAGCTTTATTGGTCTAGAAATTCTCTTCACTGTTTACTTGCGATCTATTTAAGTAACTTTAGGATTCTCAGAAAACTTAAGAATTCATATTTTGTGGTTACTATTGCTATACTTGGCTGTCCATTTGTTATCTTTCATTCTTAATATATGAGTAGTCCATCTCTCAGTTACAAGGGTTATTTACTTATTGCTTAACAGATTAGGAAGCCAAGTCCCATAGGGTTTGAGTTATGTGCTAAGGGTCACACAACAATTTGTGGAGAAGTTAGAATTAAAATTCAGGTCTCCTTATTTAAATTTGTTTGCCCTACACCCCCCCTTTTAAACAACATTTTACTTTATTTTTTTTTTAGTAAAGCTTTTTATTTTCCAAACACATGCATGGATAATTTTTCAACATTAACCCTTGCAAAACCTTGTCTTCCAATTATCTGTTCTCTTCCCTCACTACCTCTCCTAGATGGCAAGTAATCCAATATATGTTAAACACAGGAGAAATATATTCTAAATGTAATATATGCATTCATATTTATATAATTATCTTGCTGCAAAAGAAAAACAAAATCAAACAGGAAAAATGAGAAAGAAAATAAAATGGTAGCAAACAACAAAAAGAGTGAAAATGCTTTTGAACCATACTCAGTTTCTTCATCCTCTATCTGGGTGTGGATGATTCTTTGGATCACAAGATCATTGGAACTGATCTGAATTATCTCATTGTTGAAGAGACCTGCCATCCACCAGATTGATCATCATATATTCTTGTTGTTGCCATGTACAATTATTGCCTGGTTCTGCTCATTTCACTTAGCATTAGTTCATGTAAGTCTCTCCAAGCCTCTCTGACATCATACTTCTTATTGTTCCTTACAGAACAATAATATTCCCTAGCATTAATGTACCATAATTTATTCAGCCATTCCACAACTGATGGGCATCTACTCAGTTTCCAATTTCTTGCCACTATGAAAAGGGCTAGCACAAACACTTTTGCACATGTGAGTCCCTTTCCCTCCTTTAAGATCTCTTTGGTATATAAGCTCAGTAGAAACACAGCTGGGTTAAAAGGTATGCACTGTTTGATAATTCTTTGGGCATAGTTCCAAATTACTCTGCAGAATGGTTGGACCTGTTCACAATTCCACCAACAATGTATTAGTGTCCCAGTTTTCCCACATCCCCTTCAATATTCATCATCATTTTTCCTGTCATCTTAGCCAATCTGAGAGGTGTGTAGTGGTATGTCAGAGTTGTCTTGATTTGCATTTCACTGATCTATAGTGATTTGGAGCATCTTTTCATATGACTAGAAATGATTTCAGTTTCTTCATCTGAAAATTGTCTGTTCATATCCTTTGACCATTTATCAATTGGAAAATGCCTTGAATTCTTTTTTTTTAATTAAAACTTTTTATTTACAAAACAAATGTATGGGTAATTCTTCAACATTGACCCTTACAAAGCTTTCTGTTACAAAATTTCCCCCCCTAGTCCCGACCCCTCCCCTAGGTGACAGTCCACTACATGTTAATTACATTAAAATACTTGACAAATCAAATATATGTATACATATTCCCACACTTATCTTGTTGTGCCAGAAAAATCATGTCTACAAGAAAAAAAAATCTGAGAAAGGAAACACAATGCAAGCAAACCAACAGAGAATGAAAATGTTATGTTGTGGTCCCCATTTCATATCCCCCTCTCTCTAGGTGTATATGGCTTTCTTCACTGAACAACTGGAACTGGTTAGAAACATTTCATTGTTAAAGATATCCATGTCCATCAGAATTGATCATCATATAGTATTATTGTTGCCCTGTATAATGATCTCCTGGTTCTGCTCATTTCACTCAGCATCAGTTCATGCAAGTCTCTCCAAGCCACTCTAAAATCATCCTGCTGGTCATTTCTTATAGAGCAATAATATTCCATAATTTATTTATATAGCATAATTTATTCAGCCATTCTCCAATTGTGGGCATCCATTCAGTTTCCAGTTTCTAGCCACTACAAAAAGGGCTGCCACAAACATTTTTGCACATGTGGGTCCCTTTTCCTCCTCTAAGATCTCTTTGGGATATAAGCCCAATAGAAACACTGCTGGGTCAAAGGGTATGCACAGTTGGATAACTTTTTGAGCATAGTTCCAAATTGCTCTCCAGAATGGTTGGATCCTTTCACAGATCCACCAGTAATGTATCAGTGTCCCAGTTTTCCCACATCCCCTCCAACATTCGTCATTATCATTTCCTATCATTTTAGCCAATATGACAGGTTTGTAGTGGCACATCAGATTTGTTTTAATTTGCATTTTTCTGATCAATAGTGATTTGGAGTACCTTTTCATATGACTAGAAATAGTTCTAATTTCATCATCTGAAAACTGTCTGTTCATATCCTTTGACCATTTATCTATTGGAGAGTGTCTTGAATTCTTATAAATATAAGACAATTCTCTAGATATTTTAGAAATGAGGCCTTTATCAGAACCCTTAAATGTAAAAATGATTTCCCAATGTATTGCTTCCCTCCTAATCTTGTCTGCATTAGTTTTGTTTGTACAAAAACTTTTTAACTTAATATAGTCCAAATTATCAATCTGGTGTTCAATTAAGAGTTCCAGTTCTTCATTGGACACAAATTTATTCCATCTCCACAGGTCTGAGAGGTAAACAATCCTATGTTCCTCTAATTTGCTTATAATATCACTTTATATCTAAATCATGAACCCATTTAGATCTTATCTTGGTATGTGGTGCTAGGTATGGGTCAAGCCCTAATTTCTTCCACACTAGTTTCCAATTTTCCCAGCAGTTTTTGTCAAATAGTGAGTACTTATCCCAAAAGCTGGAGTCTTTGGGTTTATCAAATACTACATTGCTATAGTTATTGCCTAGTTTGTCCTGTAATTCTATCCTATGCCACTGATCGACTACTCTATTTCTCAGCCAGTACCAAATGGTTTTGATGACTGCTGCTTTATAATATAGTGTTAGATCTGGTACAGCAAGGCCACCTTCATCAGCCTTTTTTTTTCATTAATTCCTTTGAAATTCTTGACCTTTTGTTCTTCCAAATGAATTTTACTACTATTTTTTTCTAAATCTGTAAAATAATTTCTTGGGAGTTTGATTGGCATGACACTAAATAAGTAAATTAGTTTGGGTAGTATTGTCATTTTTATTAAATTTGCTCAGCCTACCCATGAGCACTTGATGTTTTTCCAGTTGGTTAGAACTGACTTTATTTGTGTGGAAAGTGTTTTGTAGTTTAGTTCATATAGTTCCTGACTTTTTCCTTGAATGCCTTGAATTCTTATAAATTTGTATCAGTTCTCTATATATTTTAGAAATGAGACCTTTAGGAGCATCTACGTGGCCCAGTGCATAGAGCACCAGCTCTGAAGTCAGGAAGATCTGAATTCAAATATTGTCTCAGACACTGAACACTTCCTAGCTGTGTGACCCTGGGCAAGTACTTAACTCCAATTGCCTCAGCAAAAAAAAAAAAAAAAAAAAAAAAAAAAAAAAAAAGAAAGAAAAGAAATGAGGCCTTTATTAGAACCCTTAAATGAAAAAAATGTTTTCTCAGTTTATTGCTTCCCTCCTAATCTTTTCTACATTAGTTTTCTTTTTACAAAACTTTTTTAACTTAATATAATCAAAATTATCTTTTCTATGCTCAATAATGAGCTGCAGTTTTCTTTGGTCACAAATTCCTTCCTTCTTCACAGATATGAAAGATAAACTATCCTATGTTCTTCTACTTGCTTGTAATATCACTATATCTAAATCATGAACCCATTTTGAACTTATCTTGCTATGTCGTGTAAAGTGTGGGTCAATGCCTAGTTTCTGCCATACTAGTTTCCAATTTTCCCTGCAGTCTTTATCAAATAGTAAGTTCTTATCCCAAAAGCTGGGGTCTTTGGGCTGGTCAAATACTAGATTGCTTTAGTTATTGACTATTGTGTCCTGTGATCCTAACCTATTCCATTGATAGACTATTCTATTTCTTAGCCAGTATCAAATGATTTTGATGACTGCTGCTTTATAATATCATCTTAGATCTGGCACAGCGAGGCCACCGTGGTTTGCATTTTTTCCATTAATTCACATGAAATTATTGACCTTTTGTTTTTCCAGATGAACTTTTTTATTATTTTTTCTAGATCTGTAAAATGTTTTCTTGGAAATTTGATTAGTATGGCACTAAATAAGTAGATTAATTTAGATAGTATTGTCATTTTTATTATATTCTCTTGGCCTACCCATGAGCACTTGATATTTAACCAATTGATCTGACTTTATTCATGTGGAAAGTGTTTTGTAGTTTTGTTCATATACTCCCTGACTTTCCCTTGGCAAATGGATTCCCCAGAGATAGAATATGTGGTATTATATACTCTATAACAGAGCCATTTATAAGCAAAAGCTAAGCCTTAGCCTTCTATCTATATGTGATGATGATAATATTGCCATTATCTATATCCTGAGTGTGTAAGGAAATTCCATGTTAAATGTAAAGTTCCATGTTAATGCCAGTCTTTGTGATTATTATTGAGTCCCCAGTTTGGCAGCCATTGTGATTCTGCAATGTTAAAATTCTTAAGGAATTAATTTCACTTTGCTTAATTTCCCCAAAAATCTGATTTCTGGGAAATAGTAAATGGTCAGCTTTAAGAAGTTGACCAGTTCATCAGAATATTGGCAAAATTCCTGGCAAACTAATACAACACAAAGTCAAAAGAGTTATTTCATTAGGCTTTGCTTCAGTGACCTGAAATTATCAATGTGGACTTATTCATCAAATGAGTCAAAATGTGCTATCCGGTTTCATCCTTATGTTTTCATGTGCTTACATAAGATTGCATATCCATTGGGAACAGGTGAACCTTTGAATTATTTAACATAAAATTTTGCCTACTTTATGGCAGAATTGAAAATTGGATAGGAAGATGCTGATTTATATATTGCCACCTCAAACACTTTTTGGATTTCTTCATGTGTAATGTGAGGGGATTGAGTCATATGACTTCTATAGTCCCTTCCACATTCTCAGCATTCTGCTTTAAGAAAAACAGCAAGACAAATTATAAAAAATAATTAATTAAATAAACAAAATTACATTTTTGTGACCAAGTTCACACATAACACTTTTAATTTCTAAAAAGACATGTCTATTATTCATCAAGGGTAGAAAAACCTAGAATCATGATAAACCAGACTTTAAAAAATTAAGGGCATATTTACATTCTCTAGTCTAAGACACTTGTTGATGGCCAGATGCCTGATTACTTCAAAAGAGACAAGATGATGCAGAGGGGTTGGTGAGGTATAGAACAGGAAAACAGAAGAGTTGAGAATGGGTGATATCTATTTTCTCATTAAAGTAGAAGTCAATGTCTCTTATTGAGTATGGAAAGAAAGCGATGGTGAAGATGGTTTGAGGGAAAAAGAACATTTCTATGCAAATCATCTAAAAATAATGATAGAATTGTAACAGGACATAACCTCAGAGTTCATCTTGGCCAGCCTCCCAGTTTTCAGGTAGTAATAATTGACTTAGTATCATAGATTTAAGAGTTGAAGGAATCTCAGAAGCCAGTGATTCAAACCATATTATTTATTAGATGAGAAAACTGAGATCTACAGCAGAGGTAGGGTGTAAGTGACTTGCCCAAGAAAACATCAATATTAGGTTATGAAGGCAGGATTTAAATGCAGGTCCCCAAAGGTTATAGTACATTAGTATCAGTACCAGGATATGAACCCAGACCTTTCTGATTCTGAATTTAATGATCTTTCCTCAATACTTTGCTGAGTCATAGCATATCATCTGAAATAATGTATGTAAAATATTTTTGTAAACATTTAAGTGATGTATATTAGTTATTATTTTTACTATTTGTTGTTTTTGTTTTCATTATTTTCCACATAATTAGTTTGAGCCTATTTAAACATTCTGTAAAAAGAGGCCAGCTTAAACAAAGGTAAAATTTGATCTCATGACTCATTCATTGATCTTGTTACACAGGCTGTAATGCAAACTGTTAATTGATTGATTGATTTATTAAGTTCCTTCTGTGTGGTTTACAGAATTCATAGAAAATGATAGTTTTTTTAATTAATTAAAACAAATCCTGTTTTAACAATAACTTCCAAACATCACATTTTCCCCTTATGCCTGGTCCCAAGATTACTGGGATCAACTTTTCTGTGCTTGTGTAATAAGAAGGCAATTATAGGAAATGTGCTCACATGAATAATGAGGTTAATAGATTATAATCTTTAAGGGGTTTATTTTTTTTAAATTTTTATTGACACTGCTTCAATATTTCATTCTCAACAATGAAACTAAGCAATGAACTCATAGATTCTCCATTTTTCTGAGTGCCTTTTAGATCTTAACAATTAAAAGTTTATAGTTCTACCCAGGCAAAATTATGTGTACTTCACCAGCAACCAGTTCCAATCAGACTTTGTTTTCTCAGATTTTATAGGTTGTCTAAAAAGCATTCAGCTTTCCTCCATTTGCCAAATTATTCTCTTCCTTACATAATAAAAGCATTTGCTACTTCAGCTTTTGATAGTTAACTTGGAAAGTAATGGTAAGTCAGCCTGACTTTCAAATTTCACAAATTCTACTCTTATCTGCACATGCACCTAAAAGGTATGAGCTTTCATTTTTGTTTTTCCTTTTTTGGTCTGTTTTTTCTTGGGCAGCAGGATAGTTGTCTAGATATGTATGCATCTATTGGATTTACAGGTATATATTTACCATGTTTAACATATTTTGGATTGCTTAAAATCCAGGGAAGGAATGAGTGGAAGGGGGGAAATTGCAACACAAGGTTTTGCAAAGGTAAATGGTGAAAAATTATCCTTGCATATATTTTGAAAATAAACAGTTTTATTAAAAATAATCTAGTCAGGAGCCATCATTTATTTTTTGGAGGAGGTAATAGTTAATTTATTAAAAAGAAGAAAGTGGAAAAATATTAGTATCAAAAGTTTTAAAAGAGAATTCACAATAAATACAGCAATTAAAGCTATAATTAGAAATAATTTTGCCCCATGATGTGCCAATAAAACTGGCAACTTAAGTAATTTCAAATATTTACAAAAATATAAAATAACTAAATCAGTAAGTCAAAAATAAATGATCCAAAATCACCAGAATTTAAAGAATTCTAGGACCAGATGAATTAACAAATGAATGCTATTTAACATTGAAAAAGCAATTAATTATGTTGCTACATAAATTATTTTCCAAAATAGCAAAACAAGGTATCAAATTCCATCTATGACACATATATGATTTTGGTACATCATTCAAGAGTCAAAGCAGAAAAGAATACTAAATAACAAGATCCCTAATGAACACAGAAAAATGTAAAATAAAGTATTAACAAAAAGAAAAAAAAAGGTATGAGCTTCTTTTAAAGCTAATGTAAATATTTAATGTTGATTTAAAATGTCTACAATAATCGGGTTCATTATTGTCATTATATAGGCTCCTAGAGATAAAAGATTGTATCTAATTTACTATATATAGTACTAAACAATCAGTGGAGGAGATGCAAAAGAAAGAAGAGTAAGAAAAAAAGGAGAAGAAGAAAGAGAAAATAAGAGAATAAAAGGAGAGAGAGGTAACATGAAGGAGTAGGAGAGTAAAATGGTAGATATGCTTTAGGAAAATAGTTGTCAACTGTTAAGGAGTTTGTTTGGATAGTGGATTTACATGAGACAGGGAGATTGGTTAATAGATATTAAAATAATTCATGCAAGAAGGGATGAAGTCAGGGGCAGCTAGATGACACAGTGGATAGAGCACCAGCCCTGAAGTCAGGAGGATCTGAGTTCAAATCTGATCTCAGACACTTAACATTTCCTAGTTGTGTGACTCTAGGCAAGTCACTTAACCCCAATTGTCTCAAAGAAAAAAGAAGGAACAAAATGGTTGCATGAATAGAGAGAAAGAGGAGGTTGTGAGAGATGTTATGGTATAGAAAGAATAAGATAGAACAAGACTGGATATATGGAGTAGGGAGACCAAGATGAAAGGAAGATTGTAAATTTGGATGACTTGAAGGAAGGTATTCTGGACAATAATAGGAAAATTTGAGTAAAGAGTAGTTTTTGGGGAATAGATGGTTTCTGGTTTTGTCATGTTTAATTTTCTAAGCTTATAGAACATGAAATTTTAAATGTCCAATAAGCACTTGGTGAGGGACTGAAGCTCAGAAAAAAAGACCAAAGCTGACTATATTAATATGTGAATTATCTTTATAGAAATAATGTCTAAGCTCAAGGTATCAAGAAATCAGTGGGAGCTGGACATCAAATATAAATTACTTTTTCTAAGAGGTTTGATGTAAAGGAAGGAAGTAGCAATATATGGAATTAGGTTGCTAGAATGAAGAGGACAAGTGAAAAAAATTTAAGAATAAAAGAGATCAGAATATCTTTGTAGGCAGCTAAAGAAAAAAAAAATTAGGCAGCTAAAGGGGAAAAAAACTTTTAAAGAGAAACTGGAGATTGAGGGAATACACAAAGGGCAGAAGAGAAAAAAATTTAAAAATAACTAAGCAGAGAGAAGCTTTCCCTTAATAAGACTGACCTTCTATATATTCCACTTATCTAATTCTTAGAAATTGTAGAAAAGAAGGAGCAAAGGACGAATGATATAGAGGAGTTTTAAATTTTACTTTTGGACAAGATGTAGATCATGAAGGGTGATTTTTGTAGCACATGCCAAAAAGGTAAAGAATGGGGGTAAGAAAAGTGTCTTGAGAAGAGAAAATTTGAACCTCACAATGAGGTAGAATAATAATCAACTGATAAAGATGAAAATGATTGTCCTGCAATAATAAGGATCTATCTTCAGTAAGCTCAAATAAATTTGTAATAAATCCAGTCAGCTTAGTTGTGATACTTCCTCCAGTACTATCTAGTAGTTGCAAAGTATGGAAAAAATGGAGATTTAGGTTGATTCTTCTCCTTTTTTTTCCATTCTAGAATTGGAGTTTCATAAAATAGCCTATAGGACAAGCAGGCAAAAGATAAAATGTTGAAGGATAGTATATAGCTGACTTGTTCACATAAAATTACATTATTGAAGGGAAGAAAGTTAGGTAAGAGGATGGTGATAGTGATGGGCTGGAAATCATGGTAAAAATAATAAATTGGACTTACAAAAAGTGAATCAAAGAGAGAATTATAAAAGTAGGAGCCCTGTGGTAAGTTAGGAGGAGGGAAAAGGTTTGGATAGAATAAGAAAAAAAAATCATTTTCTCCATCTAGAAGATGTCATTCATCAGATGAGTAGAGATGTAAAACCCAACTTTATGAGAGACTAGAAGTAATTATGTGAACTTGGGAGTCATCTATATAGAAAAATAATTGCATTTTAGAATTCTATATCTTGCAGATACCCTAGCTATGGATAGTCAATGAGATAAAGATTATTAACATTCCTGTTTTACTGAGGTAAAGTGAGGATGTAGGTTATGGGAGTCTGAGACTAATGAACTTAGAACTAGTAGAGTCTTTAGAGAATAATAACTTTGTATATTGAAGTCTTTTGAGGACATATTTTGAATAGAAAAACTAGGAGAGGTGTACTAAAATATCTTACTAAGGAATGATTTAGAAGTGGGTTGATGATTATGAAAAAGATCTTAACTGATTGATAAAGATGCCTAGGGAATTATAGTGGGAAAGGTATGATCTAAAAGCAAATTAATAGCTGCTTGTAGCATATTGGAAAATCACAAGGAAATTTAATTTATGTATTTTATTTAAAGAAATATATTCAATATTTTGTACTAGTAACTCTTTAAAGAATTATTTGTTTATGTTGTGGTATGATCAGCTGTGAATGATTCTATTTCCAATAGTATACTGATCCAAGACTATTCTGAAGGACTTTTTGATGAAAACTGTTATCTGTACCCAGAGAAAGAACTGATTGTGTCTGAATACAGATTGAAGCTTGCTTTTTTAAATTTTATTTTTCTTGATATTTTTGGGGGGTGGTAGGGAGTAAGAATCTATTTTTGGCAACATGACATATATATATATATTATATAAACATACATACATATATATACATATATATGTATGTATATCCATATATACATATATATATATATATATATATATATATATATATATATATATATCTTCATATTTGCCTTCTCCAATGGGGAATGATAGGTTGGGAAGGGAGGGAGAGAATCTGGAATTCAAAGCTTTAAAAACAAATGTAAAAATCGTTTTATATGTAACTTAGAAAAAAAACAAAATATAAAAAGAAAGCAAACAAAAACAGCAACTTGCTCAAAATGCTGTGTCTCTCTTTTTGACATTAGAAAAGAGCTAAAACAAGAGCTCCACATAATTTACATGATGAAAATAAAGGCTAAGTATTTGAGTTGGTTATAGTTTGATCCTCTAAATATGGCTTAAATACTATAGGAATTTGCCCTTTTCAACTTCAGGGCCTTTATAAGTTCTCTCCTTGTGGTTTCCATTTTCTATTGAGAAGGAAAAATATGAGCTGAAGTGATTGTTAAAACTTCAAATTTAGATTAGCCTATGTTTAGGCTTGTCGTATTATATATACCCAGGTTGTGGGTATGGGTAAACTTCTTTGAGCAAGCTCAAGCTCAGGAGGCTGGGTGGACTTGTAAACCAATCCACTTTCAAATGAAATTAGCTGTTGTGTGAGCCTGAGGACAGCTACCTTAAGGTTTTCTAAAATGGATGTATCAGCACAGGGGTGGGAAAGTATTTTTTAACAATAGTCAAAATATCATGTTATTTACATGCACCCTTTGAATTATTACTATATTTAGAAAAAAAAGAAAACATTTGTAGTGTTTGGGACTCAACATTGAACTGACAAGGTTAATAATGAAAATGATGATAAATCATTCTAAAAATAAATTGTGAACAAAAAATTATCATAGGATGGACTTTTTTCTAAAAAAAAAAGCTTTCTTAATTATCTAATAACTATCTCCAGAATAGATAAGCAAAAAAGAAAATAACTATTATCCTTCTCCCTCCAATTCTCAAGATTCTTCTGAAATGAATTTTTTGTCATATGACAAATAAAAAAGTTTCAGTTAATAGTGCCTTAAAGTTTTTTGTTAAGAGTTTCTTTTTTATAGGCAAGCATGTTTTCACACATCCATAATCCCAGATACTAGGAAGGCTAAGATTAGCAGATTTTGTCATATTTCTGAGCTTCAAGGGAATATGTTGTTAGTATATCAACACTAAATGCAGCATTGATATGGTTATCCCCTGATAATAAGTGGCCACCAGGTTTCATAAGGAGGAGCACAAAGGCCCAGCTCCTGTGAATGTCCGAATGGCATAAGCCTAAGTATAACAATTTTGATTTGAGGCCTAATCTACAAAAAAGTCTTAGAGAATTGTCATCACTCTGATTTTATCATGTGAAACAAATTGTTATTTATATGACTTCCTTTAAAATAAGACTACTAAGATAATTTTGTCCTTTTATTTTTTATTGTTATCATAATAAAGTCCTTCTACCAAAATAAGGCTCAAGGGATGACTCAAAGTCTTAGGAATGAGTAATTGCAGAGAAAGTTAATAAAAAGATAAGAAGGCTCTGTATTGACTTGTTAGAATTTGGAAAGTAGCAGATATACACAGACAAATTGAGGTTCCCATAGGGAAATGTCCTAAATATTTGCATTCCCACAATGTTTCTCTGTTACACCCCTTTATAAAATGATCTTTTCTCTAAGAGTAAAAAAAGCAATGTTCAAACCTTTCACTCTTCTACTTCTATTGAGGAAATTCTAACTTCTAGACAAGCATTTTCCAACTAATTCAAAGGGAAATGTGGTTTAGCAAACATACCGCTCTGTAGTTTTTTTTTTGTTTTTTGTTTTTTGTTTTTGCTTTAATTTTGGGAATTTTCCATTTGTACAAAATTCTCAAGAAATTAATATTTTTAAAAAGCAAAACTTTAGACTATAAAAATGACAAGGAAAATATCAATATGACAAAGACAAGAAATGCATTAGTTTTTTAAATTCTAAATTTTATTCAGATACAATTTCACATAGTACTCCTTTCTTTTTTTCTTTTTACATTATGAAGCATTTCTTTTACATTCATTTTAAGGTTAAGATAGAACTGAAGCATACATTAGAGGCGATCTAATTCAGCCCCTCATTGCAGAGATAATGAAACTATGGCCCAGAGAAGTTAACTGGCCTCTCCAAAGTCACAAGAATAGGAAGTTTTAGAAGCAGGATTTGAAGCGAAGTCTCCTGTTTATAGTTTACATTGTGCTTTCCATCATACTCTCTATTTCTTATATTTGTTTTGATTTGATGTTGGCCAAAGTCAGGTAAGTGATAGAAAAGATAGAACCTTGGACCTGGTCTTAGGAAACCTTACACTCAAATATAGTCTAAGATACTAATTAGATGTGCATCTTTGGGAAAGTCTCTTAACCAATATCACTTGTTTTTTTTTTTTTTCCTTTGTTACAAAAAAAAGAGGATAAGAATAGCATTTACTTCACAGGGTTGTTATGAGGATCAAATTAGATAATCTTTGCAAAGTATCTTGTAAATATATATAGATACACACAACCACACATGCTAGCTATTATTGCTAAAGAATAGTGTGTACCTTATAGAGTGCAACTACTGGCACAGTGGATAGATCACTGTCTGGGAATCAAGAAGACTCATTTTCCTCAGATCAAATATGATCTCAGTCACTTGCTAGCTGTGTGGCTTTGTCTTGTGACTGCTTGTGTATAGCAAGTCAATTAACCCTGTTTGCTTCAGTTCCTCATCTGTAAAATGAGTTGTAGAAGGAAATAACAATTATTCTGGTATCTTTGCCACAAAAACCAAGTTGGACAAAAATGAAATGATGTAACAACAACAGTACACCCCATAGACAAAAGAGCTGAAAATTACCAAAAGACATATGCATGTTTCAGTAGTTAGGTGAGAAGAGTAGGCCATGAAAAAATCAGGAGTCCTGAGTATAGAAAATCAATATACATATTGGGATTTTTTTCTCTGATTAGAAAAAAAAACTAGCAACTGGACTTTTAATCTTTTTCATTACAGTGGTTGTCTATCTTGTTTAATTGTAGCATTGGTAAAAAGTTAAAATAACTTTGAGCTACCATGAAATAGTCAACATACTGTGAATAAGAGCAATAAGAGATCATATTTAGCATTTGTTTAGGACTTTGAAGTTTTCCAGGTTTTCTTTTTTTTTTCTCAGAGAATCATGAGAATCATTCCCCAGAAAATCATAACATTTCATCACAAACACACACCACAATTTATTGAACTATTTCTCAATTGATGGTCATTGCCTCAATTTTGCCCTGAGAAGAAAGCTGTTGTAAATACTTTTGTGTATATAGGTCATTTTCCTTTTTGTCCTTCCAAATCTCTGGTGTTATTAGTCAAAGGATGAAAGGATATACATGAATTTTAGGCCCAAATCATATCTTTTGATTCTTTATTGATTAGGGCATGGCTCTTATTTCTTATAAATTTGACTCAGTTCCCTCTGTTTGAGATATGAGGCCTTATCAGAGAAACTTGCTCTGAAACTTTTTTAACAATTGCTTTTCCTAATTATATTTTCCTCCATTTGTTGTCTCTCTCCTTTCGCCATCCCTTCTCAAAAGTGTTTTGCAACTGACCACTCCTTCCCCCAATATGCCCTCTATTGTATCACCTTTCCCCCTGCCCATAGCACATCTCCTATTTTCTAGCATGGTAAGAAAGATTTATATATCCTGATAGAATATTTGTTTTTTTTTTCATATTTGAGTCAATTCTAATGATAGCAAAGTTCACTCACTTCTCCACTGTTCCCCCTCTTTCCTTCCACTGTAAAAGCTTTTCCTTGTCTCTTTTTTGAGAGATTATTAGCACTATTCCACTTCTCCCTTTCCCTTTCTCCCAATACATTCCTCTTTCATCTCTTAATTTCATCACTTAAAAAAAGATATCGTACCTTCATATTGAACTCACACATGTATGCTTTGTTTATATATACTCCTTCTAACTACCACAATAATGAGAAAGTTCTAATGAGTTACAAGTATCATCTTCCCATGTAGAAATGCAAACAGATAAATCTTATGATATCACTTTCCTGATTATCTTCTTATACTTCTCCAGAGTCCTATATTTGAAAATCAGATTTTCTATTCAGGTCTGGTCGATTCATCATGAATGTTTGAAAGTCATCTATTTCATTGAATGACCACCTTGTCCTTTGAAGGATTATACTCAGTCTTGCTGGATAGGTGATTCTCTATTGTAATTCTTGCTCCAGTGCTCTACAGAACATCATATTCCCAAACCTCTTTCACTTTCCAAAACCTATTTCACTTTTTTCTATGTTTTTTTTTGTTGTTCTACTTTATTGTATCCTGATTTCTCATGAACTCATTAGTTTCCATTAGCTCAATTCTATTTTTTAAGAAATTATTTTACTCAGGGAGCTTTTGTACCTCTTTTCCCAATTGGCCAGTTTTGCCTTTTTAAGCATTCTTTTCCTCATTAGCTTTTTTTATTTCCTTTTGTATCACTGTCAATTCTTTCCCTAATTTTTCCTCCATCTTTCTTATTTGATTTTCAAAGTCCCTTTTGAACTTTTCTATGGCCTGAGCCCAGTTCTTACTTTTTTTTTTTTGTGGAAGCTTTGGATGTAGGAACTTTGACTTTGTTATCATCTTCTAAGTGTATGTTTTGATCTTCCTTGCCATCATAATAACTTTCAATATTCAGAAACTTTTTTTTGTTGTCTGCACATTTTCCTAGCCTATTAATTGACTTTTAACTCTTTGTTAAAGTAGGTTTCTAATTCCAGGGTGGAGGATGCACTATCCCAAACTTCAGAAGTTTTGTGCAGATGTTTTCAGAGACCCTTCTTGGAATTTAATCACAAACATTCTTTTCTGTCCTAGAGTTGTTAGGAATATCTATGCTCCACTTGTAGCTATAATATCTAGTATGCTAAAGCAACACCTAGGGATTGAGGCTGGGGCTGTGGGCCTACGCTGGGACTGCACATCAAGACTCCCATCCCATTGGCACAGACTCTCTCTGCTGTCTTTCCAAGTCCTCTTGGTATGCCATGGGAAAGGTCCAGAAGCCTCCAGCACTACTGCTGATTCAGTAGTCCTGTCTCACTGACACTAGGGTCCAGCTGAGGCTGGGGCCAGAGCTGGAGCTGTGTTGACACAGCCTGTGCTGCTATTGCACACTGTGCTCCCACAGAACTTTTCTAGTGACCTTCTAGGTATTCTTTGGTATCTCTGGGCTGGATGTAAACCCCCTACACTCCAACTAATTCAGAGACTGAGCTGGGATTAGGGTAGGGCTGGACTAGGGCTGAGAATGGGTCTCAGGCTGCACTGGCTCAGCCTTCAATGGGACTACACAATGGACTCCCATCCTGGTGTCAGGGACCATTTCTGCTCACCTTCTAAGCTGCATTCACCTTATTGTTCTACTCCATCTTTTTTGGGTGTTCCTGTTGCTCTAAATTTGATTTAGAGTCATTTGGTTTAAAGCAATTTGGAGTGATTTCAGGGAGAGTTTGGCTGAGTTTCTGCCTTTACTCCACCATCTTGACTCTGCCTCTGGAATTTGAAGTTTTCAAAAAAAGAAACTGTAAATACATTGTCTTTTTGATTGTCAAAAGAAATCTGTGAGCGAGATTGCTATAAGGTGTTGACACATTTTTTTTTCTTTACAAATGAAGAAACTAAGCCTCAAACACTGTTATTGAGTCAAGCAGTTTTTCCTCTGTATCATTCTTGTTAAATTTAGATAATATTGGAGTGAATGGAGAGAACTTCAAATAGGAAAATTTTAATACATATATGTTTACATTGATACTTTAACTCACACAATCCATCTTTTTCATCACTAATAAAGTAGTCTTTCTAAAGCAAAGTTCTGATCATGTCACTCAAAAACTTCTAGTAGTTCAACATTTTCTATTAGAACACAAATTCCTTACAGGCATCTTCCACACTCTGGCTTCATTTTGCTTTTCCCTCCATAATTTTTAGTGTTTTTCTTTTTACACTCTATGTTCCAGCCAAAGCATATTACTCATTTTATCTTGAACTTGTTCAGACCTCTCCTAATTATATGCCCTTGTAAATTATATTCCCTCCTCCTGGAACATTCTCTCCCCTGTGACCTACCATTTCATCCATCCTGTTGAAGGCTTCAGAAGCCAGCTCAAATGCCACCTGCTCCATGAAGCCTTCCCCAGGGAACTTTTCAAATCAGAATTATATGATTCTGTGAGTTTCCTAATCTCTGCAATTAGAAGTGAAATTTCTTCCTTGAATCTTCTTACCCTGCTCTGACTTCTGCTGTATATTCAATAATTTTCTATCTAGTAAATAAAATTAAGTGGAACTAACTTGGGACAAGAAATAATATTGATATGGCTATACTCTGTGACATTAATATTTGTGTGCGTGCACATGTGCTTCTACTGATTCAAAACATCTGAACTTGACCATATGAAACCATATGGTAAGATAGTTTTCTCATCTCTAATCAGTTCCCTGCCATTAATATGCTGTATTCCATATATATACACACACATTTTTCATTGCTTTCTTTTGTTATGTTTTAATACTGCAGTTTGTAAAAATTAAACTAATCCAAAAAACTGAAAAGATTGTAATTCCTAAAAAGCACATTCAATGACTTTTAAAACATTGCAACAGCTGTTTGTGTGAGAAAATCATACATTTTAAGGATAGACTTTCAAGTCAAGCTCCACAATGAAAGAGGAACATTTATAAGAAAAGGCAAAGAAAAAGTAGTCAAAGCCAAAAATTAATGACAGCACCTGGCAAAACATGCAGCAAAATAGCATAATTAATCATCTGAAAGCAAGTACAGATTTTGACCTGACCACTTGAAAAACAATTATTTTCCTACAGTGTGGCAGAAAAGCTTCTTGAGGTTGGAGGAATATCAAAAAGACTATTAAAATAGTGCTGGGAGAGAGAAAAGCTTATAAACTCTTGCTATGAAGTTAAAACAAATTGTCATGTACATGCCAATAAAAAGAATGGACTAAATAAAAAGATGGACTGAATAAAAAGATCTTTTAAAGAAGAATTTCAGCTGATGAAATTTTATTTTTTGCTCAAGACCATACTGCAAAATTATTTTCAGAATAAGTCTAGGTGAGCCTCTAAGATCTAAGCATCTTCATGAGATTGCAAAACATAGTTCTTGCCTCCCACTCTCATATATGTTTTGCTTCTAGTGGCCCTGAAAGCCTTGCCTCTATTGAGAGGATAAAGATATACAAGGAAGTACATGTGTTCAGAAACCCCAAAATACAAATGGAATACTTTAGAATATCTCACCACACTACACCACATATCAAAAAAAACTGAGAGATTTGTCCAAGAGATAGCAATAAATGTATTCCAAAGACCCAAAAATCCATGTTACTTAAATGCAAAAGCCTAGAATTTAAAAAAAATTCACTATAGTATACCTTTTATCCAGTGGCATAATAGTGTGATTGGATGATGAAGAATTAAAGAATGTGTGACAATCTATAAATTCAATACCAAATCACGTAAAACAAGTACCTGTGATGAAAGGACATGCTGTATTTACAAAGGTTTATTTTTTTTAATATAAGAAGTTATAGGGTTTCTTTTTTTTTGGTTTTTGGGTTTTTATTTTTTTTGTTTTTTTGGGACAATATAATTTCCACATTCATATCACCATTAATGTAGTTATTTTGTAAATTTTTGCTCATTATTGTTGACTGTAAACTCTTTGGTTATAAACACTGTATTTTCATTTGTATATTCTCAGCAATTAAACCTTTTATATAGCTTTTCTTTATGAAATGTGCATCATATTGAATCACATTTAGCCTTTCTATATTTATGTAAGAACGATGAATTATTTTAGAGAATACACCAAGTAATACTACCTATAACAACCTATATATTTTGCTCTAGGCTTCATACTTGGGCTAGATAATACCAATTTCTGAGTCAAAATTTTATGATACTTTGTGGCAGTTATTGTATTTAAATGCCAGACATTCAAAGACTAAAATGAAACAATCTCTTTTATTAAAGAACTTTCATTATATTGAGAGGAGACAATAAATACACACATGTCTCCATGTGCACACACATATGTACATATACATGACATATATGTGCATATCTACATATGAGTATATGAATATACAAAATGAGTATATGAGTATATAAAATGAGTAAGAAAACTCATTAAAAAACTAAGTACATAGGAGTTAAAAATAAATGTTAGATTTCATGTAGAAAATGTTATTAAGTTTTTACTTTACTGAAGAAAGTTTTCGGGTTTTTTTTTTTTTTGGAAAGGACATAGCACAAAAGAAAGGAGATAAGACAAGGCATGTCATATTTGAGAAATAAAAAGTCAGTTTGGCTGGACTACTGGGCTCAGAAAAGGAAAAAAATGAAGTTGGAAAGAAAATTTGACATTGGGATAAAGAGATTTAGAAGCCAAATAGAGGCATCTGTACTTTATCTAGAAGCAATAGAAAAATCACTGGAGTTTACTAAAGGGTATGGGGAATTGGGGAAAGATTTGAGGCATTTGAAATTCTTTTTGATAAAAGGATTTTGTTAGTAAAGCTTTTTATTTACAAAACATTTGCATGAATAATTTTTTTTTCAAATTGACTCTTGCAAAATCTTGTGTTCCAAATCTCCCTATTTGCCCTCACTCCCTCTTCTAGATGGCAATTAATCCAATATATGTTAAATATATGCAGTTCTTCTATATATATATTTCTACAATTATCATGTTGCACAAGAAAAACCAGATTAAAAAAGAAAAAAAATGATGAAAAAAAATGCAAACAAACAACAACAAAAAGAGTGGGAACTGAGTGTGTATCACACATTATATTTTCAGAGTCCTCTCTCTTGGTAGATGCCTCTCTTCATCACAAGCCCATAGAACTTGCCTGAATCATCTCACTTTTGAAAGAAGCCATGCCCATTAGAATTGATCATCAGATAATCTTGTGGCTGTGTGCAATGATCTCTTGGTTCTGCTCACTTCATTTAATTCATCTAAGTCTCTCCAGACCTCTCTGAAATCATCCTGCTGATTGTTTTTTATACAACACTAATATTTCATAATATTCATATGCCATAACTTATTCTGCCATTCTCAAACTAATGGGCTTCTACTTAGTTTCCAGTTTCTTGCCACTACAAAAAGAGCTGCCACAAACATTTGTGCACATGTGGATCCCTTTCCCTCCTTTATGATCTCTTTAGGATACAAGCCAAGTAAAAACACTATTAGATCACAGGGTATGCACAGTGTGATAACCCTTTGGGCATAGTTCCAAATTGCCCTGCAGAATGGTTAGATCCATTCCCAATTCCACCAACAATGTACCAGTGTCCTAATATTCCCACATCTCCTCCAACATTCATCATTATTTTTTCCTGTGATCTTAGACAATCTGAGAGGTGTGTAGTGGTATCTCAGAGTTGTCTAAATTTGCATTTTTCTTATCAATAGTGAGTTAGAGTGCCTTTTGATATGACTAGAAATGGTTTCAATTTCATCTGAAAATTGTCTGTTCTTATCTTTTGACCATTTATCAATTTGAAAATGCCATGAATTCTTATAAATTTGAGTCAATTCTCTATATATTTTAGAAAGTAGATCTTTATCAGAACCTTTAAATGTGAAAATGTTTTCCCAGTTTATTGCTTCCCATCTAATCTTGTCTATATTAGTTTTATTTGCACAAAACCTTTTTAACTTAATACAATCAAAATTATCTATTTGGTATTCAATAATGATTTCCAGGTCTTCTTTGGTCAAAAAATTTGTCCTTCTCCACAGATCTGAGAGTAAACTACCCTATGTTCTTCTAATTTGTTTATAATATTCCTCAGTGTCTAAATCATGAATTGATTTTGACTTTATCTTGATATATGGTGTTAGGTGGTGGTCAATGCCTACTTTCTGCCATACTAGTTTTTAATTTTCCCAGCAGTTTTTGTGAAATAGTATGTTCTTATCCCAAAAGCTAGGGTCTTTGGGCTTGTCTAATATTAGATTGCTTTAATTATTGACTATTTTGTCTTGTGAACCTAATCTTTTCCAAAGAACAACTACTCTATTTCTTAGCCAGTACCAAATGTTTTTTTTTTTTTTATTACCACTGTTTATAATATCACTTTGCTATAAATATGTTTTTTTTTGTAAACTGTATTGTAGGATTCTGGCTTTTAATCCAGTCTGCTATTCACTTCCATTTTATGGGAGAGTTCATCCCATTCATATTGTTAAAATTAATAATTTTATATTTCCAACCATCTTGTTTTCCCCGTTATACTTTTCTTTTTCCTTTTCCCCTTTCCCTCCTCTCCATGATTTTGCTTCTCCCTCAAACATTTGTCTCTCTTTATAGCCCTTGCCCCTTTCTTATACTTTGCCCCTTCTGCTTCGGGTCTCCCTTCTATTAGCCACTGCCTCTCCTTTCCCCTTTCCCCTTCTGCTTCCCTATAGTGTGAGACAAAGCTTCTCTGTGAAGCTAAATACATCTGATATTCTCTCTGTGAGCCAAATCTTCTGATGAGAATAAGATTCACACAGTGCTCATCAACTTCTTTTCTTTCCCTCAATTGTAATAGTTTTTTGGGGTTTTTTTTGGTTTTTTGCTTTGTTTTGTTTTTGTCTCTTCATGAGATGTAATTTATACCATTTTAACTCGATTTTTCTCTTCTACCAGTAGAATTCATTTTCCTCTTCTGGTTTCTTTTTTATAGCATCACAATAAAGTCAAATTATATCTGCACTCTATATATCTGTAACATATATATATATGTATATATATATATATATATATATCCATAACAAAGGTATAGATTTCAAGACTTAAACATATCATCTTCTCATACAGGGATATAAGCTTTTTAACTTGTAAAACAAAGTTAGTTTTTTCTTTCCTTTTTGCCTTTTTATGCTTCTGTTGAGTTATCTATTTGAAAATCAAATTTTCTATTCAGCTCTTATTTTTTCATCAGAAATAAATGAAATTCACCTGTTTTTCCCCTGAAAGATAATGCTCAATTTTGCTAGATAGTTGATTCTTGGCTGAAATCCAAATTCCTTTGCCAAATTCCCTGGTATCCCAAATATCAGATCCCATGCTTTTGACGCTTTAAAGTGGGAACTGCTAGGTCCTGGGTAATTTTGATTATTGTTCCTTGATATTTAGATTGTTTCCTTCTGGCTTCTTGCAATATTTTCTCCTTGATTTGATCATTCTGAAATTAAGCTATGATGTTCTTGAGAGTTTTCATTTTAGGGTCTCTTTCAGGAGGTAATGTGTAAATTCGTTCAATGGCTATTTTATTCTCTGACTCTAGGACATCATGGCATGTTTCCTTGATGATCTCCAGAAAAATGATATCTAAACTCTTTTTTGTCATGGTTTTCAGGAAGTCCAATAATTCTTACATTGTCTCCCCTAGATCTATTTTCCAAGTCAGTTGTTTTTCCAATGAGATATTTTATATTTTCTTCTATTTTTTTTTTCATTTTGGATAAATTCTTGAAGTCTCATTGAGTCATTTTCATCCATTTCTTCAATTATAATTTTAGTGAATTATTTTCTTCAGTTATCTTTATCTCCTTTTGCATTTGGCCAATTGACCTTTCAAATGAGGTGTTTTGTTCATTATTCACTTTTTTTTCCATTGCACAGATTCTGTTTTTCAACAAATTGATTTCTTTTTCATATATGTTTTGTAAGAAGTTATATGCTTTTTTCATTTTTTCAAATCTATATTCTAAGGAGTTTTCTTCAGATAATTTGTTTCCTTTTCCAAACCCTCTTGAAAAGTTTTTTTTTTCATTCCCTTTCTGCATTTTTTTAACTCTCTTTTAAAATCCTTTTTGAATTCTTCCAAGGGAGCGTTGTGAAATGAGGAGCAACTCATATCATTCTTGGGGAATTCATCTAGAGATGATTTGCATTTGTTATCCTCAGGTTTTGATGTCTGTTCTTCTCTTTCATAATAAAAGCTGTTTGTGATCAGCTGTTTGTGTGTGCTTTTTTGCTCATTTTTCAAAGGTTGAGATCTGCTCTTAAGGCAAAGGGGCAAAAGTCATTTTAGATTACCTTGGAGCCAGTGCTGCCAACTGACTTCTGGTGCTGTGTAGGTATAGCCAGATCCCTCATTTTTCTGGGGTTCAGAGGCTCACTACTTGCCTTTCATATTTGTTTTGGATGTCTCACAGGTAATCTGCTGCACTACTGGCTTGTAACCAGGACAGAGTAGCCTAAGAACGTTGCAGTAGATTTCCCCCATAAATGGACACTGCAATCCCCTATCTCCCTGCCCAAGCTCCGTGCACTGTGTCTGATCTTGACGACCTTTCCCACTGCCTGATTTAAACAAACTTTTTCTGAAGTTCTTCCAAAGTATCTTCTTCTTGAAATTTGTTATATCCAAGTATTTGTGGATTCTGTCACTCCAAAACCAGTTCAGAGGCTTGATCTGGTGTTGATCTAAGGGACAATAAAAGGAACTCAAAGATGTGTCTACTCTCTGATATCTTGGCTCTGTCTTTTAATTTGGTATTTAATTAAGGTTTTTTTAAATTTGTTCTTTTTCTAGCTTTTTTAGCTGCATGCCCAATTCATTGTTTCCTATTTCTCTATTTTATTCATGTTGGTATTAAGAGATATAAAATTTTCTCTAAAAAGTGCTTTGGCTGAGTCACAAAGGTTTTGGTATGTTGTCTCATTATTGTCATTCTCTAGGATGAAATTATGGATTGTTGTGATTTTTTTTTGACTCACTCATTCTTTGGAATTAGATTATTTAATTTCCAGTTTGTTTTTATTCTATCTTTACCTGGCCCTTTAATGAATATAGTTTTTATTGAAATTTGGTCTGAAAAGGTCACATTTAACTATATCTGCCTTTCTGCATTTGATTTTGAGGTTTGTATGCCTTAATGTATGGTCAGTTTTTGAGTAGGTACAATATACTGTTGTGAAACAAAGTGTATTCCTTTCTCTCTAAATTTAATTTTCTCCAAGGTCTATCATATCTAGGTTTTTGGGAATCATGTTAACCCCCTACTTTCTTTCTTGTTTATTTTGTGGTTAGATGTCTGATTCTGAGAGAGGAAGGTTAACATGCTTTAGTCTTACACTTTTGCTGTCTATTTCTTCCTATAATTGGCTTAATGTCTTTTTTAGGAATTTGTATTCCCTATCACTTGGTGCAAATAGATTTAATATCTTCACTTCTTCATGGTTTATGTATCCTTTATCAAGACATACTTATCTCTTTTAATTATATCTATTTTTACTTTTGCATTATGTGTGATCAGAATTGCTACCCTGCCTTTTTTTTTTTACTTTAGTTGAAGCCTAAAAGATTGTTTCAGCCTTTTACCTTTACTCTGTGTATCTCTCTCTGTCAAATGTGTTTCTTGGAAATAAATCTTATAGAATTTTGTTTTTCAATTCACTCTATTAGCTTATCTTTCAAGGGAGAGTTCCTCCCATTCATATTCAAAGTTATGATTATCAACTGTGTATTTGCTTCCATCCTATTTTCTCCACTGTTTATACTTTTGTTCTCTCTTTCCACCCTGTCCTTAGTAAAGTTTTATTTTCTTTTGAACCACCTCACCCCCTACCTTTTCTTCTACCACCCCTCCCTTCTTTTACTGTTTTTAAAATGTTTCTGTCCTCCCTTCTATCCAGCCCCTCCCTTTTCTTTCATCTTTCTCCTCCTACTTTTCTATAGGGTAAGATAAATTTCTATACACACATGATTGTTATTCCCTCTTTGAGCCAAAACTGATGAGATCCTGCTTCAGACAAGCCTTATCTACCTCCTTTCTTTCTTTACTTTCTAATAGACCTTTTGTGCCTATTCATATGATCTAATGTATCCTATTATACCTCCCTTTTCCTCTTCTTTCAGGAAAGTCCTTTTTCCACCCCTTAATATCATCACATCAGAGTTCATTCCCAGCCACACCCTCTGTCCAAGTTATATAACCCTCTGTTTTCCCCAGTAACAGATACAATTCTCAAGAGTTACAGATATCATTATACCACCTAGGAACTTAAACAGTTTAACCTTTAAATAATATATTTTTCACCTGTTTACGCTTCTATATTTCTCTTGAGTCCTATGTTTGAAGATTGAATTTTTTGCTTACTTCCATTTTTTTTTCCAATTGAAATGATTAAAAGTCTCTTACTTCATTAAAGATTCATCACCAGCACAAAAAGATGATATGCAGTCTATCTGGGAAGTTAATTCTTGCTTGTAACCCCAGGTCCTTTGTCTTCTGGAATATGGTCTTCTAGGCCCTCTGATCCTTTATTTTAGAAGATGCCAAATCTTGAATAATTCTGACTGTTACTGCTTGATATTTAAGTTGTTTACCTGAGAGCTTGCAGCAGATTTTGCTTGAGATTGTATTTCTGGAATTTTACAACAACAATTTTGCTTGTGAGATTTCTTCCTGAAG
This sequence comes from Myrmecobius fasciatus, assembly GCA_023553655.1. Taxonomy (NCBI): domain Eukaryota; kingdom Metazoa; phylum Chordata; class Mammalia; order Dasyuromorphia; family Myrmecobiidae; genus Myrmecobius; species Myrmecobius fasciatus. Next base: position 100,033 of record JAJPUD010002133.1, read on the forward strand.
GTGATTGATGCATTCTTTCCATGACTATTTCCCTCTCTGTTTCTATATCAGGGCATTCTTCTTTGATCTCTTGATCATTCTTCCTGTCTAGGCTCTTTTCTTAGTCATGACCTTCAGGTAAACCAAAAATATTTAAATTGTCTTGCCTGGATCTTTCTTTCCAGATCAGCTGTTTTCCAATGAAGTATCTCACATTTTCTTCCATTTTTTCCCCATTCTTTTTTGTTTGTTTTACTGCTTCTTGATATCTAATGGAGTCATTAGTTTCCATTTGTCTCGATTTTAATGTGTGGTTTTCTTCAATTTTTCTAAGATCATTTTGGATTTGGATTTTGGTTTTGATGGCTGCTGATTTATAATATAGTTTTAGATCTGGCACAGCTAGGCCAACTTCATCAGCTTTTGTTTTTCATTGATTCCCTTGAAATTCTTGATCTTTTCTTCTTCCAGATGAACTTTGTTACTATTTTTTTCTAGATCTGTAAAATAATTTCTTGGGAGTTTGATATGGCACAAAATAAGTAAATTAGTTTGGGTAGTATTGTCATTTTTATTATATTTGCTTGGTATTTTGGTCTTCCTTGTCACCATAGTAGCTTTCTCTTTTCAAGATTCTTTTATGTTTCTTGCTCATTTTCTTTCCTTTTTTGGAGTGTTTCCACTTTTTTTTTTAAACTTTTAAAGTGGAGCTCTGCATCTTAATAAAGGATGGTTATCCCAAGCTTCCTGTACAACTCTGAGCCTTGGCTTTGAGAACAAGGGCTCCTTCAGGAAAAGCTCTCACAAGGAAAACCCCAAGGAACATTCCCTTTTTACCTCCTCCCAGCATATATCTGTGTGTGTCTATACATATTTACATGTATAGAGGCATGTGTGTATATATATATATATATACATATATATATATATATATATATGAAATTACTCTATGGACATTTCCATTTATTAATTCTTTTTCTGGTTGCAGATAGCATTTTCCTTTATGTATAATTTAGAGTTAAGAAAAGAAAAAGAAAAGGAAAGAAAAGAAGGAACTGAATTTTAAAAGGCAAATTAAATATCAAAATAGAAATCCTGAAAAATCAAAGAAATTTAATAAAATTGAAAGCAAACAAAATTTGAAGTCTAAGCTAATAAATAAAACTGAGTTATGTAAAAAGCATTCAGATAAACCATTGGTTAATCTGAGCAAAAAGAGAAAAGAAAAGAAAATTGTCAATATTGCAAAAATGAAAAAGCAGAATTTATTGCAAATGAAGAAGAAAAAGGACCTTATTATTAGAATGTATTTTCCCTAATTATATCTCAATAAAGTTAAATTAAATTAATATAAAGACATAAAATATTCCAATTCAACAAATATTAATTGGTTTCTACTATCTATTTTATTGTAATATAAATTTTGCTATAAAAGAACAAGAAATAGAAAATTTAAACAATTCAAGTTCCAAGATCAAAATATATATATCGCAAATTAATTTCCAGTGGGAAAAATAAAGCTCACTATCAGAATAATTTAGAAATGAATTCTATCAAAGTCCAATAACAATTAATTACAATATTCCTTAAATTGCAAAAATAGCAAAAAAAAAAAAAAAGGTTTTACCAAATTCTTTCTATGATACATATATGGCCTTTATATGGCCTAATATAAAATAAGTAGAGTCCAAGCCAAAAAATAATAATGATAAAGTATAGACCAATGTACCCAATAAATATTGATGCAAAATATTAAATAAATATTAGGAAAAATGCAATACCAATATCATTTTGACTGTATATTAAAAATACACATTAGGTTATTGAGAACTATAAGTTTAATTAATCTTATCAATACTATCAGCTACTATCATGAATAATGATACAATCCTTTCCAGTGAATTTCAGGTATGAAACCAAGCTGTATATTATCATCTTTCATTTAACAGTACTAGAAATGCTCACACTAGCAATTAGACAAGAAAAATATATTGAGGGGAAATACAAGAAGAAAAAAAATTTACTTTTTATAGATGTTTACTTAGGAAATACTAGAGAGCAACTAACAAATAAAGGTTACATTTTATAATAAGCAAATTTTAAGGATGTAAAATAAATCCTCGTAAATCATCAATTTCTAAAAAATAGAATTCAGTAAAAATACAAAGAGAGGGCATTCAAAATTGGATCAAAATTATAACATATATATAATATGTTATACATATTGTGTATGTGTGTATGTGTGTATATGATATCTGCATATCATATAATGAAGAACTATAAAGGCATGTACATACTTAGAAAAACAGTAATTTCTCATTGGAAGGATGAAATAATATACTAAAAATACCTGTATGTATATATTCTTACCTATTCAAAATTATACAAATAAAACTACCAAAAGCTAATTTTATAAAGTTAGAAAAATAATTTTTAAAATTCACTTGGTAGCAAAAAATGTCAAGAATTTCAAGGGAAGTATGAAAAGAGTGTAAATAAAGATGGCCTAAAAGTATCACATTTTGAACTATACTACAAAGCAGTAATTTTCAAATTTAGCATTGCCTAAAAAATTGAAAAATGGATCCGTGCAATAGTTTAGTTATAACAGTTACAGAAGCAAATATATAACTTACCCTAGTATTTGATCAAGACAAAGTATTCAGCTAGTGGGATAAGGATTCACTATTTGACAAAAACCAATGATGAAATTGAAGATAATTTTATTTTATAAAAATAAAAGATTTACATGAAAAAATCCAATAAAACTAAGATGTAATTAACTTTGAAGAAAATTTTGCAGCAACTTTCTCTGAGAAAAAATATCAATTCCAAGATGTATTGGGTATGAATTTCTAAGTTTCTAAGAACAAGCCATTCCCAACTGACATATAAGGATATGTAAAAGCAATTATTTTCTTTTGTGCATATGTGTGCGTATGTATGTATGTGTGTATGTATAATTTATCTTCAGATTAAATCAGTTATGCATGTTAAATCATGCAAAACAATATGTATTATCTATTGTAAAAAAAAGAAAAAAAATGAAGTGAGAAAAATGATATTTCAATTTACACTCAGAGCTCATCAGTTCTTTCTCTGGTGGTGGACAGCATTTTTCATCATGAGCCCTTTGGGATTTTCTTTGATAAATTTATTTATCAGAGTAGTTAATGCTTTTATAGCTGATTTTTGTTACAATATTATTACTATGTACAATAATCTTTTGGCTCTGCTCATTTGACTTCAGTTCAAATAAGTCTTCCAGTGGTGTTTTTATTTTACTCCCCTTTTCTGAATCTATTTCCCTTGTCATTTCCTGTAGTATAATAATACTCCATTATAATCATATGCCCCAAGTTGTTCAGTCATTCCCCAATTGATAGGAATCTTTTCAGTGTCCAATTCTTTGCAACTACAAAAAAGATATGTTATAAATATTTTTGTACATATAGGTTCTTTTCCTTTAAAAATGTATTTTTGGTATATGTTTACTAGTTGTATTGCTAAATTAAAGAGAATATACTGAATACACACACATAAAAATACACACACACACACACACACACACATATTCTTCAGTCTTTGAACCTACTCTGAGGATAGCATTAAGTATTGCCCACCATCCCTTCATTTTGCCTTCCACTATCAAAATTTTCCTCACACAATTCTTTTATGTGAAATAATTTACTCCATTCTATCTCTCACTTTCCCCTTCTCACAGAGTTTGCCCCTTTCTTATACTCATTTTCTTTTTCGAGATCATTCCAACATAATTGATTCAAAATTGTGCCTTTTGTGTAGATTGCTTCTAACTATACTAATAATGATAAAGTTTTTAGGAATTACATGTATCATCTTCTCATATAGGAATGAAAACAATTTGTTGACTCTCATGATTTCTTTCTCTTTTTATGCTTTTCTTGAAGTTTCTATTTGAAAATCAGATTTTCTGTTCAGCACTGCTCTTTTCACCAGGAATTCTTGAAAGTACTCTGTTTCATTAAGTTCCATTCTTCCCCAGGGGAAAAATATATATATATATATTTTTATATATATATGCATATATATATATATATATATGCAATTTCTCTGTGAAGGTTATTTTTGTGGTAATCATATAACTTTTGACTTACAGAATATCATATCCAACTCCTTAACACAGAAACTACTAAAGTTTGTGTGTTCCTGACTATAGCTCCCCAATGCATATATTTTTCTTTCTGCCTGCTTGCAATATTTTCTCCTTACTTTAGAAACTCTGGAATTGGACTGGGAACTTGCATTTTAGGATTCCTTATATTTTAACATTTCTTTCACTGTCATCAGTGAATTCTTTCAATTTTTACTATATCCTTTAGATCTAAGAATTTGAAGCAGTTTTGTTTTGAAATTCTTTGAAAAATTATGGTTAGGCTCTTTTTCATCATGATTTTTCAATAGTCTAATAAATCTTCTATTTTGTCTGCTTTGATTTATTCTCTAGGTTAGCTTTTTTTTTTCTATTGAGATACTTCACACTTTTTTTTTCATTGTTTTAAATTTACTTTATTGTTTTTAATGTATCATATAGTCTTTAGTTTCCCTTAATTCAATTCTAATTTTTAAGGAATGATTTTCTTTAATGAATCATTGTACTTATCTTTCCCTTTGGCCAATTCTGTTTTTTTAATGAAATTTTGTTCTTCCACCATCAGGTCAATTCTAATTTTAAGGTATTATTTTCTCCAGTATTTTTGTGCTTCTTTTACCAAGTCATTAATTCTCTTTTCATAATTTTCTGGCACTACTCTCATTTCTTTTCCCATTTTTCCTCTATCCCTTTTATTTCTTTCTTTAACTCTCCAAAAAATTCTTGCTCATTTTCCATCCTATTTTTTTGATTTTGAACTTAAAGCTAACCTGGGATTGGTTAGGCACTTTCCCAAGCTTTAGGCTATTTTCGGTGTATGCTGTTGTTTTTTGAGATAGTTCTGGGGTCTACAAGTTTTTGGTGTTTCCAAGGTGGTTTGATACAGAGAGCAATATGTTTTTTTTTTCTTCTGGTCTGTGCACTGGTCTTTATTCAGAAAGGTTTTCTTGTCTCCTATAACTCAAGTCTTAATATTCCTCTCTTGCCTTTGACTATGACACTCCTTTGTGACTGAATATAAATGCTTCTTGGAGCTGAGACTCAAATGCTTTTGGTCAATAAAGTACCAGATGCATCTACTGCCAACAATATTCCCTATTACATTTTTTTTTTCCGGCTAGTTATCCAATCCCCCGTAATCTTTTGAAGTTGCTGTTGCTGCTATCTTAGTTACCTCTGAGACTACTGGGACATGCCCTCTGGGCCAACTCATAGCTTGGTGTCATAGATCTCTCTTGCTGACCTTTTAGGTTGTCTTGGATTGAAAAAAAAATGCTTTATCCTCCTTTTCTTGGCTCTGCCAGTCCAAAATTCTATTTGCGACATTATTTTAAATTTTTTCCGAGGCAAAAGTTGGTAGATTTTTGGGGGTTGCTGCCTCTAATTTGCCATGTTGGGTATAATCCTAGCATTCTTTTCAAGTGAAGAAACAATAGTTATCTATAACCATATGAGAAAAAAAGAGAAAAAAAAACTTTCAAATCAGTACAAATTAGATAAATTCAAATTAAAACAATTCTAAAAGGCTACCTCATTTTCATAAGATTGGTAAAGATGTTAAAAAAGCAAGATGACAAATTTGAAGAGAGCTATGGGAAAAGAAGCATATTAATGTATTATTCATGAACCTATGAATTGGTACAGTCCTTCTAGAAAGTAATTCAATTTAATGGAATATACTAAACAATGCATCTTCTTTAACCCAGCTTTACCATACATAGGCCTATATCCAAAAGAGAAAAGGAGTACAAAAAGGTTCTATTATATAAAAATATTTATGGCAACTCTTTTTGTGGCAACAGGAAAAAAAACCCTGAAAACTAAGGGCTGCCCATCAATTGAAGACTATCTGAGTAAGTTGTGGTATATGAATGTGTTTGAATAGTTATTTTTCTATAAGAAATAGAAATTTTTCTATAAGAAAGAAATCTATAAGAAATAAAAAATTAATGGTTTCAAAAAGCCAAGAAAGGCTTTTACATGAACTGATGCTGGTTAAAGTAAATAGTACCATAAAAACAAACATTTTGCATCAATATAATAAAAATTAATAATTACAAAGATTTCAAAAAACTAATGAAAAATGAATGAGATGTGAATTAAAATAATTTATAGGAATTAGAAACATGTAGAAATAATTTTGAAAATTGTAAGAACTATGATCAATAGCATGGTCATACATAATTCTGGAGGACTGATAATGAAAGGTCATATAATATATATGTCAGATAGTTTTCCATCACATTCATATACCATAGTTTATTCAGCCATTCTCCAATTGATGGGCATCCATTCAGTTTCCAGTTTTTAGCCACTACAAAAAGGGCTGCCACAAACATTTTTGCATATGTGGGCCCCTTTTCTTCCTTTAAGATCTCTTTGGGATACAGGCCCAATAGAAACACTGCTGGGTCAAAGAGTATGCACAGTTTGATAACTTTTTGAGCATAATTCCAAATTTCTCTCTAGAATGGTTGGATCCGTTCACAGTTCCACCAACAATGCATCAGTGTCCCAGTTTTCTCACATCCCCTCCAACATTTGTCATTATCTTTTCCTGTCATTTTAGCCAATCTGACAGGTGTGTAGTGGTATCTCAAAGTTGTCTTAATTTGCATTTCTCTGATCAATAGTGATTTGGAACACTTTTTCATATGACTAGAAATTGTTATAATTTCATCAAATGAAAATTGTCTGTTTATATCCTTTGACCATTTATCAACTGGAGAGTGGCTTGAATTCTTATAAATGTGAGTCAATTTTCTATATATTTTAGAAATGAGGCCTTTAACACAATCCTTAAATATAAAGATGATTTCCCAACTTATTATTTCCCTCCTAATCTTGTTTGCATTTTTGTTTGTACAAAAACTTTCTAACTTAATATAATCAAAATAATCTATCTGGTGTTCAGTTAAGAGTTCCAGTTCTTCTTTGGACACGCATTCCTTTCTTCTCCACAGGTCTGAGAAGTAAACTATCCTGTGTTCCTCTAATTTGCTTTTAATATCACTATGTCTAAATCATGAACCTATTTAGATCTTATCTTGATAGGTTGTGCTAGGTGTGGATCAAGCCCTAATTTCTTCCATACTCGTTTCCAATTTTCCTAGGAGTTTTTGAAAAATAGTGAGTTCCTGTCCCAGAAGCTGGGGTCTTTGGGTTTTCAAACACTAGATTGTTATAGTTATTGCCTAGTTTGTCCTGTGATCCTATCCTATTCCACTGATCGACTACTCTATCTCTTAGCCAGTACCAAATGGTTTTGATAAGCACTGCTTTATAATATAGTTTTAGATCTGGCACAGCTAGGCCAACTTCATCAGCTTTTGTTTTTCATTAATTCCCTTGAAATTCTTGATCTTTTGTTCTTCCAGATGAACTTTGCTGATATTTTTTCTATAACTGTAAAATAATTTCTTGGGAGTTTGGTATGGCACAAAATAAGTAAATTAGTTTGGGTAGTATTGTCATTTTTATTATATTAGCTTGGCTTATCCATGAGCATTTGATATTTTTACAACTGATTAGGTTTGACTTTATTTGTGTGAAAAGTGTTTTGTAGTTTAGTTCGCATAGTTCCTGACTTTTCCTTGGACAGATTAGAGGGGATAATCTGTAAATATACATATGTATACTGTAATAACAAAATATAGTAACAACCTTTTCTTTTTTGGAAGAGAGTTTTAGAGGAAAGGAGAGAATAAATGGTTTCCATTTTTTGTTGGTTTGGTAAAGTAAAAAATAAGTTCTTCATCTGAGAGGGTAGGGAAAGGTATTCTGTAAAGCCTGGGATAAGAGAAATGAATTTTTTGGAAGATTTATTATTGATTATTGAAGTGCAAAATAATTACTATATTGAGATGAGGACTCACAATAAAGATACATTTATCTGTAAATGAGTTGAATCCCCATATCATTCTCCAATAGAAAATAAGCTTCTCAAAGCTAAGGAGTGTTATTTTTTTTAAATCTTTCTATGCCTAATGTTTTATTGACCAACATTGGTGGTCAATAAAATAATATAACCACTCCTTTTCCCAATCACTAGAATTTATTAAAGTCTCAAACGCAGTAGAAATTTTTCAAATTTTTGATTGAAATAATGACGAGCTCTTGACGCTGCCTTTTGATCCCATGTTCCCCACTATATCAACATGATTCCATAGATTCCAAATTAAAATACACTGAAGTCTCCTCCATTCACAATAATATCAAATGATCTAAAACAAGAAAAACAACGGAACACTTGTTGATGTTTAGAGCTAATGTTTGTTACTACTTGGGACAACTAGGTGGTATAGTGGATAAAGTGCCAGGCCTAGAGTCAAGAAAACACATAAACCTGTTTCCCTGAGTTTCCTCATCCAAAAAATGAGTTGAGAAAGGAAAAGGCAAGTCCCTTTATCATCTTTGTCAAGAAAAGCCAGTATGGATTACAGAATTAGACATCATTGAAAACTAAACAACAATAACAACAATACAACTTTACTTTAGTTGTTTCTTTGAAGTGATAGTTTTCAGACAAGTCTTTTAACCTATCACTGCCACTATTACATACATAGGAAATAGAGAGATTTGTACTGATCCTTTCTCTGAGAGGAAAAGAATAGCATTAGTGTTATCTGATGAAAGCTATCAAAGAAAAAGTCTAACTATTGTTTTCATTTGTCCAGAATCACTACATTGAAGTGTATTGAAGGGTAAATATGTTTAGACAAAAATGAAGAGGCAATCCTCTAAATTGTTCAAAAATGACATCACTATATTACAGTTGAGTTGCAATGACCATGGCTGATCAGACCAATACACACTTGGAATGTCCCACCACAAACATAGTGCCTGTGAACATTTGAGTTGAATTCAAATAAAGACAATGTTAGCCTGAGTTGTGCACCTCACATTGCTACTGAACTAATTCAATTCTACTTTGTTCATAGACCATAGCACCTTCTCTGATGAATACACACAATATAAAAGCTGTATCTCACAATGTTTCCATTTTATTTCCTTCCTGATTGTAATAGAACTGCTAAGATGAAGAGGAACTTATGCTCCCCTATATTCTTCACCTACATACCTCCTCCACATTCCACCTTGGCTCTAACCTTAAGTCAAAGGAGAGTCTAATTTTCCCCCCTACTTAAACATGTTTCCTTTATTTCTGAATTGTATTTTTCAATGAAATAAAAGCAGCCGGTGCCCTAATTTGCAGCTTAAATCTGTATTTTACTGCAATATTGAGGTGACAGCTTGTCATCTGGCATCACCTTCACAAGGAAATTGGTGTAAATAAGACAACTCAAGAAGCCACAGGAGAAAACTACTGAGCGGGGCCTGGTCAGAGCTCTAGGTAATTTCCTTTGGTAACATACTGAATGTCAGATAGTTTTTAGAAAGCAGAATTAGGAAAACAGAAATAGAAGCAGGACAAATGAAAAGTGAATGAGAAAATGGATGTCTTGAAAGTTGGAAAACCTCAAAAGAATGTCTTGAAAACAAGAGACCACATTCGAATAAAAAACAACTTGAAGATTAGAGGGAGGGGAGAAGGAAATAGCAAAATTACGTTAAATAGAAAAAAGTTAGAGATTGTATAAAATATAAAAGGAAAAAAATAGAATAGGTTTGAAATGAGAAAAAAACATTTTCTCTGTTTTAATGACAGTTGAAAAATGTTAAGTATTTTTTATTGACCCATAGGGAATAATTAATCTATGAAATAGCAAAACAGGCACAAAAGATTAACTGAACTTAAGTGAGTACCATTCCTTAAGATTCAGTATTATGGGTTGTCAGAATATTGTTATCAAAGGGTTAATAGACAAGAATTCTAGGAAACTTGTTTCTAGCTTAGTTTTGCCAATAACTTGTATTACCTTAAGGAAAAAAATCACATAAGACAAAACAATCCATCTCTCTGAGCCTCAGTTTCTTAAATGCAAAAATGAGAAAGCAGACTCCTTGATTACTAGAAGTGATACAATTATTATACAATATAGCTAAATATGTTTACATTGTTTTTGTGTACATGTAATAGAAAACTTTAATGTTTTGCTAAAATTATGCATGTAAATATATTTAAAGTTTGGATCATTGACTGTATGATTTGTTTATATTGTATACAAGCACATATTATGAAACTAGTTATATTAAAAAATTTATTTATAATGTGTATGTATATATATATAATATGTTTTAGAAATCATCAGCAAGATGAAGAAAAGGTACATGCTTGTGACTGTCATCTTCTTACTGCTTAGCCAAGCCCCTTCACTTCTGGAAGCTAACTCTGAAGATGAGGGAGAACAAGAAGATGTTTTAGGTAAAATTTTAACTTATTTAATATTTTTTTCCAATCAAATTCTTAGCAAATATTTACTATTATTTAGTGAATTTCAATTCACTATAGTAGCAATTACATTCTGTCAAAATTTAGTTCATATATAGGCTATAAAGAAAATGAAGAAAAAAATTCAAATAAAGACAGTGTTAGCCTGAGTAACTACTGTTACTGTAGTTACTGTAGTGTTACTTTTTATTAGGGCAGCTGGGTGGTACAGTAGATAGAGTACTGGACCTGGACTCAGGCATTTATTCACTAAGTGACACTAGGTTAAATCACTTGTTTACCTCAATTTCCTTATCTGTAGAATGAGCTAGACAAAGAAATGGAGAACTACTCCAGTATCTTTGCTAAGAAAATCCTAAATGGGATTATGAATAACTGAAATAACTGAAACTATTTTTCTTTTAGCATTGGGGAAAACTCATTTGGAGACAGTTGGAAGAAGGAAGGAGAGATAGATATAAAAAAAAAAATTGAATCTTCGATGATTCTATTTTTGCAGTCTTGGGATGTATGAGATGTTCAGGGATGACTAGTATCCCTGGTATGAAAACCTGCTGAGATCTTTTCAGGTCTGATCATCCACTTTTGGTGTCTGTCACCCAACTCTCACCTGTAGCTTCAAAAAGCTGTACCATGTATAGTAACCACACCCTAATAAAACTGTCTCAGATGGTGGCCTAATCCTGATTGAAGCTAACTAATAGGTCTCAACACCCTCAGTGAATTAGGAGGATGTCTATCCACAAGCACATGAAGCATCCCCTAATAGAATGGGTGGGTGAAAATAATTTGTTCCAATGGACAGGGAGGCAGCTGGAGTAGACATCAAAAATAGTAAGGTCTTCCATTGCATCCCAGGCTATCAATATTTGTATTGAATTTAATCTTCCCAATAGACATTAGTGACTCTGGAAATAAGAATGAAGGTCATGATTTTGTGTAACTCTGCCTTACATAAATCCAAATCATACACAAATCAAACCATGTCTTTGGTTCTTTTTTAAAATCTCATATTTTTAAAGACTAACCAGTATAGAGAATAAGATAACTAAAATGTTAGATTAGATATTGTCCATGGATGACAATAATCAAAGACTACTTTGATCTGTTTAGGAAACATTCTAAAAAGCTATGAGATATTGAATTACTTGCTGTCTAGGGGAGCTGGGGGGCGGGGAAGAAAAGGAGATAAAATTTGGAACGCAAGGTTTTACAAGGGTGAATGTTGGAAACTATCTGCATATATTTTGAAAATAAAAAGCCATTATTAAAAGAAAAAGCTATGAGATATTAATCAGAATGGGACAAGATGAGGTAATAGTGAAATTACAGGAAATCCAGTTAAAATAGTTTGCTTTTCATTATTTGTCTAACATTTATATATTTTTTTAAATTATGGCATACTCTCAGTAACTGACTTTTTAAGTCATGGTTACATGGAAATTGTTAGTATTTAGCTCCACTTAATTGACTTAAATAATGAAATTTAATGCAACTTACTAAATATTTAGAAGGCACTTATTATGAACAAGGACAGGTAGGTGTGCAGTGGATAAAGTGTTAGCCAGGAGTCAGAAGATAAGAAGACTTATCTTCCTTAATTCAACACTGGTTTCAGACTTTTACTAGCCTTGTGACCTCGGGAATGTTACTTAACTCTGTTTGCTTTTGTTACTCATTTGTAAAAGGAGCTTGTCAAGAAAACCCCAAATGGGGTCATGAAGATTCAGATATGACTGAAATGGTTCAAGCAATAACAAATTATGGACAATGGACAGCTTGGTGGCATAGTCTATAGAATGCCAGACCTAGAGTTAGGAAGACTAATTTTCAGTTCAAATCTGGCCTGAGATATTTACACACACACAGTAAGCAAGTCACTTAGCCCTGTTTGCCTCATTTCATCATCTGTTAAATAATCTGGAAGGCAAAGAAACCCCAAATATGGTCACAAATAGTTGGATATAACTGAATGATTGAACATATTATGGACAATATAATATTATAGTCTTAATAAGAGATAATATGGTAGAATACTGTCCTTGGAGACTGAAACATCTCAGTAAGATTCAAATCATACCTAATCCTGCAATCCTTGGCAAATCATGAAATCTCTGTGTGCCTTTGAGTTATTTGACCTCTATTTGCTTCAAGGAATTTCCTAGAATATATCTACTAAGAACTTATCAATAGACTTAGTGATAAGTGCTTGCTTTTCACACAAGAATCTCTTCTTTGGGCAAGATAATGATTATCTGTATCTTTGTTCCTGGATTGAGTTATTCAGATTTAGGGGGGGAAAAAAAAACTTTTCTTTTTCTTCTTGATTCTGGATCCTTTATCTTCTTCCAAGAGTCTCTCTTCTTTTAGAGGCCTTTCCCTAAAAAAATTTATCATTTCATGTGTTCTTTTTTACCCAGAAATCTGAAACAAACCAGAAGTTCTCTTCTCCTAAACTCTCACTTACTCTTCTCTTAAGTAACACAAAGTTGAGAAATATTTCTTTCCAGTAACGAAGAGAATCTTAGGCAAATTTCATGGGTTGAGGCAAGGGAGAAGTCCAGATAGTAGTGCTGACAAGCTTTGTACAAAGAGTATGGAATTTTGAACAAAAAGACTTAATTTCAAATCTTGATATTTCATTTTACTGTGTGTTTTAGGGGCTAATCTGAGCTTCAGCTCAGAGTTTCAAATTCACCTCTATAATATGAAAGAATTTCCCTAAATGATCTCTAATGTTCTATCTAGGTATAGATTTTATATTGATAACTTTATCAATCAGCAAGTGTTTATTAAGTACCTGATAGGTGCAAGATGCTGGGCTAGATATTAAGAATACCGAAGGAAGGAAGGAAGGAAGGGAGAAAGGGAGGGAGGGAAGGAAGAGAAGGAAGGAGAATGAGAAGGACAGAAGGAGGGAGGGAGGGAAGGAGGAAAGAAGGAATAGAAACAATCCCCCAAGTAGCTTTTATTAAGTGACTGATAAAAGATAGACTGATATGGTTAACCAAGTATACATACCTATGTCAGGTTCGGGAAGAAAAAAAAAAAAAAAAGGTTCTATCTTCCTACATTAAGCCAATTTATAAATGTGTGTGTGTGTGTGTATTCTCAATAAAGAGGAGTAGAAACCTCAAGGCTAATTTGTTGCATGATTAAAATTGTTTAGGGTTTAGACCTTCTGGTAAAAATTACATGTTCATGGTACTCTACTACCACCTCGTGGCCCTGGCCCAAAATAGCAGGTCCAAATAATTTTAAGAGGTGACTATAGCAAACAATATTAATGTGGTAAACATTAATTTGGATTTCCCAAGGTTTATAAAAAGAAAAAAGTCAAACAACAACTGCAATTGGAATATCACATAGCATTTTTGAACTTCTATAATGAGCTTATGCATTGTGTATTTTGGCAATCTATACAAGTACATATACAAATATATAAATATTTAAATTAAATATAATGAAAAATAGTTAAATACAAGGTATTTTCGGAAGGACACTTAGAAATTTAAGTGATTAAGAAATGCTTCATGTGAGAGAGTGCTTCAGTTGCATTTTGAAGGAAAAGAGGGTTCTGTGAGACAGGGGTAAGGAAGGACTACATTCCAAAAATTAAAGGTAGCCAGTACAAAAGATAGGCAGTAATATATCCTAAGAATCAGAGAGAAAACCAGTTTTTCTTGAGTGTACAGAGCAGAAGGGAAATGAATCTAGTTAGGTAGGCTCCAACAAAAACATAGAGTTGTCACATAGTCGGGTCACTGGAGTGAAGGGCTCAGACTCAAGAGATGTTTTGAAGATTGAAGTGATAAGATTTGGTAATTGACTGGATATTTGGGGTAAAGGATACTGAGAAATCAAGCATAATGCTGAGGTTACTAATCTGGTGCTGACTTTAACAGGAATAGGGAAGTTTGAAAGGGAGGGGTATTTAAGAGGAAATATATTAACTTCAGTTTGGGACATGATGAGTTTGAGTTCCTTCTGGGACATCCAGTTTGAAATGTCAAATAGGCTGAAGCTTAGGGGAGAGACTGAAACTGAACAGAGATATAAAATTCATCTACCTTGCAGATGATAGTTACATTTATGGTTGCTGATAAGATTACCAAAAGAGAGTGTAGAGGAAGAGGGAAAGAGAGACTAGAAGAGAATTTTTATAAACATCTGCTCTTGGAGGGAGTAAGATAAATAAGAACTTATTAAATGTCTATATTATGCAAAGCACTGTTAAGTGCTGAAAACACAAAAGAAAAGCAAAAGACTCTTGCTACTCTTAAGGAGTTCACAGAAGGTGACAACAAGTAAACAACTATGTAAAAACAATATTTATGCAGTATAAACAGGAGTGCATTCTCTGTACTTATACTGAAGTGTTTCAGGAAGAGCTTCTCATAGAAAATAGGATTTTAGCTGTGACTTGTAGAAAGTCAGGAGACAGAAATGAGAAGGGTGAGTATTTCAAGTATGGGTAATAGCCAGAGAAAATGTCTGGAATCTGGAGATGGATTTTCTTTTGCAATGAACAACAAAGAGATCAGTGTCACTAGCTCACAGAGTGGAAAGAGAAAAGTAATGTAATAAGAAAACTAGAGAAAGATTAAAGGGTGACAAGTTGTGAAGGGCTTTGAAAAAATCCTCCAAACCGAGGATTTTTTTTTTTATTTCATCTTGTAGGTAATAGGGAGTCACTGGGCTTTATTGAATAGGGGGTGATGTAGTCAGATCTGCATTTTACAAAAATTATTTTGACAGCTGAGTGGAGAAAGGATTACAGTGAAATGGATGATGATCAAAGAGTAAAAAGACTGAGTAATGGTCAGATGATAGAAGAACTAGGAGAGAAAGGTGGCAGAAAGACTCAGAAGAGTAAACAAGAGGAAGAGGGAAAAACAAGGGAGAAAAAAGAGAGTGAAAAGAAAAGAAACAAGAGGGGGGAAAGCTTTCTCTCATTTTAAGAGTTATTTCATTTGGGGTTTTTTTACACTTTTACAAATGCTAATAATTTCCCTAAAAAATCTAAATTAATGAAGTTTAAACATAGAAAAACACTTAATATTTTGCTTGATCAGTCATTAAAACAATACCTTGAACTTGAAAAGAAAGCACAACTGTACTAAGCAACACTTTGTCATTGTTTGTTCCCTGATTGTATCAGAGTGATTGTATGTAGTAGTTTCTGTTTTTGCTAGAAAACTCTAAAAGTCTTCCCTTCCCAAATTGATTTTTTTTTCTTTTGATTAGGTAAAAGAGGCCATTTTCTGCCTCTTTTCTTACCTAGTCTTAACCATTGAATGGGCAGTTACCTCACAATTGAGATCTGTTAAAAACCTTAGCTTAAAAAGGTCAAAATCTCTCACTACAAACAGGGACTTCTCCAATGGTTCTGGAAGAGAAAGTGAAGGTAGTGACTTTAAAAATGCTTCCTCACAATCTAATTTACTTACATGTTGTGGTATCACCTCCCTGATGTCATGGGCCTCTTCAAGAAGGAAAAACAAAAACCAAAAAGCAAAAACAAACAAAAAAATCAATGTGCAATTTCATTTACTTTCTGAAGCGAATGTTCCATGAAAGTTAAAAATGGTGCGTCTCCAAATTCCCAACTTATCTCTAGGATCTAGCTCAATGTTTTATACACAATTTGTTTCAAATCCCTTGCACAATGCCTTGAAAAGTATAGGGATTCAATATATTTTTAAAATTTTTATTTAAATGTGAAGGATAAAATCCTATTTTTCACCAAAAACAAGATGTAAGTATGTGTGTATATATATGCATGTATACACATATAATATATATTAAATATGAAAAGTACTGATTTGGAATTTTTATTAAAATGTTTGATAAAATTTAGGGTAATTTTTTTCTGTTATCAGGAAAAGGAAAGAAAAAAAAGTCAGTTGCAATAAGATATGGGGAAAAAATTTTATATAATACATTATGTTGGTTTTGTTGAATCTACAAAGAATCTTAGGAGCATTAACCTTTTTTGGGCAAAAACCACATAATTCATTTTTTGTCATTTAGAATATGGGGAAGTGTGTGTAATGATATTTTCCTGAATATATAAGTATCATAAGGTTATGATAGATATAATTATTTTGTCCAAAAATCTCTATTATAAAATTATTAGAAAATGATACATTCAGAGCTAGAGTAGAATAGAGACATCATAATGTTTAAACTCTTCCTTTCACAAAAAATTTAAATGCTGTGCTTAAGTTTCTACCTTGTGAGGAATAGTCCTCTCTAATCCTAGGTGTGCAGAAAACATTGCAATATGGTGCCTTTCCTTTCTCAGACTCAGAAATAAATATATTAATGGTCTTCCACAGACATTGATTTAGAATACAAATTTCTATTTACTGGATTTTTGTCTTAAACTTTAAATTGAGTCTCACTATTCTATAATTCATTTCCTTAAATAACTGTTTAGTTATAAATGGAGAGTGCAAATCTTTGGCCTGAAAAGTTTCAGGAATGTGTGGATAGGAAGTAATCATTTAATTGCTGCAAATGTAAGGGGAAAGTAGTTCTGTGCTAATTGCCAGCTGCTTTGCCATATTGACAATAGTTATTTAAGCAAAATACTTACAAGAACCATCCAAAAGCTCAAGAACACTTACTTATTTCAGAAGCATGTACAATTTTATATAAATAGAAAAGTATATGAAACCCTAGGAAACTTAAGGAAAATTAACTTGCATCTTATTTTTGAAATAAAATTACTTTAGAGCCAAGGGGATAGTTTGTTGCCTGTTCCAAAGCATATTTTAATAGTATTACAGTCAATCTCTTTTGCTGAAGCAATGGTATTTTCTATTACTAGTATAGGTATGTGTTTCCCATATAGGTAATCTACATGTGGCTCACAGTGGGGCTCAAATATATATCTAGAGTGTCATCCACCCTATTACATGGGAGACTTTGATTCCTATCTACTCCCCTTCCTCCACCAATATTGTTAGTTTAAGGGAAATAAATTTTAGATTCAACTTATTCTCTTGATTACTATCCCTTAATATGGAAGGAGTGCCTCATGATATAGATGAATATTATAACATATAGTAAATATAAAACAAACTGAAATCAGAGAAGTTATTAATGTTAGGTTATACCAGACAGTATACAGAATAACTGAGGTACCCCCTAGAATCAAGATATCTCAATTCAGTCAAAAAAGTGAGAAAGGGTGTTTTAGATCTCACCCAAGGAGACATTACCTGAAATCTTTAGCAATGAAAGCCAGGAATAAGGGCACAATTGAGTCACCATATTCTCTACAAGTCCTATTCCTGAAATTTTTCACTCTTTTCCAGCACCTTCTCCTAGAGAGATGCTGAAAGTACATATCTTCTCTCTGGGAAGCTATGAACTAGAAAAATGGAATTTCTCAAGCTTATGCCAAATCTACCCTCCACTCAGGCAAGAAGCACATTGAATAATTCTCTACCAAATTGTTTGACATCTAAAATAGAGAAATGTCAGATACAACATAATAATAAACCATTTCTCCCAAGTAACTGGTGTTTTTATGTAAAGAAATGGTGCTTATTATAACTAAAGTCATGCTTGTAGTAAAGGATAAACAAAGGTGCTCAATGTGCAAAAGTGAATCAGATTCAAGACAAATAACTATTCTTACATAGAAAGAAATGCTAAATAGAGAATAATAATAGCTCACATTAACAGAATCAAAATGTCAAATAGGCTTCATTATAAATAACATAACTATGCTTACTATTGAGTAAAAAGCTAGTATCTACTTCTCATAAGGATATAAAGTAGTTTGCATAACTGCTAATTAGTCATTTTAAATTTTATTTATTTGGTCATTGTCTAATCAAGAAATAAGCTTAAATCAATCATCTCTCCACTGATGGACTTCCCCACGTATCCTCTTGTTATCTACCTGGGCCCAGTCAGGAGCTCTCTCTCTCTCCTTTAAAAAAAAAAAAAAAAAACACTGAGTCATCAATTCTGGCTCAGCAGCCAGTAAAGAGGACTCTTCCTTATTTCTCTTTGTTATAAATAAGACACCAAAGCTCCTACATAGGTGACTATAATATATATCAGACTCTATATCTACAATAAATTCTACATCATTTTCTATTATTCATTATGATCAACTTTCAGATGCCCTTTCCTATTTTCCATCATTATATTAATCTTTATCAATAGAATACAGTACTTAAACTGCACTCCCCACCCTAATTCTAGCTCTTTTCTTTGAAGAAGCTGAGAATGTCTGTCAAACATTCAGAGAAATTTAAAGAGTACCTTAGTTCAGATACAGTTTAGATATAAATTCTGTTCTCTGTTATTTATGAAAAATTGTCTTGTTCAAAAGTACATTTTGTGTGGTCATTTTAATATATCCATACCTCTATTCATAATCTTTTGTTCTCAGTTAAAATGAATGAATATATGTTGGAATGTCTATTGTCTATGTTTAACTTTTATGTCCTCTTTAGTATTATTGGTGTAATGAGTTATGATCCAATAGAAAGATGCTGTCCTCTAAATGGCAATTTGACTTGTCATTTAACATGTTTCATAATTGTTTTCTCACTAATTTGAAAACATCACTCAACTAATCATATTTGTGCAATGATTCTAGGGGGAAAAGTTGTTGCTTTTATAAATTGAAAGTAAAAGGCTGTAATTTTCAGTGACTAGAATTCTTTCCTTCCTGATGGATACTTCTATAGGAATACTGTATGATTTTTCTAGTAACTTATTAATGATAATGTTTTTATTTATGAGATCAAATAATCAAATATTGATAAATTCCCTCTTTTGAAAAGGCCACTTCTCACAACAAGGATGTCAATTTTAACTAGAATATATAACTGCACATGATGCTTTCAGGAAAAAAAAAACTATACTTACCTGAACTAATGCAAAGTGAAATGAGCATAAACAGAACATTATGTACATAAACAGCAATACTGTATGATGATCAATTATGAATAATTTAGCTCTTTTCAGTAATACAATGATCTCAGACAATTTGGAAGTACTCATGATAAAAAATTCTATCTAAATCCAGAGAAAGAAATGATGGAATTGGAATGCAGATCAAAGCATATTTTTACATTATTTTTCTTGATTTTGAAATCTATTTGCATTCACATGGTGAAGACAGCATAAATGAATGAAATAACATTGCCAAACAAAATATCATACTGTTATTTTTTCTTCCTCATTTTTCCTTCTAGAGATGTATTTACCACCACCAAAACTTATGCGATCAAGTTGTGCCTACAAAGCTGATGAAGGACCATGTAAAGCCATGCTGAAGAGATTTTTCTATAATATTTACACTCAACGCTGTGAAGAATTTATATATGGAGGATGTGGAGGCAATGAAAACAGATTTGACAGTCTGGAAGACTGCCAAAAACAGTGTTTAGCAGGTAAGTTCCTTGTAAAATCTATCACTGGTTCATGAGATCACAGATTTATGGGTTAAAACGAATGTAGAAATAGTGAGACCAATATGTTCATTTCATAGAACATTCCTGACAATCCTAGAAGAATGGAAAAACTAGGCAATGAAGTCCAAGAATTGAAAAAAAATTATCTTAGAAATTTAGAGAGAACTTTTATGCCCTGGGATTGGGAAGATGACTTTATGAAAAATCAAATGAACATAGATATTTCATTATACATGGATGATATTTTTATTTCCTTGTCAAATAATTGAAATGAGAAATGTCACTAATTTATATTATTCAACTTAAACTTTATTTCAGATACTGTTAGTACCTGCTATGGCTTTCATGGTTCAATTATTGATTTTCCATTTCATTTCAGATTTTCCCTGCCAAGATGAATTTTTATATCAAAATGACATTTTCTTTAGTCTTCAGAACCTTGGCTAGATGGTTCACTATCTCATTCTTTATACATTTCTATTTCAGTGTTTTCATTTAGCAGCCAACTTCTTTTTCACAAATGTGTCTTGTTTAGGATAAACCACTTTTCTCTCTAACATAACTTTGCAATTACACACACACATGCACACACACACACACACACACACATTTGCTTTTCCTTT
The DNA here is from genome assembly GCA_023553655.1 of Myrmecobius fasciatus. Taxonomy (NCBI): domain Eukaryota; kingdom Metazoa; phylum Chordata; class Mammalia; order Dasyuromorphia; family Myrmecobiidae; genus Myrmecobius; species Myrmecobius fasciatus. The sequence continues at coordinate 120,565 of JAJPUD010002133.1, forward strand.
GGATTCAAAACAAATATTGCAATTTACATTCTCATTGGTGATACCCACATAACATTTTATGAATCATCATAAATAAACCATCATGAAAATTTAAGAATGCTTATCATACCTCTTCATTTAATTTCATTAACCTGATATTTATTAAGTATCTACTATGTGTTAGGCTCTAGGGATCAAAAAAAAAAAGGAAAAGAAAAGAAAATATTTCCAACCTTCTTGGAGTATATACTTCTTTGGAGGAAACAGCATACTAAGCATATAGAAAAACGTATCCTGTAATAACTGCAGAGAGCACACAGGGATAATATGAAGAGCAGTTTGACAATAGCACACAGATTCTAGAGAGCACAATGTAAGGACATAGAGGAATACAGAAGGAAAGACATACAAATAACATTTCATTACTAGACATGAAGATTCAGGAATTCATTGGCAGAGAAGTTAGATTTTACTTAGCTTACAACTCAAAATCACAAGGATTCTGAGTGGACTAATAGAGAAATAGATTATAATACCTTTCCCAACAACAAAGCTGGTATTTGATAATCAAAGGTAATGTTTGATTCTCAATGCTTGTCAGTAACTGAGGATAAATGGGGGAAAGGCATATAAAAATTTGGAAGATCAGATACCTACGCCATGTTCTTGCCTGATGGTTAAAGTAGGAATTAGTATAGTCCTGGGGCCAAACTAGTTATAAAAGGGTGAATCATCCTAGAGGGATTTACCCCTATCAAGGTCAGCTTTGCCCCAGTCTTCTCCAATATTGAATACATCATCTTCCCTAGGTGGGTATGGTCATAAAATGCTTCATTTTATCCTAAGTTCCTTCAAATTGTCTCATCTTGTACAAGTATCTGTATGTTTCAGGTTCTCTAGGACAATATTACAAGATAAAGCAAATCTCTTGGGGAAAAGGTGCTATCTTGATGTTCAGAGTATAAAAATCTCTTGAGATAAAATAGCTCTAGAAAAATCAAATAGGAATTAATTGTGTAGGGTATAAAATATGTTTTTTTCCTCTCCCACTACAGCCATCTGAACAAATTTTAATTTTGAATCAAAGAATTTATGTAATGTTCAGATAATGTAAATTATCATTGAAGCAAAGATATTTTTGTTGTGTTTTCCTATCTTTAGTGTCTTTCATAGAATTGATACTTAACAAATATTAATTGGATTACATAAAAAGGTAATTATTCTAAAGTCACACCTTATATTTATATTTTTCTCTTCCCCTGGTTCATAAGAATCTTTCAAGAGGAATGTAAACTATCCCTATTAACACTAAAATGAACTATATCACCAAAGAGGACAAAGGGAATTTTTTTTTTCTGCTTACCCTTTTTTATCCATAAGAGAAAGCTGGAAAGGAGTGGTACAAATGTGAAAACAGTGTAAGCATATATACAACAAAGGTGAATACCTAAGAGAAATAAGCATTTGTTTCTTAACTATGACTCCCTTCAAAATAATTAATCTTCTTTGTATTATGTATTGTCTTACCTATACTGATGTCAAAATATCTCTTTTTAATCATGAATCTTGAGGAGGGTGAGCAAAGATGGCAAAGTGAAGCCAGGAAGCTGCTTGAGCTCTCCTAGTTTTCCTATAAAACCACATGAAACCAAGCCTTTTAATAGGGCCTAATAGAATTAAACCCTCTCAAGATCAAAATTGATTGGAAGGATTTCAAAAATATCAGTTTCACTGGGTTGAAAGAGGTACTCAGCCCATATCAGACAGAATCTGGGAAAACAAGTGAGGAGGTCTTAAACATAACAGATCACCTACTCAGACCCTTGGTCCTGGCTCAGTAGACGATCAGATCAGTGAGGAAATTCCCCAGTACCAGCTCAGGAGGCAAATTCTGGGAAATCAGGCTGTTTCCTGGAAAGAACAGACAAAGATACTCCCTGCTGGAAGCAAAACACTAAACATAAGGAACCCTTGTGCTCAAACTCAAGGATCAGAGCTGCAAAGGAAGCTTGGGAACGTGTCCCTTTTATTCCAGGAGCAGAGCACGACCATAAAAATAAAAAAAATTTAAAAAAAGGAAATATAAAAAGAAAAGGAAAGAAAAATGACCAAAGGAAACACAAGAACTTTTCCCACAGAAAGTTACTATGGTGACAAGAAAGATCAAAACACTAACTCATGGGGCAGCTAGGTGGTGCAGTGGATAGATCACCAGCCCTGAAGTCAGGAAGACCTGAGTTCAAATCTGAATTCAGACACTTAATATTTCCTAGCTGTGTGATCCTGGGCAATTCACTTAACCCCAATTGCCTCAGGGGAAAAAAAAGAAAGAAAGAAAGGAAAAAAAGAAAAGAAAAAAAAGAAAAAATGTTAAAAAAAAAAACTAACTCATATGAGGATAAAATATCCACAGATGCAATCTCAAAGAATGATATGAATTGGACTCAGGCCCAAAGAGGTTTCTTAGAAATGTTCATAAAAGACTTTAAAAGGCAAATAAGAGAGGGAAAAGAAAAAAATGAGAAAAGAAATCAGAGGTATGCAAAAGAGTCAACAGCTTGGAAAAGGAAGGCAATTCCTTAAAAAACAAATTGGCCAAATACAAAAAAAAAAAAACAAAAACACCATCAAAAACACCTTTTTCTTTTCTTTTTTTTATTTGCAAAACATATGTATGGGTAATTCTTCAACATTAACCCTTACAAAGCTTTCTGTTACAAATTTTTCCTCCCTACTCCCTACCCCTACACTAGATGGCAGGATATCCACTACATGTTAATTATGTTAAAATACTTGACAAATCGAATATAGGTATACATATTTCCACACTTATTGTTGTGCAAGAAGAATCATATCTACAAGAAAGAAAAATCAGGTAAAGGAAACATAATGCAAGCAAACATCAATCGAGAACATGAAAATGTTATGTTGTGGTCCACATTTCACATCCCTCTCTCTGGGTGTATATGGCTTTCTTCAGTGAAAAATTGGAAGTGGTTTGAAACATTTCATTGTTGAAGAGAGCCATGTCCATCAGAATTGATCATCATATAGTATTGTTGTTGCCGTGTATAATGATCTCCTGGTTCTGCTCATTTCACTCAGCATCAGTTCATGTAAGTCTCTTGTCATTTCTTACAGAGAAATAATATTCCATAATATTCATATACCATAATTTATTCAGCCAATCTCCAATTGATGGGCATCCATTCAGTTTCCAGTTTCTAGCCACTACAAAAAGGGCTGCCACAAACATTCTTGCACATGTGGGGCCCTTTCCTTCCTTTGTGATTTCTTTGGGATATAAGCCCAATAGAAATGCTGCTGGGTCAAAGGGTATGCACAGTTTGATAACTTTTTGAGCATAGCTCCAAATTGCTCTCCAGAATGGCTGAATCCATTCACAGTTCGACCAAAAATGTATTAGTGTCCCAGCTTTCCCACATCCTCTCCAACATCTGTCGTTATCTTTTCCTGTCATTTTAGCTAATCTGACAGGTGTGTAGTGGTACCTCAGAGTTGTCTTAATTTGCATTTCTCTGATCAATAGTGATTTAGAGCACCTTTTCATATGACTAGAAATAGTTTTAATTTCTTCATCTGAAAATTGTCTGTACATATCCTTTGACCATTTATCGATAGGAGAATGGCTTGAATTCTTATAAATATGAGACAATTCTCTATATATTTTAGAGATGAAACCTTTATCAGAACCCTTAAATGTAAAGATGATTTCCCAATTTATTGCTTCCCTCCTAATCTTGACTTCATTGGTTTTGTTTGTACAAAAACTTTTTAACTTAATATAGTCAAAGTTATCTATCTGGTGTTCAATTAAGAGTTCCAGTTCTTCTTTGGACATAAATTTATTCCATCTCCATTGGTCTGAGAGGTAAACTATATTACGTTCCTCTAATTTACTTATAATATCACTCTTTATATCCAGATTATGAACCCATGTAGATCTTATCTTGGTATGTGGTGTTAGATGTGGGTCAAACCCTAATTTCTTCCACACTAGTTTTTCCAATTTTCCCAGCAGTTTTTGTCAAATAGTGAGTACTTACCCCAGAAGTTGGGGTCTTTGGGTTTATCAAAGACTAAATTGCTATAGTTATTGCCTAGTTTGTCCTGTAATTCTATCCTATGCCATTGATCGACTACTCTATTTCTTAGCCAGTACCAAATGGTTTTGATGACCGCTGCTTTATGATATAGTTTTAGATCTGGTACAGCAAGTCCACCATCATCGGCTTTTTTTTTCTCATTAATTCTCTTGAAACTCTTGAACTTTTGTTCTTCCAAATGAACTTTGCTACTGTTTTTTTCTAGATCTGTAAAATAATTTCTTGGGAGTTTGATTGGTATGGCACTAAATAAGTAAATTAGTTTGGGTAGTATTGTCATTTTTATTATATTCATTCGGCCTACCCATGAGCACTTGATGTTTTTCCAATTGACTAGGTCTGAATTTATTTGTATGGAAAGTGTTTTGTAGTTTAGTTCATATAGTTCCTGACTTTTCCTCAGCAGATAGATACCCAATAGTTTATACTATCAACAGTTATTTTGAATGGAATTTCTTTTTGTATCTCTTGCTGCTGAACTTTGTTGGTAAACTCTTCAGACTTTCAACCTAAGTCTGGGTCTAGCAAAACATCTGAAGACTTGATTCTAGTTATAATTTCAATAAACAATTTCTCATTTCTCATTTCAGCTTCTGTCTCTGATATGAGAGGCTGCACAGTTTCCTGCAGTCCCTATCATAGTTACTGATCACTGGTCAAACATTTAGATCATGCTCTGATGAGAGAGCAAAAGAACTGCTGTCCCATTCGTATTCCACAATTTCTACTCTTGTTATTTCTCAGTGATAAATATTATGATCTTTGCATGGGAAAAAATGACCCTGTATGATCTCTTTAGTTTTTCTGATCATTAAGATGCTCTTCTTATTGAAGTTGTTGTGGGGCAAAGTGGGTTTTATTGTTTCCTTCTATTTTGCCATCTTTTTTGGGATAAAAGGCTGTTTTATTTTTTTCCTCCCCTCTTAATAGCATTTAATTTTTTCCAATTATGATAGCAATAAGAAAAGAAAAAGACATTGAAGTAATTAGAAAAGGAAATGAAGAAATAAAATTAGCACTTTTACAGATGATATGATGGTGTACTTAAAAAATTCTAGAGGAAACAGAGCTCATATGGCAGAGTAAAGGCAGAAACTTGTCCAACCTCTACCCAAAACTGCTCCAAATTTCTTTAAATAAATGACTCAATAAATTTTAGATCATTAAAACACCCCCAAAAGGTGGAAGAGAACATTTTCCAGCCTAAGGCAACTTAGAAAGTCAGCAGAAAAGGTCTGTGACAGCAGGGTGGGAATCCAGTATGCAATCCCAGTGCAAGCAGTGCCAGCATAGTCTTGGCTGCAGGCCCAGTCCAGCCCCAGCCTGGGCCCTAGCATCAGCAAGGCAGGACCTCTGAATTAGTAGCACCACTAGTAGCAGTGGTGGAGGCTTCTGGACCTCTCAGCCCAAGGACACAGGGAGGACTTGGAAGATCAGCAGAGAGGGTTTGTGGCAATGGGGTATGAATCTGTCATGCAGTCCAGCATAGGCTGAGCCAGCACAGCCTCAACTCCAATCCTGGCCCTGTCATCAGCAAAGCAGAACTCTCTTGCCCTAACCCACTATATCTTACAACTACAATGGGCAGGGATATTCCTAAAAGTTCCAGAGCAGAAAAGGGGGCTTATGGTTAGGTCCCTAGAAGGATCTCTAAAAACAACTGCACAAAACCTCTAACATTTGGGACAGTGCACCTTCCAACCTGGAAACAGAGCTCTAACTTTAAAAATAATTGAAAACTGAGTAATAGGTTAGGAAAATGAGCAGACAACAAAAAAAAATGTTTCTGACCACTGAAAGTTATTATGGTGACAAGGATAATCAAAGACATCCTCAGAAGAAAACAAAATCAAAGCTCCTACATTAAAAGTCTACAAATTAAATTGGGCTAGGTCATGAAGAACTCAAAAGGAATTTTGAAAACCAAGTAAAGGGATAGAAGGAAAATCATGAGAAGATTTGAGAGTGGTACAAAAGGAATTGCAAAAAGCTAATTAGGAGAAGATTGCATCAAAAAGCAAAATTGGCCAATTGGGAAAGAAGGTACAAAAGCTCACTGAGGAAAGTAATTCCTTAATAATGAGAACTAATAAAATGAAAGCTAATGACTTTATGAGAAATCAAGATATAATAAAATAAAACCAAAAAAATGAAAAAGAAAGAAAAAATGTGAACTATCTCATTGAAAAACAACTGATGTGAAATAGATTCAAAGAGATCATGTGAAAATTATTGTTCTGAGAGTCATGATAAAAATAAAAAAGAGCCTGGACATCATCACTTAATAAATCATCCAGGAAAATTGTCCTGATATTCTAGAACCGGAGGGTAAAATAGAAATTGAAAGAATCTACTGTTCATCTTATGAAAGGGATCCCAAAATGAAAACTCCCAAGAATATTATAACCAAATTCCAGAAGTCCCAGGTCAAGGAGAAAATGTTGCAGACATTCAGAAAAAACAAACAAGCAAACAAACAAACAAAAAAAAAAACAATTCAAGTATAGTGGAGCCACAGTCAGGATAACACAAGATTTAGAAGGTTCTATATTAAAGGATTGCAGGCCTTGGAATATATATATTCCAGAGAGCAATGAAACTATGATTACAACCAAGAATCTCCTATTTGGCAAAACTGAGTATAATCCTTCCTAGGAAAAGGTGGTCCTTCAAAGAAATAGAGGATTTTCAAGCATTCATAATGAAAAAAATGTGAATGGAAAAATTGATTTTCAAATGTAGGACTCTGGAGAAGCATAAGAAGGTAATCACGAAAGTGATATCATAAGGGACTTAATAAAGTTTATCTATTTACATTCCTATATGGGAAGATGATATTTGTAACTCATTAGAACTTTCTCATTATTATGGCAGTTAGAAGGAATATATGTGGACAGTATATGTAGGAGTATATACAGACAGAGAGCACAGAATATAAAAGGATAATATCCTTTTGTAAAATGATGAAATTAAGAAGTGACAGAGGAATGTACTGGGAGAAAGGGAAAGGGAAAGGTAGAGTGGTGCCAATTATATGCCATAAAAAAGAGGCAAGAAAAAAGCTTTAATAGTGGAGGGGAAGAGCGAAAGGAGAGAGTGAGTAAACCTTATTTTCATTAAAATTGTCTCAAAGAGTAAATAACATATATACTAATTATGGACACAGAAATCTATTTTACCCTACAGGAAAATAAGAAAGAAATGGGATATGGGAAGAGGTGAGGGTGATAAAAGAGAGGGCATATTGAGGAAGGGAATGGTCAGTAGCAAAATATTTTTGAGGAGGGACAGGGTAAAAGGAGAGAGAGAATAAATGTGGAGAAATACAGTTAGTAATAGTAATTGTAAAAAGGATTTTGAAGCATTTTTCTTATAAGGCCTCATTTCTCAAATATAGGGGGAACTGAGTAAAACTTATTAAAAATAAGAGTTGTGCCCTCCAGTTGATAAATGATCAAAGTGCTCAGAGGAGTATAAATTCATGCATATTCTTTGGCCTAAAAACACCACTACAGGCATGAATACCAAAAGATATTTTTTTAAAAAGGAAATATTCATAGCAGCTATCTTCTCAGGGCAAAAAAAAAAAAAAATGGAAATTGAGAGGTTACTCATCAGTTGAAGTATGGCTCAATAAAGTGTAATACGTGTTTTTGATGGAATAGTATTTTTCTATGGGAAATGATGAACAGAATGCTCCCAGAAAAAAAAAAAAAATCTTGGAAAGTCCTCCATTAACTTAAGCAAAATGACACATACTGCTCATGATGTAATAGCAATACTCTGGCTTGATAAAATATAAATATAAATGACTTTGCTGTTCTTAGCAGTTCCATGATCCATGACTACTCTGAAGGACTTAGGATGAAAAATCCTATTCATAGCCAGAGAAGGAACTTTTTTTTTTTTGAGAATTTTTACTTTCATGACCTTTATGGAAATGTTTTGCATAGCTTCACATATATTGAAAGATAAGGGAGAAAACCTAGAGCTTAATTATTTTTTGATATTCTGAAAGGCAAAGGAACTTGAATTACAGCCAAGAATATCCTATCCAGCTAGAATGAACATTATCCTCCAGGGAAGAAGATGGTCATTCAATGATATAGGTGAATTTCACCTATTTCTAATGAAAAGACCAGATCTGAACAAAAAATTCAACCCCCAAACACAACTCAAGAGAAGCATAAAAAGATAAAAAGGAAAGGACTCTTGAGAACTTTATTTCTACTATGGGGATACTTAAAGTTTGGGGGTATAATTAACTAGATATTACTTTGATAATATGAAAAAGAAAACTAGAGGGAGAAAGGTTGTCATACTGGGGAAAAGAGGGGAAAAGTGGTAAAATAAGATCTAAAAAAAAAAGGAGGTAAAAACAAGATAAAATCTCTTGAAGAGGCAAAGAAAACCTAATATAATTGAGAGAAAGAAGGGAGGGAGATGAACATCATATAAATCTTACTCTCATCAGGTTGGGCTCTGAAAGTGTATATCAGACACTTGATTTCACATAGAAACTTGTCTGTTGCTAGAGGGAAGTGGGAGGGAAAGGAGGAAAAGAAAGGGATAAACAAATAGAAGGAAAAATAGAAGAATCAGGGGAAAAGAGTAAAAAAGGGGGAGGGGATTTAAGGGTGGTGGATTGTTTGGGGGAGGGGGTCATCAAAAGCAAAATACTGAGGAAGGGGGAAGGGAGAAAGGGGAAAGGAAAGGGGAAAACATAACTTGGGTAAATAAGATGTCAGGAAATAAAGAATTAGTTATTCTAACTGTGAATGTGAATGGGATGAACTCTCCCATAAAGCGGAAGCAGATAGCAGACTGGATTAAAAACCAGAATCCCACTATATGTTGTCTACAAGAAACACATCTAAAACATAGTGACACATATAGGATGAAGGTAAAAGGCTGGAGCAGAACCTATTATGCTTCAGGTAAACAACAAAAAAAAAGGAGGGGTAGCAATCCTTATCTCAGATCAAGTAAAAGCCAAGATAGATCTAATTAAAAGAGATAAGGAAGGAAACTATATTTTATTAAAGAGTACCATAGATAATGTATCAATATCAATACTAGATATATATGCACCAAGTGCAATAGCATCCAAATTCCTAGGGGAGAAATTAAGAGAGATGCAAGATGAAATAGATAGCCAAATGATACTAGTGGGGGATCTCAACCTTGCTCACTCAGAATTAGATAAATCAAACTACAAAATAAACAAGAAAGAAACTAGGGAGATAAACCAATTGTTAGAAAAGTTAGGTATGATAGAACTATGGAGAAAGTTGAATGGAGACAGTAGGGAGTTTACTTTTTTCTCAGCAGTCCATGGAACTTATACAAAAGTTGACCATATGTTAGGGCATAAAAACCTCAAAATCAAATGAAGAAAAGCAGAAATAGTAAATGCATCTTTTTCAGATCATGATGCAATAAAAATCTCATGCAATATAAGGTCAGGAGAAAATAGACCAAAAGTTAATTGGAAATTAAATAATCTAATTCTAAAGAATGAATGGGTGAAAGAGCAAATCATAGACACAATCAATAATTTCATCCAAGAGAATGACAATAATGAGACAACATACCAAAATTTCTGGGATATGGCCAAAGCGGTTATAAGGGGCAATTTTATAACTCTAGATGCTTACTTGCATAAAATAGAGAAAGAAAAGATCAATGAATTGGGCTTATTATTAAAAAAAAAAAAAACTAGAAAAAGAACAAATTAAAAACCCTCAATTAAATACCAAATTGGAAATTCTAAAAATAAAAGGAGAAATTAATAAAATTGAAAATAAGAAAACTATTGAATTACTAAATAAAACTGAGTTGGTTCTAAAAAAAAAAAAAACCCAACAAAATAGATAAGCCTTTAGTTAATTTGATAAGAAAAAGGAAAGAGGAAAATCAAATTGTTAGTCTCAAGAATGATAAGGGAGAACTTTTCTCCAATGAAGAGGAAATTAGAGCAATAATTAGGAGTTACTTTGCCTAACTCTATGCCAGTAAGTTTGATAATCTAAATGAAATGGAGGAATATCTACAAAAATATAGATTGCCCAGGTTAACAGAAGAGGATATAAATTATTTAAATAGCCGCATATTAGAAAAAGAAAGAGAACAAGCTATTAACCAACTCCCTAAGAAAAAATCTTCAGGGCCAAATGGATTTACATGTGAATTCTACCAAACATTCAAAGAACAATTAATTCCAATACTATACAAACTATTTGAGAAAATAGGGACAGAAGGTATACTGCCAAATTCCTTCTATGAGACTGATATGGTGCTGATAGCTAAACCAGGTAGGGTGAAAACAGAGAAATAAAATTATAGACCAATTTCCCTAATGAATATTGATGCAAAAATTTTAAATAAGATATTAGCAGTGAGATTACAGAAAGTTATACCCAGGATAGTACACTATGACCAAGTAGGATTTATAGCAGGGATGCAGGGCTGGTTCAATATTAGGAAAACTATCAGTGTAATTAATTATATTAATAACCAAACTAACAAAAACCATATGATTATCTCAATAGATGCAGAAAAAGCATTTGATAAAGTCCAAAACCCTTTCCTATTGAAAACATTAGAGAGTATAGGAATAAATGGGCTTTTCCTTAAAATGATCAGTAGCATCTATTTAAAACCATCAGCAAGCATCATATGTAATGGAGACAAACTAAAACCATTCCCAATAAGATCAGGAGTGAAACAAGGCTGCCCACTGTCACCATTAATATTTAATATTGTATTAGAAATGTTAGCTTTGGCAATAAGAAAAGAAAAAAGAGATAAAGGGAATTAGAGTAGATAATGAAGAAACCAAATTATCACTCTTTGCAGATGACATGATGGTATACTTAGAGAACCCTAGAGACTCAACTAAAAAACTACTAGAAACAATTCACAACTTTAGCAAAGTTGCAGGATTCAAAATTAATCCACATAAATCATCAGCATTTTTATATATTACCAACAAAATTAGGCAGCAAGAGATACAAAAAGAAATTCCATTCTAAATAACGGATGATAGGATAAAATATTTGGGAATCTATCTGCCAAGGAAAAGTCAGAAACTATACAAACTAAACTACAAAACACTTTCCACACAAATAAAATCAGACCTAATCAATTGGGAAAAACATTAAGTGCTCAAGGGTAGGCAGAGCGAATATAATAAAAATGACAATACTACCCAAACTAATCTACTTATTTAGTGCCATACCAATCAAACTCCCAAGAAATTATTTTACAGATCTAGAAAAAATAGTAGCAAAGTTCATTTGGAAAAACAAAAGGTCAAGGATTTCAAGGAGATTAATGAAAAAAAAAAAAAAAAAGGCAGATGAAGGTGGCCTTGCTGTACCAGATCTAAAACTATATTATAAAGCAGCGGTTATCAAAACCATTTGGTACTGGCTAAGAAATAGAGCAGTCGATCAGTGGAATAGGATAGGTTATCAGGAAAATCTAGGCAATAACTTTAACAATTTAGTGTTTGACAAACCCAAAGACCCCAGCTTTTGGGATAAGTATTCACTATTCCACAAAAACTGCTGGGAAAATTGGAAACTATTGTGGAAGAAATTAGGGCTTGACCCATACCTAACACCACATACCAAGATAAGATCTAAATGGGTTCATGATCTCGATATAAAGAGTGATATTGTAAGCATAGAGGAAGGTAGTATAGTTTACCTCTCACATGGATTACTCTCACCTTCCATATTATTGCCAAGACCTATTCATTTAACCTTTTCAATATCATTTATATATTACCCTTTTTCTTCTGTGATAGTCTATCACTCTAATGCATACCCTTATCATCTCATACCTGGATTACTAAAATAACTTTCTGGCTAATCTACCTGTCTCAAGTCTTCCTTACTGTAATCCATACTTGCTTCAGCCACTAAAGTGATTTTCCTAAATAGCAGGTCTTATATTACACTTCCTACCACCATTTGATAAAATCCAATGATTTCCAAAAGAAATAAAAAAATCCATTTGAGATTCAAAGTCCCTTATAATCTAGTCTCTTCCTACATTTCCAGTCTTATACCTTATATATTGACACAGATATCCTTTAATTCAATGCACTAACCTACTGACTGTTCCACAAACAAGGCACTCCATTATTAGGCATTTTCTCTGGTTTTTTCCATACCTGGAATGGTCTCCTCTATTCTGATTAGTGATCTTCCTGGCTTCATTTGATTCTCAACTAAGATCCCACTTTCAACAGGAAGTTTTCCTTAATTACTTTAAATTCCAGTGCCTTCTCTTGGTTAACTATTTCCTATTTATTTTGTATATAGAATGCTGTCTAAATATTCATTTGCATCTTGTCTCTACATTTAGATTGTAAATTTCTTGAGGATAGGGACTGTCTTTTGCCTCTTTTTGTATACCCCCACAGTTTAGCAAGTTCTTGGAATGTAGTAAGTGCTTAATAAGTGTTTCCTGATTGAAATATCATTAAATTTGTTTTCATAGTTTCTTTACTTTTTTATTTTGTTTAAAAACACACACTCTTAACAATTCTTGATAATAGCACACACGTACCATGGGCAGGAACCAGCACACACACACACACACATATATATACAATTTCTTTGCTTAAATATAGAAGAGTAACATTTTAGGGAATACTTAATTTCAGGGAAACATGCAGGTTTTATTTATTTATTTATTTATTTATTTATTTATTTATTTATTTATTTTTTGCTTAGGCAAATGGGGTTAAGTGACTTGCCCAGGGTCACACCGCTAGGGAATGTTAAGTGTCTGAGACCAGATTTGAACCCAGGTCCTCCTGACTTCAAGGCTGGTGCTCTATCCACTGTGCCACCTAGCTGCCCCTATTTATTTATTTTTTAACCAGTGATTTATGATCTTGGAGTTTCTGAGCTGAAAAATAGAATTACTGATTCATTTTTTATTCACTATTGATTTAGTTCCAAGTAAAGAAAGAAATGACACACTAGAATTCACTTAGTTATGAAATGAATTTGCCCGCAGAAACCAAGCATTCTGAGTCTAAGTATACAGGTGTTTGAGGTGATCATTTCACTATTTTATTTCCTTTTTACCTTAAGCTTTGTTTCAGTTCAAAACTATCTCATAGGTCAGAAGCTAAGGAAATAGGTCAGAAAAAGTCAAGTTTGAGGAGGAGGAGCTCCTGTGGGGTATAGTAAGAGAATGATTAAGTAAGAAATTGAGTAAAAGAATGAAGTCGTATTTACCTGCTTGCTTAGCAGAGTACCACAACACCATGTTGTGGTTGTTGATGGTGGTGGTGGGACAAGTAGGTGTCACAATGGATAGATGAGCTTAGAATCAGGAAGTTCATCTTCATGAGTCCAAATTGGGCCTCAGATCCTTACAAGATGTGTCACTCTGGTTAAGTCAATTAACCTTTTTTGTCTCATTTCCTCATCTGTAAAATGAGCTACAGGAGAAGCCACCCCTGTATCTTTTTCAAGAAAATTAAAAATTGTGCTCACAGAGAGTCAGAGATATGCCTGAAACAACTGAACTACAATTTAGTATTATACCATTGCAGATAGAGAATTTGAAGTCCAAATAGACTTAAGTGACTTCCTTATAACTAAAAACTATAGGTAAAAGAGTAGGTTCTTGAATACACAGATCTAAATCCATGATCTTGCCAGTATACCTCATTATAAGTGGACAGCAGTAAAAATGCTGTTGACAAAAAATGAAACTTAACTAGGAGTATGCTAAATTCAACTCAGCTAAGTGAAAAGCTTAAATTTTTCATTTGGCTATTACTTCTCAGACATTACTAAACCTGGCAGATCAGGGCTCAACTTATTGCTTGGTTGATTGTCTAAACTTAAGAAACTGATGGAGGAAATGTCAATGATGCAGATTAAACTCAAAATGTGGTGTGTGTGCCTACCAAAAAAAAAAAAAAAATAGAGAGTAGTTTGTTAAACATTTACTAGACCACCACTGCTAAAACTTTTCAAGTACAGTATCTTGGAAAATGACCTTTTTAATTGAGATTTAAATCTCATCAAAGCAGATGTCATTTTATTATTTAACATTATAATTGAGGAAAAATTGCTTGCAATCGAGAGCCTGAGAGACTGGGAAGATGTTGTTGCCCTCTACAATAACAAGAAAAACAAGGATTGTAGGGTGGTCAGTATGAGGAAAAATCAGTTCTATTTTGGAGACTGAATTTAAATTGTCTAGTCCACATCAAGTTAAATATATCCAAATATAGTCAGTTGGAGATGCAAAATTCGAAGTCATAGAAAAGAACAGAGTCCAGAACAGAAACTTATGCAGTTAGAAGGCCTGATCTATAAGACACAGGTAAGGAAACAGAAAAAGAAAGTCATAAGTAAGAAGAGAAGCAGGAGAGAGTGATGTCCAAAAAATCTAGAAAGACAGACAAACAGACAGGAGAGGGAGATAGAGAGAGATCAACAGTGTGTCCCCCTAAAAAAAAAAAAGTATGAAGAAGTCAAAGAAGTCAAGGAGATATAAAGTCAGATATACTTGATAGAGTTAAAGAAAGAGATGAGGCATAGAAAAATTTGGGAAAAGAAGTGAGAGAATTGCTAATAATTGATTTTCTTTATTTATTCATATACTTTTCTCCATTTTGCAATGTTGCTTTGTAAAAAGTGTCATAAGATGTTTTGACTTTATTGGGGTTTTTTATTATACTATTTATTTTTAATACACATTGCTTTATGAATCATGTTGGGAGAGAAAAATCAGAGCAAAAGGGAAAAAACAAGAGAAAAAAAAACAGAAAAAAAGAAGTGAACACAGCATATGTTGATTTACATTCAATCTCCTTAGATGTTTTTATGTATGGAGATGGCATTTTCTGTCCAAAATCTATTGGAATTGCTTTGGACTACTGAACTAGTGAGAAGAGCCAAGCCTTCTATAATTGATCATCGCACATTGTTTTGTTTTGTTTTTTTCCCCTGAGGCAATTGGGTTAAGTGACTTGTCCAAGGTCACACAGCTAGGAAATGTTAAGAGTCTGAGACCAGATTGAACTCAGGTCCTCCTGACTTTAGGACTAGTGCTTTATCCACTGTGCCACTTAGCTGCCTCAATTATCATGCATCCTTACTGTGTACAACGTATTCCCGGTTCTGCTTGTTTCGCTTAGCATTAGTTCACATAAAATTTTCCAGGCCTTTCTATAATCAGCTTGCTAATCATTTTTTATAGAACTATTATATTCTGTTACTGTCATATACAACAACTTATTCAGTCATTCCTCAAATGATGGGCATCCACTCATTTTCCAATTTTTTACTACCACAAAAAGAGCTGCCAGAGCACTTTTGCACATGTGGAAATTTTAACCTTCTTTATGATTTCCCTGGGATACAGACCCACTAATGGTACTACTGGTCAAAGGGTATGCACAGTTTTATACTCCTTTTGGTATAATTCTAGATTGTTCTTCAGAATGGTTGGATCATTTCACAACTCTATCAACAATGTATTAGTGTTCCAGTTTTCCCACATTCCCTCCAATATTTATCAGTGTCTTTTCCTGTCAACTTAGTCAATCTGAGAGGTGTGAGGTTGTATATAAGAGTTCTTTTAATTTGCATTTCTCTAATAAATAGTGATTTAGAGCATTTTTTTTTCATATGGCTATAGATTGCTTAAATTTCATCATGTGAAAATTGTCTGTTCATATCCTTTGACCATTTACCTATTGGGGAAGGATTTGTATTCTCATAAATTTGACATAGTTCTTTATATATTTTAGAAATGAGACCATTATCAGAAATACTGACTGTAAAGATTTCTTTCTCAGCTTTCTATTTATCTTTTAATCTTGTTTGTTATTTTTTTATGTAAACCTTTTTAATTTAATGTAATCAAAGTTGTCCTTTTTGCCTTTCATACTGTTCTCTAGCTCTTCTTTAGTCATAAATTCCTCCCTTCTACAAAGGTCCTTGTCCTAATTTGTTTAGGATAGCATCTTTTATGCCCAAGTCATGTATCCATTTTGATCTTATTTTGGTAATGAAGTGTGAGATATAGGTCTATGTAAATTTTTTTAACATATTATTTTTCAGTTTTCTCAACACTTTTTGCCAAATAGTGAATTCTTATTCCAGAAATTGGAGTTTGGGAATTTATGAAATATTAGATGCTATAGGCTTTGATTATTGTGTTATGTGTATCTCATCTATTCCACTGATCCACCACTATTTCTTAGGCTGCACCAAATGCTTTTTTTGGTTTGTTTGTTTTTGTTTTTGTTTTTGCTGAGGCAATTGGGGTTAAGTGACTTGCCCAGGATCACACCATTAGGGAAAGTACCAAATGTTTTTGATTATTGTTGCTTTATAATATAGTTTTAGGTTTGGTACTGCTAAGCCACCATGCTTTATATTTTATTTTTTATTAATTCCTTTGATATTCTTGACTTTTGTTCTTCCAGATGAATTTTGTTATTTTTTATAGTGCTATTAAATAACATTTTGGCAGTTTGATTGGTATATCACTGAACAAGTACATCAATATAGGCAGAATTGTCATTTTTTTAATATTAATTCAGCTTATTCAGAGAAATTGATAATTTCCCAATTGTTTAATTCTGCTTTATTTGTGTGAGAAGTGTCTTGTATTGTGTTCACATAGTTCTTGGGTTTGTCTTGGCAGGTAGACTTGCTAGTATTTTATTTTGTCTACAGTAATTTTAAATATAATTTCTCTTTTTATCTCTTCTTGATAGGCTTTTTCAGTAATATATAGAAATTTTGATAATTTATGTGGGTTTGTTTTATATCCTGAAACTTTGCTAAAGCTGTGAATTGTTTTCAGTAGGTTTTTGAATGATTTTCTAGGATTGTCTAAATATATCATCATACTATACTTAGAGAGCTATAGTTTTACTTCCTGTTCTATTCTAATTTCTTTACCTATTCTATTTCCTTTAATTTCATTTTCTTTTCTTATTGCTAAAAGCAACATTTCATGTTGAATAATGGTGTTGATAATGGTCATCTTTGTTTCACCCCCGATCTTATGGGAAATGCATCCAGCTTCTATTACAAATAATGCTTGTTGTAGGTGTTAGATAGCTACTGCTTAGTATTTTAAGGAAAGCTGCCTTATTCCTGTGCTCACTACTGTTTTTAATAGGAATGGGTGTTATGTTTTGTCAAAAGCTTTTTCTGCAACTACTGAGATTTTCATATGATTTCTATGGGTTTTGTTATTGTTAAGGTCAATTATGGTAATAATTTTCCTGATTTTGAACTGCCCTTCATTCCTTATATAACCCTATTTGATCAAAATGTATTATTCTGCTGATAAGTTACTTTGATCTTTTTGCATCATTGCATTATTTAAACTTTTTGCATCCATATTCATTAAGGAGATGGGTCTATAATTTTCTTTCTATTTTGGCCCTTCCTGGTTTAGGTATCTTTGCCATATTTGTGTCATAGAAAGAATTTGGCAGTATCCCTACTTTACCTATTTTTCCAAATAGGTTCCATAGAATTAGAATTAATTGTTTTTTAAATGTTTGGTAGAATTGGTTTGTAAATCCATTTGGCCCTGGAGATTTTTTTCTTAAGGAGTTCCATTAATGACTTGTTCAATTTCTTTTTCTAAAATGTGACTATGTATTTTTTTCCTCTTCTGTTAATCTGAGAAATTTATATTTTTGTTAAATATTCATCCATTTCAGTTAGATTGTCACAATTGCTGCCAAGAAGTTGAGCAAAATAGCCCCTAATTATTGCTTTAATTCCTTTTTCCTTGGTTTTAAACTCACCCCTTTCATTTTTATGCTGGTGATTTGGTTTATTTCTTTTCTCTTTCTGATCAACTTAATCAAATGTTTATCTGTTTTGTTAGCTTTTTTTTTCATAAAACCAACTCTTAGTTTTGTTAGTTCAATAGTTTTCTTAGTCTCCATTTTATTAATATCTCCTTTGAGTTTCAAAATTTCTAATTTGGTATTTAATTTGGGTGTTTTAATCTGCTCTTTTTTTTAGCTTTTTTAGTTGCATGTCTAATTCATTGATCTCCTCCTCTTATTTTATTTATGTAGCTATTTAGAAATATAAAATTATCCCTAAGAACTGCTTTGGTTGTATCCCATAGGTTTTGGTATATTGTCTCATTATTGTCATTTTCTTTGAAGAAATTATGGATTATTTCTGTGATTTATTGTTTACAATTAAATTATTTAATTTCCAATTGGTTTTTAGTTTTTATTTTCCTGGCCTTTTATTGAATATGATTTTTCATTATCTGAAAAGGAAGCATTTAATATTTCTGCTTTTTTGCATTTGATGTGGTTTTTATGCCCTAATACATGGCCAATTTTTGTGTGTTATGTACTGCCTAGAAAAAGGTATGTTCCTTTCTGTCCCTATTCAATTTTCTCCAGAGTTCTATCATATCTAGATTTTCTAGGATCCTATTAACCCTCCCTAATTTCTTTCTTGTTTATTTTGTGGCCAGATTTGTCTGATTCTAAGAAGGAAAGCTTGAGTACTCCAACTAGAATAATTTTGTTGTCTATTTCTCCCAGTAACTGGCTTCAAAATCTCTAGGAATTTTCCACCACTTGGTAATACACATTTAGTATCATTACTCCTTCATTATTTACAGTACCCTTTATCAAGATGTACTTTCCCCTCCTCATCTGTTTTTACTTTTGTTTTATCTGAGATCAGAATTGCTATCTCTGTTTTTTTTTTTTTTAACTTCAGCTGAAGCATAATAAATTCTGTTCCAGTCTTTTGCCTTTATTCTGTTTTGTATCTCTTTGTTAAATGTGTTTCCTGTAAACAATATATTGCAGGATTCTGTTTTTTAATCCACTTTGCAATTCACTTCCCTTTTATGGGAGAGTACATCCCATTCACATTCTCCTCTGTATATACATTTGATCTCTCTCTCCAACCTCTCCTTAGTTTTTTTAACCCCTCCACCCAAGATCTTATCTTCTATCACTCCTCCCCCTTCTCTTACTACTGTTTTTTGTCTACCCCACCCCCTACTTTATCTCCTATCACCCTTCTCCCTTCTATTAGTAGCAGGTTTTTTTAACCCAGTCTTATTTTCTATCAACCCTCCCCCCTTTCTCTTACCTTTTTCCTTAGTGTTTCTGCCCTCACTTCTATACTGTCCCTCCCCTTTCTTTTCCTCTTTTTCCTCTTACTTTGTAGGATTAGATCAATTTCTTTATTCAACTGAGTATTAAAGTTATTCCCTCTTAGAGCCCAAACTGATGAGATTAAGCTTCAGACTATGCTCATCTTCCTGACTTTTCCCCTTCTACTGTAACAGGTTTTTTGAGCCTCTGTGTAAACTTATTGTCCCATTATACCTCCCCTTTTCTTTTTTTCCAGTGCAGATGTGTTTTTTCTTTGATGCCATCACATCAGAATCTATTCTCAACTATATCCTCAGTTTATGTGATGCCCTCCTATATCTGTTGCAGGGACAGATACAGTGCACAGGAATTACAGATATTGTTTTTCTACCTAGGGATGTAAACAATTTAACCTTTAAATGCATATATATATATGTATATATATATATATACACATATATATATATATATACATACACATATATATACACACACACACACACACACGCATATATACATATACATATATATTTTCCTCCGTTTACCTTTCTATGGTTTTCTTGAGTTCTGTGTTTGTAGATTAAATATTCTGTTTAGTTCTGGTTTGTTCAATAGAAATGATTGAAAGGCTCTTATGTCATTGAAACTCCTTCTCCTCCCCTGAATGTTGATGGGGAATCATGCTGGATTGTTAATTCTTGATTGTAAATCCAGGCCTTTTGGCTTCCAAAATATGATATTCCAGGTACTCTGATCCTTTATTGTAGAAGCTGACAGATCCTGGGTAATCCTGTCTATTGTTTCTTGATATTTTAATTGCTTTTGTCTGGCAGTTTGTATGTAGTATATTTTCCTTGAGTTTACAGTTTTGGAGTTTTGAAATAATGTTCCTTGGGGTTTTCCTTGTGGATTTTCTTTCCAAAAGTGAAGGATGGATTCTTTCAATGACTATTTCTAGAATATTCAAGACAGTTTTCCTTAATGACCTCTTGTAGAATGCTATTCCGGCTCTTTTTTGGTTATGACCTTCAAGTAGGCCAATAATTTTTAAATTGTGTCTTCTAGATCAATTTTCCAATTTGACAATTTTTGCCAATGAGGTATTTCACTCCCCCCCCCATTTTTTCCTTCTTTTTAATTTGTTTGATGATTCTTGCTGTCTTATGAAGTCATTAGCTTCCATTTGCCCTGTTCTAGTTTTTAATGTATGATTTTCTTCAGTTATCTTTTGTATCTCTTTTTCCATGTGGTTTATTCTATTTAAGTCATCGTTTTCTTAAGACAATTTTTTTCTTCCTTTTCCAAACTATTGATTCTCTCATGCATACTTCTCTCTGTCTCTCTCTCTCTCTCTGTCTCTCTCTCTCTTTTTTTTTTTCTACCTCTCTTACTTGCCTTTTGAAGTCTTTTATAAGTATTTTCAATAAGTCTCTTTGGGCTTAAGACCAATTTATATCACTCTTTGAGAATTCTTCTCTGGACATTCTCTTTTCCTCTGTTTGTCTGCCCTGTCACATTGGTAACTTTTTATGGTGCATGTTTTTTTGGGTTTTTTTTTTCCCTGTTTCTTTCTCATTTTCTTTCCTTTTCTTTTGGTATTTTCTCTTTTTTACTTTTAAGCAGGAGTTCTGCTTCTGAGGTAATGGTGGCATTGGCCCAAATTTCCAATGCAGCTCTGAGCCTTGGCTTTGAGCACAGGGGCCACTTGTGTTTGTAGTGGGTAGCTTTGCTTGCCCTATTCAGGAAACAACTGGTTTCCCATAGTTTGCCTTCTGAGCTGGGATTGGAAGCTGCTCACTGATTTGCTCATCTACTGAGCCAGGCCTGAGGGTTTTAGCTGCTGATTTCCTCTGATTGAGAGGTTGGCTTTCCCAGTGTTCATATGACCTGGGCTGAGCATTCTTTTCACCCCAGTGAGATTGACCTTTCTTGAAGTTTTTTCATTCTATCTTGAGCTGGAGAGTGGTTTCTTATGGTTTCCAAGAGAAACTGGCAGAAATTGAGTACCTTCCTGACTTTACTCCAATATCTTGGCTTCAAATGCATTAACTTTAAAAAAGAAAAAAAAATTAAAGGAAGAAAAGTTTAAAAAGAGAATAAGCAACTTAATATAAAATCACAAAAAAATCACATACCCCCAAAGTCCCTGGGGAAAAAAACAAAAAACAAAACAAAACAAAACAAAACAACAACAACAAAAAAAAAAAAAACAGAATTTGCCTAGAGGTAAAAAAAGCACAAAAATTCACTGAAGAAAAGAATTACTTACAAATCAGAATAAACTAAATAGAATGGAGCTACAAAAGCTCACTAAAGAAAAGAATTTCTTAAAAATTAGAATTGGTAATTGAAAACTAATGACTTCATGAGACATCAAGAAACAAAGTAAAGTCAAAAGAATGAAAGAAAATAGAAGAAAATGTAAAATATCTCATCAGAAAAAAGAAAGCAACTAATTAGGAAAATAGCTTGAATAGAAATAATTTATTATTGGAAAACCTGAAATCCACAATCAGCACAAAGACCCTAGAAATCATATTTCATAAATTATCAAGTAAAACTGTCCTGATTACTTCTTTAGTTGAATCCCACAAATTTTGTTATGGTGTCTTATTTTCATTCTCTTCAGTGAAATTACTGATTGTTTGTTCTTGGTCTCAATCATCCTTTAGGATTAAATTGCCCAATTTCCAATTATTTTTAATCCAATTATTTTTAAATTATTTAAAAATTTTTCTATATCTTTTTTATGAAATATAATTTTTATTGCATCATGATCTGAAAAGAATGCATTTAACATTTCTGCCTTTCTTCATTTGATTGAGTTTTTTTTAATATAAATGGTCAATTTTTGTGTAAGTGCCATGTACTACTGAGAAAAAAATATATATATATATATTTCTTTCTAACGCTATTAAATTTTCTTCAAAGGTCTTCATATTTAATTTTTATAAAATTCTGTTCACCTCCTTAATTTCTTTCTTTTTAATATTGTGGTTGGATTTACCTAGTTCTGAGAGGGGAAAATTGATGCATCTCAATAGGATACTTTTATTGTCTGTTTCCTCCTATAAGCCACTTGACTTATTTAAGAATTTGGATACTACATGGCTTGGTACTTCTATGTTTAGCATTGATATTACTTCATTTGGTATAGTATCTTTTAATTAGATCTATTTTTTGCTTTTGCTTTGTCTGAAGCCATGATTGATATTTATGCTTTTTTTATTTGTTTATTTCATTTGAAGAATAATAGATTTTGCTCCAGTCTCTTACTGTTACTTTGTGTCTTTGCTTCAAATGTGTTTCTTGTAAACAACATATTATGATTTTCTGGGTTTTAATCCACTCTGCTATCCACTTTTGTTTTATTTCATTCATATTCACAAATATTATTATGATTATATATTTCCCTCCATCTTAGTCTTCCTCTGGTTTAACCTTTGCTGTTTCATTTCACCTTTCCCTTCTCACCAGTATTTTGCTTCTAACTACTGTCTTCCACAATCTGGCCTCCCTTCTGTCAGTTCTTTCATTTTACTTTTACTTCCCTATGTGATAAAATAGATTCCTATAACCAACTGATTATGTATATATTGTTCCCTTGTTGAACCAATTCAGATGAAAATAAAGTTCACGCAATGTCCACTGCTCCCCTCCAGTCTTCCCATCCATTGTAGTAGCTATTTTGTATCTCTCTTCATGTGAGGTAATTTGTCACATTTTACCTCTCCCTTTCTTCTGTACCTAGTGTAATTCTTTTTATTATTACTTAACTTTTTGAGGGGTGGGGTGTAGAGGGCCACAGACAGTGAGAGAACTCTTGGTGAAGTAGAAGACCCTTCAGCCCAGAGGGAACATGCTGACAAGGTCTGCTTTGGCTCTCATCTCCCCGCTGGAGGCATCTCAGCCTTCCTGAGAAGTCAGGGGGGCATGACAACTTGTGTTTCATTTGAAGCAGAGATACTTGGAGTAAAGAGACATTTATATAACATAGCAAAGTTCTGTAGAGATGTAATCCTACTATAGTTAGCAAATGTTCAGTATGCTGTGGTGATGTAAACCTACTAAGGTATTTAAGGCTGAGAGAACTTAAAGTAAATGGACTCTATATTTGACCATCCACTTGGGTCCCTGCCTCATTACTCCTCTTCTAAGACAAGTCCTTGGACTTCTTCTGGTACCCAAGCCAGTACAGTGGGGAAACATCATACCATCAAAAATCACCTTTTATCAACACCTTCTATGTATAATTTTAACTGCACTAATAATGATATAGTTCTTAAGAGTTATTTTTTATTTATTTTTAATTGTAGTAAATTTATTTTTAATACACATTGCTTTATGAATCATGTTGAGAGAGAAAAATCAAAGCAAAGGGAAAAACCATGATAAACCAAGAGATTAAAAAAAGAAGAAAGAAAAAATGTGTTGATATCTTTTTCTGGATGCAGATGGCATTTTCTGTCCAAAATCTAACTCCTGGTTCTTCCTGTTTCACTTAACATTAGTTCATGTAAATCTTTCCAGGCCTTTCTATAATCAACTTGCTCATCATTTTTTTATAGAACAATAATATTCTATTCTATTACCACAACTTGTTCAGTCATTTCTCAAATGATGGGCACCCACTCATTTTCCAACTCTTTACTATCACAAAAAGAGCTGCTACAGCATTTTTGCACATGTGGATCTATTTCCTCCTTTGTGATTTCCTTAAGATACAGACCCACTAATGGTACTGCTGGGCCAAAGGCTATGCACAGTTTTATAGCCCTTTGGACACAGTTCCAGATTGCTCTCCAGAATGGTTGGATCATTTCACAACTCCACCAACCATGTATTAATGTCCCAGTTTTCCCACATCCCCTCCAACATTTCTCATTATCTTTTTCTGTCATCTTCATCAATCTAAGGAGTGTGAGATGGAACCTCAGAGTTGTTTCAATTTGCATGTCTAATCAATAGTGAATTAGAGCATTTTTTATAAGACCAGAGATGGCTTTAATTTTGTTATTTGAAAATTGTCTTTTCATATTCTTTGACCATTTATCAAGTGAGGAAAGACTTGTATTCTTATAAATTTGATACAGCACTTCACTTATGTTACAGTTGAGAACTGTATGAGAAATACTGGCTATAAAGATTTTTTCTCAGTTTTGTACTTCCCTTTTAATCTTGTTTATGTTGGTTTTGTTTGTGCAAAACCTTTTTAATTTAATATAATCAAAGTTGTTCATTTTGCCCTTTATAATTTTCTCTTGTTCTTCTTAGGTCATATGTTCTACCTTTCTCCAAAGATTTAATAGGTAAATTATCACTTATTCTCCTAATTTATTTATGGTATCTCCTTCTGCACCCAAATCATCTACCCATTTTGTTGTTATTTTGGTATGGAGTATAAGATGTAAGTCTTTGCCAAATTGCTGACATATTTTCCAGTTTTCCAGCAAATTTGTGATATAATAAGTTTTTATCCCAGAAGCAAGATGTTTGGGGAGTTTTTAAATATTATATTACTATAGTCACTGATTATTGTGCTGTGTTTCTAACCTATTCCACTTTTCCACCATTCTATTTCTTAGCCAGTACCAAATGGTTTTGATGAGTGATGATTTGGTACTGCTAGGCCACCATTCATTGTATAGATTTTTTTCATTAATTCCCTTGATATTCTTGATCTTATGTTCTTTCAGATTAATTTTGTTATTATTTTCCCTAGCTCTATAAAATAATTTTTGGCAGTGTGATTTGTATGGCATTGAACAAGTAGATCAATTTTGACAGAATTTTCATTTTTGTTATATTAGCTCTGCCTGGCCATGAACAATTGATATTTTCCAATTGTTCACATCTTGTTTTATTTGTGTGAGAAGTGTTTTGCAATTTTGTTCATATAGTTCTTGGATTTGTCTTGGCAGGAAGATGACCTAATATTTTATTTTTTCTATAGCTTTTTTAAATGGATTTTTTTTCTAACTCTTGCTGATGGGCTTTGTCAGTAATATATAGAAATACCAATGATTTTTGTGGGTTTATTTTTTTATCCTGTACCTTTGCTAAAGCTGTGGATTGTTTCCAGTTTGGGGAGGATTTTCTCATATTCTCTAAGTATATCATCATAACATCTGCAAATAGTAATAAAATTATCACCTTGCCTATTATAATCTCTTGAATTTCTCTTTTTTTTCCTTATTGCTAAAATTAACATTTCTAAAACAAAAATGAGTAATAGAGGTGATAATACATATTGTTAATTTTAATTTTGATATTTAGGTTTTTTAATGTTTTAATTAATTTATATGTTATTTATTTATTTGTATATTTAGGTAATTTATTTCCTTTTCTCTTAATCTGGGAAATTTATATTTTTGTAAATATCGATACATTTCAAATAGATTGTCAGATTTGCTGGTATGCAATTGGGCAAAAAAGCTCCTAATTATTGCTTTATTTTTTTTTTCATTGGTGGTAAATTCACCCTTTTTATTTTTGATGCTGATAATTTGATTTTTTCATTCCTTTTTCTAATCAAATTAAGCAAAGCTTTATTCAATTTTTTTTTTCATAAAACTAGCTCTTTGTTTTATTAATCAGTTTAATAATCATTTTAGGTTCAATTTTATTTTTTTCTCCTTTGAGATTTATAATTTCTAATTTGCTACTAAAATTGGGGTTTTTAATTTGTTCTTTTTCTAGCTTTTTTCCTTAGTTGCATGCCCAATTTATTAATCTCTTCTTTCTCTATTTTATTCATGTCATTATTTAGAGATATGAAATTTCCCCTAAGAACTACTTTGGCTGCACCACATAGGTTTTGGTTTGTTGTCTCATTATTGTCAGTCTCTTGGATAAAATTATGGATTGTTTCTATGATTTTATTGTTTAATTCCTTCATTGTTTAGGATTATATTATCTCATTTCCCATTCATTTTAAGTCTTTCTTTTCCTGGCCCTTTATTGAATATAATTTTTTATTGCATCATTGTCTGAAAAGGAAGCATTTTAGCATTTCTGCTTTTCTGTATTTGTGAGGTTTTTTATGTCCTAGTACATGGCCAATTTTTGTGCAGGTGCCATGTACTGTCAAGAAAAAAAGGTGTATTTCGTTTTGTTCCTATTCAATTTTCTCCAGAGGTCTCTCATATGTAGGTTTTCTAGGATAGTACTTACTTCCCCAGTTTTTTTCTTGTTTATTTTGTGGTTAGATTTGTCTGATTTGTGGGGGGGGGCAGCTAGTTGGTGTGGTGGTTAGAGCATCAGCCCTGAAATCAGGAAGACCTGAATTCAAATCTCGCCTCAGTCATTTAACTTCCTAGCTGTGTGAATCTGTGCAAGTCACTTAACCCCAATTGCCTCAGGGAAAAAAAAATGTCTGATTCTGAGAGGGGAAAACTGAGACTCCCCTAGTATAGTTCTGTTATCCATTTCTTCATATAACTGTCTTAAAATCTTCTCTAAGAATTGGGCTGCTTTACCACTTGGTACATATACATTTAGTATAATTACTAATTCGTTGTTTAGGGTTCCCTTTATGAAGATGTCCTTTCTTTCTTTATTTCTTTTAATTAAATCTATTTTTACTTTTGATTTACCTGAGATCAGAATGCTACCCCTGCTTTTTTTCTTTATTTGAAACACAATAAATTCTGCTCTAGTCTTTTACCTTTATTCTTTATATGTCTCTCTGTTTCAAATGTGTTTCTTGTAAACAACATATTGTAAGATTCTGTTTTTTATCCACTGTTATTCTCTTTCATTTTATAGGAGAATTCATCACATTAATTTTCATAGTTATGTTTATCAGCTCTGTATTTCTCTTCATGCTATTTTCTCCCCTGGATATACTTTTGCTTTCTTGTTCCACCCTACAACAGTGTTTTCTTTTTAAAGAAAACATCCCCTACCTACCTTTCCTTTCATCACCTCGCTCCCTTCTCTTACCCCTTTCTCCTGGTGTTTTTACCCTCTCTTCTATCCAGCCTTTCCTTTTTTTCCCCCTCTTTCTCTTTTTACTTCTTTATGGAGTAAGATATATTTCTAAACCCAATTGAATAATTAAGTTATTCCCTCTTTGAGCCAAAAGTGTTAAAATCAAACTTCAAACAATGATCATTTTCCTCCCTTCTTTCTCTCTAATATAATAGGTCTTTTGTATCTCTCCATATGATTTGATTTGTCCTATTATACCTCCTGTTTCCTCTTCTACCAGTATAGTCCTTTTTCCTTAATGTCTTTTTCTTTGGTATCATCATAACAGAGTCCATTCACAATTAAACTTTCCATCCATGTGATGCCCCTCTCTAATGTCCCCAATAACAGATACCGTTCTCAAGAGTTACAAATACCATTTTTCCTATCTAGGGATGTAATGAGTGTAACCTTTAATTAATATATTTTTCCCCTGTTTACCTTTCTATGCTTCTCTTGAGTACTGATTTTGAAGATAAAATTTTCTGTTTACTTCTGTTTTTTTTTTTTCAAAAAAAATGATTGAAAGTCTCTTACTTTATTGAAGATCAATCTCTTCCCCTAAAAGATGATTATAAGTCTCACTGGTTAGGAAATTCTTGGTTGTAAGTCCAGGTTCTTTGCCTTCTGTAATATGGTATTCCAGGCCCTTCTGTGATTTCAAAGTCTCTTCATTTTAGAACCCTGAACTGTCTCCATTAGAAGGGGGAATGGTGGTCACAATGATTGTAGTATTTAAACTTGTCTGGCACATGCTGCCTCTCTCTCTTTCAGGGCATTCTGCTGCTTCAGCCATGTTGAACTGCCCTTTCTGTGGCAACTTAGCAGTTGTAAAGATGTCCTCCCCCTTTTTCTTCCCACTGAATTTCTTTCTTGGGTGACAGGTAGAAGTATGGCCTAGGAGTTTAATACAAGGTATGATCAGTGTTGCCAAGGCTCCAATGCTTATCAACTTATAGTTGTCAGTCAGCTGCTGGTGCTAATGAGAAAAATAAGTCCCTTTTTCATAATAACTTCTTCTCTTACTGATGGCCATGGGGTTTGCATGGAATAAAATTTGGTGGTTATGGGGACATTGATAATTCTCAGGACTCTTAAATTCAAGATCCTGTGTTATCTTCATCAGGATCTGAAGGGAGATGATGCTATAGATAGCAATTATGTTCAAGGTGGTAATGCTAGTCTGACTTGCCTGATATATCTTTCTTACCTTTCCTATTTCTTCAACTATGATAGCTTGCCATTGATGCTATGTGACTCCTCTCAAACTAACTATATGAAAGTATTGGATTTTCAAACTACAATCAATGAATCAGTATGGATAATAATTACTTGTCAGAAATAGATGTGAATCAAATATTTAGAATTATTTCTTATTTAAACACACTTGGGGATTTGCAACCTCAGAGACATCATCTCTTAGGATGGTTGATAAAATTGGCAGGGTAATAATAATATGTATAGGCATGGAGAGATTTGATATGATGGATGTTGGAGCGATTTTTTGTCAGATGAGGAAGATTATTCCAGATAGTAGTGGGATACCTTGTGTGACTTCTGGCACTCAGAAGTGGAATGGAGCAAGGTAGAACTTTTACTAAAATATGTTATCTTTCAGAATAAATCATATGTATTTCTAAGGTCTGTATCTTTATGTTTCAAATATAGTTTCAAATGAAACTAATCTCTTTTTATTCAGTATGTTCCTTCATCACCAGATTAGCTTATAATATAACTTGTTTGTAGTTCATGCATATTCTTAAACAAATTTTACTTACTAAAGTTAAATAAAACTGATAGAGGCAGAATGCAAAAGGAAAGAACATGTTAAGTTTTTATTCAGAAAAAACCTGGGTTCAAATGCACCAAAGTACAACAAAGTGGCTGGTCTGGACATGAAAAGCAGTGTCAAGAAACTGTGCTTTAGGGTGAAGTACTACATGCAGGGAAAGAAAAGAAAGAAGAGAGGAGCCAGCTGGGGGGGATGAAGCTACGATACGAGTCCAAGTTGGAGGGCTTTTAGTGCATCTGTCACACTTGTTGGTGGCCTAAAATACTGTTGTACAATGGTTTATCTACCTTTTTTATTACAATATAATTTACTTAAACTTTCCATCAACAAAACAGAATTCCAGTACTACAGACCAGCAGTGTCAGAACAGGCTTAGTGCCTCCTTTTTTGTGTTTTTTGTTTTAATTGCATGTTTCTTTTATAATCATATTTACTTTACCAATTTAAAAACATTGTTCTTTTCTAGTTTGATTAAGTATTTTATTTTCCCCAGCTATATGAAAAACAATTTGAACATTCATTTTTAAAATTTTTGAGTTCCAAATATTCTCCCTTCTTCCTCACTCCCCTCTTAGAAAATACAAGCAATTTGATATAGGATAGACATAATGTACTCATGCAAAACCTTTCCATAATAGTCTTGTGGTGAAAGAAAACAGACTCCTCCCAAAAAAATCCCAACAAGATAAACAAAAAAAGGAAAAAAGTAAGCTTCAATATGTATTCAGACACCATCAGTTCTTTCTCTTGGAATGGATAGCATTTTCCATCATAAGACCTTTAGAGTTGTCTTGGATCATTATATTGCTGAACATAGTTCTGTCATTAGCTTATCATGTGACAATACTGCTATTACTTTGTACACAGTACATTTCACTTTGCATATTTCATGAAAGTCTTTCCAGGTTTTTATGAAATTATCCTGCTTATCATTTTTATAGCACAATAGTATTCCATCATAATCACATACCCAAATTTGTTTAGCCATTCCCCAATTGATGGGCATCTCCTTAATTTCCAATTTTTTGCTGTCAGAAAGGAGCTGCTATAAATATTTTTGTGTGTATAGATATTTTTTATTTCTGTTTTTTTTTTAATTTAATCTCTTTTGGATTACCAATCTAGTAGTAGAATTGCTAGGTCAAAAGGGATTGCCTGGTTCTATATCCCTTTGGACAAAGTTCCAAATTGCTCAACAGAATGGTTTGATCAATTCACAACTCCACTGACAGGGCATTAATGTGTCATTTTCACCACATCTCTCCACCATTTGTCATTTTCATTTCCCGTCCTCTTATTCAATTTAATAGTTATGTAGCAGACTCCAGAACTGTTTTAATTTGCATTTCACTAATCAATATTGAATTGGAGCATTTTTCATACGCCTATATGTGGATTTGATTACTTCATCTGAAACTATTCATATCTTTTGATAATTCCTCAATTGGGGACTGGCTCTAATTTTTAATTTAATTTTTATTTATTTATCTATTTTTGATGAGTCAATTGGGGTTAAATGACTTGCCTAGGGTCACACAGCCAGGAGGTCTTAAGTGTCTGAAGGTCTTCCTGATTTCAGGGCTGGTGTTCTAAACACTACAACACCTAGCTGTCCCAGCTCTTATTTTTATAAATTTGACTAAGTTCTTTATATGTTTGAGAAGTGAGACCTTTATAAGAAAAACTTGCTTCAAATTTTTGTCACAAATATTACCGTATTTGTACTGTTTCTAAGCAAAACAAGTTGAACCAGCAATACATTGTACACAATAACAGAAAGAATTTGCAATGATCAACTATGAAAGATTGGTTCTTCTCAATGATTCAATGATCCAAGGCATCCCCAATAGAATTTGGATAGAAAATGCCATCTACATCCAGAAAAAGAACTATGGAGATTGAATGTAAATCAACACATGCTATATTCACTTCTCTTTTTTTTTTTGTTTTTTCTTTCTCCTATGGTTTTTCCCTTTTATTCTGATTTTTATCTTCCAGCATGATTCATAAAGCAATGTGTATTAAAAATAAAATTTAAAAAAACAACTGCAGACAATTAAAAAAGCAATTACTACTGCTAATTGTATTTCTCCTTGTTTATTCTACTCTCTCTCTTCTTTCAACTGTCCTTCTTCAAAAGTGTTAAAAACTGAGAAGAGTGTATACAGGCTTCATTAGAACCTGGCCAAAGGGATCCATAACCCCAAATAAGAATCTCTGCATTATTGAGAGGATAAAGGATTTTAAGTAACCTTTAAAAGTAAATCTTTAATTAACTTCATTTATGCAATTGCAATAGACTTAGTTGGAAAATGCCATCTACATCCAGAGAGAGAACTATGGAAATTGAATAAAGATTGAAGTATCTTATTTTCATCCTTTTGTTTGTTTGCTTTTTCTTTCTCCTGGTTTTTCCCTTTTGTTCTGATTTTTCTTTCACTACATGACAGTTATGAAAATATGCTTAGACTGATTGTAGAGGTATAGTCTATATTAGATTCCTTGCTATCTGGGGGAGAAGAGAAGGCAAGAGAAGGAGTGAGAAACAAATAATGAATGTTGAAAACTATTCTTACATGTCATTGGAAAAAAATAAAATACTATTTAAATAAAGACTTGATCTACCTCATTAGCATATAATAATAAAGTGGAAGGACAAATTTGAAAAATAAACAATAAATTAGCCTACAAATGTAAGGTATTAGATTATTAAAATAAATTAATAGTAATATATTTGTATTACATTATAATTTTTACATTTGTTTCATTTTGTAGAATATCCATGGAAGACTGTAAAGACAAAACTTCAACAAGGTAAATTAACTTTTTTGGCTTATTAAAATGATTTATGTGAAAATTGCCTGTTTGAATTTCCTGGGGTTTTTTTTAAGCTAATTTTTATTCCAAGTTGCATTTGACATTGAAATAGTGGCAGATGCTCTAGATTTAAATAAGTGTAAGGCATTTTATTACACATTTAAATAAAATAAAATAAAGGCTTAGAAGAGATGTGCCTTCAAATCCTGCCTCAAATACCTATTCGTTCTTATTTAGTCATATTCAACTTTCTATAATCCAGTGTAATGTTTTCTTGACAAAAATTCTGGAGTGATTTGCCATTTATTTCTCCAGCTCATTTACAAATTAGGAAGAGAGGTAAACAGGGTTAAATGACTTGCCCAGGGTCACACATCCAATAAGTGTATAAGGTAAAATTTGAACTCACAAAGATTAGTCTTTCTGGTTCCCAGCTCAGAGCTCCATCTATGGTGTCACCTAACTATTCCAATTGTATGTCATGAACAATACAATATCTTTAAGCTTTAATTTCCTCATATGCAAAACTAGAATACCAACATGCCTTAAGTAGTTTCTTCCACAGAGCCAGCAGATGGATCAATTAAGATCATTGATCTAAAGTATTTGTAAATCTTCAAGTAATATACAAATGCTAATGTTTGTCTCTGCATGATAAATATCAGCATCTTACTATTATCTTCAAGATTAAATATAAAACATAAAGTTCAAATGTGATTTTTAAAACTTTTTATAATTTGCTTCCTTTCTAGCATTAGTATTTTCATCCATCTTACTGACCTCTAAATATTCTGCAATCCATTGATACTGAAATTTCTATTCTGCAAACATCACACTTTATCTCGTAATTCTAGTCATTTTCAGTGACTGTTTCTCCTCCCTGGAATTTTCTCACTTCTTATCTATCATTCCTGACTTCCTTACTTTTCTTTTCTTTTTTTTTTTAAAGCTTTAAAAAAACAGAGTTTTTATATTTCACCTTGGTAGTAATAGGGTGCTACTTCAAATGATTAAATTGTGGATCATGATCAGACTTGCACTTTAGGAAGATCATTTTGACAGCTGAGAGGGTCTGGACTAAAATAGAGAGATACTTAAGGCAGAGACACAAATCAATAGTCTACTGCACACAGAGATTATAGAAAAGGGATCCTTACGCAGCCACTAGATATAGGACTGGGTGCCACTTATCAATTCATCATCCCATTTCATATTGCAGTTCCAAGGCAGAAAGAAATACTTTCAGTCACAAGGGAGCAAAGGTCCTAGTCATAGTCCCTGAGGGGAAAGAGTGGAGAGAATTAGGTCCTAGTTCTTGGTAGCAATTTCAGAGCAGAGAAAGGCTGGTCCTTTTTTTGGGTAAGGATTAGAATGCAAATGAGAAAAACAGTGACCACTAGATCATACAACGTTAATTTAAAGTGATGAATAGAACTTTAGAAAATCGAGATATGATAGGCCTGTAAAAAAATGAATAGAAATAGAAAGGGATAAACCAATTTATCTGTTGTGCATGGTGCCTTCACAAAAAGTGATCATGTATTAAGGCATAAAAATCTCAAGCAAATGCAGAAAAGCAGAGATGTTAAATGTACTCTTTTATGATCATAATGCAATAAAAAACATTGAATAAGAGAATAAAATTAATTGGAAATTAATTTAATCTTAAAGAATGAGTGGCTCAACAATATTTATGTTATGGATACTTATAGAATGAGGGTTGATTTTATGATTTCATGATTATTATGATATTATGATTATTGTGATTTTATGATTGTTGTGATGCAATTATTGTGATTTTATGATTGTTATGATATTATCATTATTATGATATGATAATCTGAAAAAGAAATTAGAGCTAGAAAAGGGATAACACTGAAAAAAGAGGTAAAATAAGGGAAATTACATCACATGTAGGGCAAAGAAAACCTATAATGATTGAGGGGAAAAAAGGGAGGGGAATGAGAATTGTGTTAATATTCATTTCATCGGATTTGGTTCTGAGACAATAATAGACGTATTGGGTATCACAAAGAAACTTGTCCTACCTTACAAGGAAACAGAAGAGAAAGGAGGAAAAGAAAGGGAATAGACTAATAGAAGGGAAAACAGAAGAATTATGGGAAAGGTGTAAAAAAGGAGGTGGGGCTCTAAAGGGGAAGAATTGTTTGAGAGAAGTGGTTATCAAAAGCAAAATACTAGGGAGGAGGGAAAGGGGATAGGAAAGAGAAAATCATAATCTAGGGTAAATAAGATGGCAGGAAATACAGAATTAGTTATTTTAACTGTGAATGTGAATGGAATGAACTCTCCTATAAAGCAGAAGCGAATAGCAGACTGGATTAAAAACCAGAATCCAACAATATGTTGTTTACAAGAAAGACATCTAAAGCATAGACACATACAGGGTGAAGGTAAAAGGCTGGAGCATAATCTATTATGCTTCAAGTGAACAAAAAAAAGCAGGGGTAGCAATCCTGATCTCAGATCAAGTAAAAGCAAAGATAGATCTAATTAAAAGAGACAAGGAAGGAAACTATATCTTACTAAGGGGTACCATAGATAATGAAGCAATATCAATACTAAACATATATGCACCAAATGGTATAGCATGGAAATTTCTAGAGGAAAAGTTCAGAGAGATGCAAGAAGAAATAGATAGCAAAACTATAATAGTGAGGGATCTCAACTTCCCTCTCTCAGAACTAGATAAATCAAACCATAAAATAAATAAGAAAGAGGTTAAGGAGTTAAACAAAGCGTTAGAAAAGTTAGGTATGATAGATCTTTGGAGGAAATTAAATGGAGACAGAAAGGAGTTTACTTTTTTTCTCAGTAGTTCATGGAACTTATACAAAAATTGACCATGTGTTAGGACACAAAAACCTCAAAATCAAATGCAGGAAGGCAGAAATATTAAATGTTTTTTTTTTCAGATCATGATGGAGTAAAAATCGCATGCTATATAAGGCCAGGAGAAAATAGATCAAAAAGCAATTTGAAACTAAATAATCTCATCCTAAAGAATGAATGGGTGAAACAGCAAATTACAGACACAATTACTAATTTCATCCAAGAGAATGACAATAATGAGACAACATACCAAAATTTGTGGGATGCAGCCAAAGCAGTAAAAAGGGGAAATTTTATATCTTTAGATGCTTATTTGCATAAAATAGAGAAAGAGAAAATCAAGAATGAGTGGCTCAAAGAACAAATCATAGAAGCAACTAAAAATTTCATGAAACAGAATAATAAGAGAGTCAATAAAGCAAAATTTGTCAGATGCAGTAAAAGCAGTATGTAAGGGAAATTTTATATCTAAATGTGTGTATCAGTAAAAGAGAGAATGATCACATTAATTAATCAGATATGCTACAAAAAGAATAAAACCTGGAAAAAAGCCAAATTTTAATCTCCTAATTAAAAAGCAACAAAGAGATCCCCCAAATCAAAGGAGATATTAATAAATTCAAAAGCACAAAAAACCCATTGGACTAATAATCCATGAGGTAGCTTTATAAGAACACTATAAAGATATTTTGGTTAATTTGATTAAAAAAAAAAGAAAACCTAAATTACCAGTATAAAAATATAAAGAATGAATACACCAACAATGAAGATAAAATTAAAGTAATTATTAGGAGACAATTTCTTCAATTATATGCCAACAAAAAAATTACCATAATATATTTTACCCCTAACAGCAGAACAGAACATAAAATATGTAAATAATCTTAATTTAAAATTTTCCAGGAATAGATGGATTTAAAAGTGAATTTTACCAAATATGTAAACAAATAATTCCAAAAATATGTAAACTATTTGGAAAAAATAAAGGAATGCCAACAAATTTCTCATATGACTGATTTGTGATTTTGATACATAAAGCAGGAACAACAAAAACAGAAAGAAAATGATATATATTTTTCCTAATGAATGTGGATGGGAAAGTTTTAAGTTAAATACTAGCAAGTAGATTGTAGTAACATGCCACAAAAATCATAAATTATGACCAGATATGATTTGTCCAAGCATCAGAACTGGTTCATTAGGGAAACTATAGCATAACTGTCCATATTAGTTACAAAACCAATAAATAATGGCATATGATCATATCAATAGATGTAGAAAAAGCTTTTCACATAATAAACCTATTGCTATTAAAATCATTAGATACCAAGGAATATTTTTTCTTAAAATGATAAGTAATATCTATTTAAACCAAGAGCAACAATTATGAATAATTGAGAAAAATTCAATTTTCCCAATAAGATCAAAGGTAAAACAAGCATGTCCATTCTCACCATTATCATTCAATATTATAATGCAAATGCTCTCTGTAGTAAGGGGAACAAAAGAAAGAAACTAAAGGAATAAGGACTTGCATTGTGGGGGGGAGGAGGTGGGAGGGAATATCATCCTTTGGAGATGATATGATGGTATACTTAGAGAACCCTGGAAAATCAACTAAAAAGCTAATCAAAATTATTAACAAAGCTGCAGAATATAAAATAAACCCACATAAATCATCAGCCTTTCTATATATTGCCCCCAAAACTAGTAGAAAGAAATGGAAAGATAAATTCCATTTAAAATAATTATAGACAGAATATGTACTTGGGTGTCTACCAGTAAAAACACATTCAGGACCTATACAAACACAATTACAAAATACTTTTCACATAAATACATATCTAAATAATTCAGCAGATATTAATTGCTTGTTGATAAATGAAGCCAATATAATAACAATGGCAATTCTACTTAAGTTAACTTACTGATTTGGTGACATATTCTTTAAACTATCAAACAATTATTTTATACAGATAAAAAAAAAAACAATTCATTTGGAAGAGCAGAAGTTCAAGAATAACAAGAAAATCAATGAAAAGAATTTGAAGTAAGATGAATAGCAGTACTGGATTTCAAACTACATTACAATGAAAAAGAGAAAGAAATAGAAAAAAGAAAGGAAGGAAGGAAGGGAAGGAAGAAGCAAAGAAATAAAGAGTAAGAAAAGAAAGGAGAGGGAAAAAGGAAAAGAGAGATAAATATATATGGAAAAAAATTGATATAATTATCAACTACATATGATACAAATAGCAACTAAGACTAAAGATGCCTTTATTCAGATAATTGTGTTAGTGTCCCACTCATTTTGTAAACAAAGCTAGACATTCAGATTTCTTGGCTATGCTTTGATAATGACTGGGTCTAGCCTGGGTTGTATTACAAAATGAATATCATTGCAATTCAGCTAGTACTCAGGACCTCAGAGAAACTCTGCTGTCTCTACAATTCTATCATTCTACTGGGGGCTCAGGCAAGTATCAGGACAGTAAGGGTTGCATATATGTAGGAAAAAGTCACAGGAACTTTTCCTGTTCTGACTCTTAATCCTTCCTTCCTTAGTGCTCTCCTTAAATATCAGAAACACTGTGTTTTATAGGTAGCAAACTCCTCCCATTTTGTTCTTTCCATTTCGGACTGCTATTGATGCTTTAACATAAATCAGCTTTGTAAGTATATTTTCAAAAATAAAAGTTGTTGAATCATGCACTCAGTAATAATCTCCCAAGGGAAAACCTGCCTGTTTTCTTCTCTTTCTCTACCTAAACATGCCATATCTTAAGTATGCTTAGATTACTAATGGTCAAAGGGATAAAATGAAACAGAGTTCATGAACAGTGTTAAGGGCTTCAATTAACCAAATAATATTTCATCTGGTCCTTTCAATTCACCAAAATATCTTCTGTCAATAGCAGGAAATTGCATGTCAGTCAAAATATGCTTAAGTAATTTATTTGTTAAATCAATTAACATTTTTTTCAGGCCAAAGACAAACTGATTTAGTATTACAAATTTGAAACTGATCATGTTGGAAATCTAAATACACTCCCTTTATTTTATAGATACAACAATCAAAGCACTGAGGTACTAATGATCCAAGTTACATACTGTTATTTTGATAACAGCTAAAACTGAACATCAGGTTAAATGACACCTCATCCAATGTTGTTCTACATGTTGCCTATAAATCTGAGGATTTTATTGCAAAAGAGAGGATCATTTCAAGTTCACTAGTGAGAATTCAGAACTAGATATGAAAAATTGTTATATTTTTCACTTTGCAATTTTTATTATTTTTCCTAATAACTTCTTGGAGGTTGAAATTTTCTTGCTATTTTAAATCCTAAATTAAAACCAGTGATATCATTATAAAAAATCGAATGGTTTTATTATTATTGTCATTATTCCAGAAAAGCCTGAAATCTGCTTTTTGGAACAAGATTCTGGAATTTGTCGAGGATTACTTCCTAGGTATTTCTATAATAATCAGTCCAAACAGTGTGAACCTTTCAAATATGGCGGGTGCCTAGGCAATGCCAACAACTTCGAATCTTTGGAAGAATGCAGGAATATCTGTGAGGATGGATGTAAGTTGATTTTATATTGTACCATACCTTATTTTTTAACACATTAAAGACATATGACATAAATTACAAGTATTATTGCACACTATTTCTGGTTTAGTTATGGAAATAAATTTGAACTTACAGCTTATGTTGAACAAATTAGTCTTTATGAAAATATCTTCAGTGGATCCACCTTAATTTTATTAGAAAATGCAAAATCTTCATTCTGACATCCAAAAATTTCCATAATATAATTCCCATTTACCTTTTCAGGCTAATTTCATATTATTTCATTTCACACACAATTTATTCCAGTGAAATTAGCCTGATATTTATTCCTTACTTATAATATTATAGCTTCTAATTCCAAGTCTTTGATTAGGTTGTTCTCCTTTTAAACTTTTTAGCTTCCTCCCAAGAACAATGCAGATGCCACTACTCAAAAAATGTTTTAATACCCACAATTGTCTCACTTCTTGAAATCAATTTTCATAATTTTATAAATACTTTTTTACTTAACTCTATGTCTTGTTCCCTACAAAAATTGCAGACTTTTTGAGCTTATGTATTGTTGCTTGTGTGTCCTCATCTACCAAACATCTAACATAATGCTCAGTACAAAATAATTGCTTATCAAATATTTCTGGTAATTATTGAGTCAAGTGAAACTTCATGAAATTCTGTTAATAGGGAGTTTATAATAGAGGTTCACTAGTTTAGAAATAGAAAGAACTTGGAAGATAAACTAGTTAACTAGTCTTTATCTTACCCATGAGTTAACTCAGTAAGTGACTTGCCCTGAGATCTGAATAAATAAATTTTCTTTTTTTTTTAATTAAAGCTTTTTATTTGCATAACATATGTATGGGTAGTTCCTCAACATTAATCTTTACATAGCTTTCCATTACAAATTTCCCCCCCCAGTCCCCTCCCCTCCCCTAGATGGCAGGAGTCCACTACATGTTAATTATATTAAAATACTTGACAAGTTGAATATATGTATGCATATTTCCATACTTATCTTGCTGTGCAAGAACAATCATATCTACATGAACAAAAAAAGATCTGAGAAAGGAAACCCAATGCAAGCAAACATCGATAGAGATCATGGAAATGATATCTTGTGGTCCACATTTCATGTGGACCTCTCTCTGAGTGTATATGGCTTTCTTCATTGAACAACTGGAACTGGTTTGAGACATTTCATTGTTACAGAGAGCCATGTCCATCAGAATTGATCATCATGTAATATTGTTGTTGCTGTGTATAATGATCTCCTGGTTCTGCTCATTACACTCAGCATCAGTTCATGCAAGTCTCTCCAGGCCTCTCTGAAATCGTCCTGCTGGTCATTTCTTACAGAGCAAAAATATTCCATAACATTCATATACCACAATTTATTCAGCCACTCTCCAATTCAGTTTCCAGTTTCTAGCCACTACAAAAAGGGCTGCCACAAACATTCTTGCACATGTGGGTCCCTTTCCCTCCTCTAAGATCTCTTTGGGATATAAGCCCAATAGAAACACTGCTGGGTCAAAGGGTATGCACAGTTTGATAACTTTTTGAGCATAGCTCCAAATTGCTCTCCAGAATGGTTGGATCCGTTCACAGTTCCACCAACAATGTATTAGTGTCCCAGCTTTCCCACATCCCCTCCAACATTCATCATTATCTTTTCCTGTCAATAAAACAATTTTCAAGTAAAACAAAACAAGCCTGAGTTTTTCTTCTCACTATTTCTATGATTTTCCTATTTTATACTTATGTTAATAGGCTGAGATGATAACTAACTTTTTATTCTTGTGTGGAATTTTCTTAGTGGATGCCATACAAGTAGACCGTGGTGAAAAAATAACTGATCCAAAAAACAATATCTCCTCAACAGCCAAGCCTACTGAAGTTCGGAAACTTTTTGGTAAGATTATGCTGCTGAATTGTTTTTTTTTTCTAGTACCAGAAGATATAAAAATATAAAAATTTATATATAAAATCATAGATTACTAAGGAAATTGTTTTCAATAACTACATGTCATTATTCATTTCCTTCAAATAATCTAGCATTTGGTGCCTTTCACTAAAGGATTTAACATTTGTTGAACTTGTTAATGTACTTTAAACTGTGAATTCAGTCTTTTAAACTGATGTTTTTTGTTTTTGTTTTTGTTTTTTTTTCCCTAAATCATTTGGTTTCTTTTAAAAAATATTCACAACAAAGTTGGGTGAATCTTATATCTCATTCTCCTTCTTTGATTGAAAACACAAAATGAATGATAATACCTGTTATCATCTTTTGTGATATTTTCTTTTTTACCTTTTGCTTGGGACATCTATAGTAATGTATGCAAAAAGGAGAGGAAGCTATGTCCCACCCTAGAAAAGAGGAGACAAGAGGAGAAGAGAGGAGAGGACTTATCTTTTTCATTCCACTCCCTTGGGTTCTGAATTATGCAGAACTACAGTGACTAAATGTCATTCCTTAGTAATATACAAATAATTTAGGGTTTTATCCATGAAAATAAAAGATGCATTTCATACAGGTATAAAGTCATTACCAATTAGTTATAGAGCCAATAGGTTATAGGTTATATAGAATTCAGAATCTTTCTGCAAAACAATAAAGCATATCTTTAACTCCTTTTTAAAGCTATTTTTGCTATTTTGCTTCTCATGGAACAATATTTTATCCAGTGGGGATGAATTTGCTAACATTCTTCTTGAAATGACTCCAAAAAATGTTAAATACCTTGAAGTGAATTTAAATTTGTATGTTATTGGAGCAAAGGCAAGGAAGTAGAATTTTTAAGTCTTTCCTTGATAAACAACAGTATAAAATATTTCAAATAATAAGCTATATAGAATGTTATATGAATAAATTGATAATTAATTTTTTGAAAATATTTTTCACTGGCCTAAATTTTTTGATTTTATCTTTGGGGGACAAAAAGTGTTCTAATCTGTCAAAAGACAAGAAAAAAAACCCAAAATACATTTTTCTTTCTAGGTAGTTACATGACAAAAAACATGTAAAAACCCTATTTATTTCTACATGAATGGAGGACTGAAGCTTTTCCTTGTGGGATTTACAGGTTTCCTGTTCTAATGGGCAATGAAAATGGTGGCAAATATTATGCCCTATTCTTTCTTTTCAGATAAGGAACATTTAGCATGCTCAGTGAAGAAGGAAGAAAGAACATAAGTTATACTCCCCTAATCCCCTCTTCCCATACCCACTCTTGAATTTACTTCCTTGTTTAGCTAGAAAAAAAAAATCCAGGTAGTCTGTGCAACTATTTTTTTTTTTTTTTTTTTTTGGTGGAGGAACAAAAGAGGGTGTATGGATTGCTTTTTTTTTTTTTTTTTTTTTTTTTTTTTTTTTAGTACAGTATCTGAGAGGGAAACATTCTGAAATTGTCTCCCCAAATAGGTTTATTTCAAAAAATGAAAAATGGAAAATCTTATAGCAATGTCACAATATGCCCTTCCTTTCATTATTCCATCATATATTGTTTTATTCATTTGTATAGTAAGACTATGCCTATGCAGGCAAACAAAATTGATTTTTGAACATGATTCAAATATATAAGAACTTCCATCATTCAGATCAATCTGTAGAAAATATAGTATATGTATAAGCCTATGAGTTCTTACAAAATCAGCCTTTGCTTATCTCAAGATATCTAAGAAGTAGCTAAGCTTTAGATAAAAATGGGACAGTATTCATACATTCATAATGTTTTAATTAGCTATTGAGAATCTGACTATATAGAGCTCTCATTTTACTCTTTTTAAACTCTAACTGAATTTGGAAATGATATTTTAAAGATATTTTATTATGCCCCACTTACTTGTCTGTCAAGAGTATTTCTTTGCTGCACATCATACATTCTAGATACTTTGAAGTACCCCTACCCTCAAACTCTACTGGAATCCCATCTACCCCCATTTTTTTCTTCCTCCTAAATGTCTCCATTCTTGCTTCCTCTAAATTACTACTTCCACTGTATGAATTCATACCTTCATTATTCTCATACTTGGATTGCTACAATAGCACCCTGACTGACCTTAACTTTAGTCTTTTCCTTTCAAATTCATTCTGGACACTGTTACATGAATGATCATAAACACTGCTTTCATCTGGCCATCTTTCTGCTCAAAATTTTTCAATGTCTCCATATTTTCTAGTATATCACAAAAGAAAAAGTCTTTTCCTGACTTTCAAATTGCTTCATAATCTGTCCCAAGAATTTATAACTTTATTTCTGATTATTTTTCAACAATCTGCCATCTAGTCCCTTCATGAACTTATGAACAATGTGTTCATTACTATCTCCACGCATTTTCATACGATTCCTATCAAATCCTGATCATCCTTTCAGCTTGTAATTCTATGCCTATTTCTTCTATGAAATGTA
Organism: Myrmecobius fasciatus; assembly: GCA_023553655.1. Classification (NCBI taxonomy): domain Eukaryota; kingdom Metazoa; phylum Chordata; class Mammalia; order Dasyuromorphia; family Myrmecobiidae; genus Myrmecobius; species Myrmecobius fasciatus. Next base: position 163,236 of record JAJPUD010002133.1, read on the forward strand.
ACTTCACTGTTGCCACCCTTATAACTTTCTCTTCTGACCTTTTATAAAATTAATAATTTGTTTTCCAATAATCATATAGTATATTGTAATCATATAGTATCTTGTTTTCTTGTTTTTATTTGGTACTCTTCTCACAGTTGTTAATTTTATTTTCCCAGTGAGACTGAGAGCATCTTGAGGGACTTTGTCTTTTTTGTTGTTGTTGTTTTTGGTTTGGTTTCTTTATTTGGTATTTTTTTTTGTTTGTTTTTTGTTTTTGTTTTTTTGTTTGTTTGTTTGTTTTTTTTTTACTATATTCTCTTCATTCACAGAATAAGCATTCAGCAAATCTTGAATAATTTTGTAATCCACAGTTAAAATAAAGACATCAAATGATGGTTGGAAGAATGCTGATCACTTTTATCAAGTCTTTCTGATGGCCATCTGCAGTTGCATACCATTATTCTTCTTAGGAATCATGTAAAATCATAGTTTGAAGGCACCTAAATGGATAGAAATCCTTCACTCCTTGCCTCTTCTTGACCATCTTCATTGAAAGGGAAGTAACTACCTCTTGAGGAATGCATTTAAATTGCAGATATTTCTACTCTTTAGAATAATTGGATGGTAGTTTATGCACACACAAAAGTCTGTGCTTCAAGTATTTTATCTGTCCTTAAAAGAGCAAAGTTTTTGTATTTCTACTATTATATCATTAATAAAGTTCAGATATTTGCCAAAATATGAATATTTCTTTTGCGTCCTGTATTAACCAAGTATATACCCTGAACTAACAATGATTCTATGAAACTAAATAGAGCTGCAATTGGATATTTATAAAGGTTATTTGAATTACTGCAAAGTCTCTATATGAGACATATTTGGATTAAGAGTACCCACAATTGAGCTTTGACTTTGATATTTATTAGTCATAGAATTAAGTACAGGTTGCTTATCCATCTTTACAATAAGGATATTAATATCTGCATTATCTCCTCTAAAGAGTTATTGTAAGCAAAGTACTTTGTAAGACTGAAAGTACTTTAAAATATTAATTACAATAAAAATAGCTAACTTTTATATTACATAGCACTTTCAAGTTTAGAAAATACAATAAAATTATTTGATCCTCAAGACAATACTGTGAGAGAACACTGATTATTAGACTCATTGTGCAGTTGAAGAGCTAAACTGAGAAGGTTTAAGGGAGCCCAGGGAGCAAGAATGTGGTGTTTGAATGAAGGCCTTATTGAATACAAGTCCTGTGCTTTTTTAATACATCAAGCTGCCTTTTTGTATAAACATTGAATATTCTGCATTTGTTTTTTGTTGTTAATATTAAGGAATTTAAAAGAACACTTCATACAAATAATTTAATTCAGAAATCATTGTCTCCACTTTGATAAAAAAAAAACATGTTTTTTCTATATTTATATCTCTAGGTTTTCATTCAAAATCCACGTAGGAGATAACACATTAATGTTCTAGCCTTCACTCACTTCTCAATCCTTTCCAATCTTAGTTTATTCCTTATCATTTAAATGAAATTGTTCGATTCAGTTACCAATGATGTCTTATTCTAATGATTTTTTCTTAGCACTCATTTCTAAATTTATCCACTTTATCTTTGTGAGTTCCTTTTTTTTTTTTTTTTTTTTTTTTTCCTCTTGGATACTCTGTTTTTGAGTTTTTAGGTTACTACACTCTGTTGGTTCTCCTTATACTTCTCTTGCCACTCCTCAGTCTCCTTTGCTGGCTTATTATCTGTGATTATTTTTAAAAAATCCAAGAGTCATACTTTGAGTAATTTAATCATTTTATTTATAAGGCCAGCATGTTATTTATAAAAAGATGGTCTCTTGGCCATCTCTCTTAGACCAAGATCCCTAATAGTAGAGAGTTCACAATGGCAGTAATCAGCTCTGATTGGTTAACACATTGGGAGGTGTGATATCTTAAAATGAGGGTCTTGGGGTAGGTAACCTGTGTCACACAAATTTTGGTCACAGAGACATCAATTTCCATATTATTTGTCTAAGAAAAAGGAGCATGCACATTTTCCTATCAGACCTCTGGGTCTGTTTTTTGAGCAAACAAAATAAGCATAAAACAATCCCATTTGCCAAAACTTAGAATTTCTTTTACTGACTAATTAGACCTTGGCCTGGATAAATCTTTAAGATACATTTCTCACACTAGTTAGTTTCTGGAAAAGGAAGTACAAAATGGAAAAAAATGTTGTTCCTACTTGCAATAATTAGTTATTAAATATGAGAGGTTCATTTATTATACATCTACATCACGTGCCCTTATACTGTGGATTTGCGTAAAATTAGGTCACCTTTTTTTCCTCTATACTTTGGATAAACTCAAGAGCTCCCATGGATTTAATTATCATCTTCATGAAAATAATTTACAATTCTGTGTATCCAATCAAATCTTTTTCCTGACTTTTTCTTAAATTCCCATGTTTCTTAAACATTTCAAACAGTATTTCCTAGAGATATCCTAAACCCTACAAGTCCAAAAGACTTTGTCTTTCCCCACCTTTATATTTTTTAGATTTCCTTATTTCTGTTGAAGACAGCACTATTATTCCAGTCTCCTGATTCATAACATCAGTATAGTCCTCCACTCCTCATATGACCTCACCCTACATATCCAATCAACTCGAAAATTTTGTAGTTTCAACATCTACAGCATTTCTCACACCTAACAATTTATCTCTAATCTCACAGTTTATATCTAACTTTAGTCAATTAGGTGCCACTGTTAATAGAAGAGTGGAATGGGAGGCAGGAAGAAAGGATTTGAGTTTGAATCCTGTCTTAGATACTTCTTAATTGTGTGACTTTACACAAGTTACTTAGCCTCTTGGTCTTAGTTTCCTCATCTGTAAAATAATAATGATAATAATAATTACCTACATCTGAGAATTGTGAAAATAAAAAAGGTGAATAAAAGAAAGGAAAAAAAGAGTGAAGTATTTTTAAGCAAAGCACACTGCTAAGCACTCAGCATATAAGTAAGAAAAGTAAGTCATTTCCTTCTCACCAAAGATATCACATTATTATAGGGGCTGGTAAAACTCAAAGTACAATAAACATGCTAGCTATTATTTAGACTCTCATTACCTCTTACTTATATTATTGCAAAATATTTTTAGTCTTCTAAGCTGGTCTTCTTGTCCCAAGTTTTTCACTACTGAATCAGCATCTCTATACATTACTCTATAATTAATCCTTTTTAAGTGGAGATCTAAATATCTCCTAATCAACTATATTCATATCTTATTGCCTCTAGAATAAAATATAAGCTCCTTTATCTAGCTTTTAAAGCCATTCACAATCCTTATTCAACTTATCTTTCAAGAATATGTCACTATCACTTCATCTTCCACACTCTGCAAACTAGTTAAACTTACTGTCTTTTTGTCATAAAGGATAGATAGCATACTTCTCTCTATATAACTTTCTCCAAGTCTTTTTTATTGGTTATTCTACTTTCTTTGAGTTCATTCTGTTTTTATTCTACTCATAGTATTATGTATCATTAATAATCTATTTTTTATTTAATATTTTCCACAGTTACATTCAAAATATTTTTATTTCTTTTTAAGATTTTTGAGTTTTACCTCCTCTACTTCATGCCTGCTCACAATTAAGAAACTACATGTGAAGTTATGTAAAGTATTTCCATAAAAGTCAAGTTGTGAAGGAAAACATAGATCTTACCCTAATGAAGATAAAACTCTCAAGAAAAATCAAGTTAAAAATAAGGAGATATATATATATATATATATATATATATATATGGAGAGAGAGAGAGAGAGAGAGAGAGAAATAGAAAATTCTTTGATCTGTATTCATACTTGATCAGTTCGTTCTCTGGAACTGGATAGGATTTTTCATCATAAATCCTTCAGAGTAGTGTGGATGATTGTACTACTGAGTATAACAAAGTAGTTATAGTTGGTCATCCCAGAATATTCCTATTTCTTTGCATGCAGTAAATTTCTCTCTCTCTCTCTCTTTATGTATATAAATAGATAGATAGATAGATATAGATATAGATAGCTATATAGATATACTCCTTCTAACTACCATAAAAATGAGAACTTTCTAATTAGTTACACATATCATCCTCCCATGTAGGAATATAAAAAGAGAAACCTTATCATCTTCTTATATTTCTCCAGAATCCTTTATTTAAATCAAAAAAGTAAAAAAACAAATTTTTCATTCACCTCTTGTCTTTTCATCACAAATGCTTGAAAATCCTTTATTTCATTGAATGATCACCTTTTCCTTTCAAGGATCATATTCAGTTTTGCTGGGTAGGTGATCAATGGTTGCAATTCTAGCTCTATTGCTCTCCAGAATTCATATTCTAAGCTCTCCATACCTTTAATGTAGAAGCTACTAGATCTTGTGTTATCTTAAGTGCAGCTCCACTGCACTTGAATTGTTTGTTTCTAAATGCTGGCAGTATTTTTTCCTTAATTTGAGATTTCCAGAATTTATCTATAATATTCCTGGGAGTTTTGATTTTGACATCTCTGTCAGGAGTTGATCAGTGGATTGTTTAAATTTATATTTTACTTTCTGGTTCTAAAATATCAAGGCAGCTGTCATTGATAATTTCTTAAAAGATGATGTCCAGGCTCTTTTTTTTCTATCTTGACTTTTAGGTAGAACAATAATTTTAAAATTTTCTCTTCTGGATCTTTTTTCCAGGTTGGTTGTTTTTCCAATGAGATATTTTATTTTTTCCTTAATTTTTTTGGTTTAGTCTTATTTTATCATGATTTCTCATAGTCATTAGCTTCCATTTGAACAATTCTATTTTTTGATTGCCTGTTTCACTTTTTATGTGTAAATATATTTATACAATTCTCTCACTGCACAAGAAAAATAAGATCAAAAAGGAAAGTAAATGAGTAAGAAAACAAAATGCAAGTGAACAAAAACAAAGAGAGTGAGAATGTTATGTTGTGATCCACATTCAGTTCCCACAGTCCTCTCTCTGGATGTAGATGTCTCTCTTTATTACCAGATCATTGGAACTGGTGTCAATCATCTCATTGTTGGAAAGAGTCACATTTATCAGAACTGATTGTTGTATAATATCGCTATTGCCAAGCACAATGTTCTTGTGGTTCTGCTCATTTCCTTAACATCAGTTCTTGTAAGTCTCTCCAGGCTTCTCTAAAGTCATCCTCCTAATCATTTCTTATAGAAAATAATATTCCATAACATTTATATACTACAACTTATTCAGCCATTGCCAGCTGATAGACATCCACTCAGTTTCGAGTTTCTTGAAACTATGAAAAGGGCTGCCACAAATATTTTTGCACATGGGGGTCCATTCCCTTTCTTTAAGATCTCTTTGGGATATAAGCCCAAGAGAAATACTGCTGGGTCAAAGGGTATGCACAGTTTGATAACTTTTTGAGCATAGTACCAAATTGCGCTCCAGAATATTTGGATCAGTTTACAATTCCACCAGCAATGTATTATTGTTCCAGTTTTCCCACATCCCAAATGAACATTCATTATTATTTTTTTCATTTTAGCCAATTTGAGAGGTGTGCAGTGATATCTAAGAGTTGTCTTAATTTGCATTTCACTTATCAATAGTGCTTCTGAGCACCTCTTCATATGATTGGAAATGGTTTTAATTTCATCACCTGGAAATTGTTCATATCCTTTGACCATTCATCAATTGCAGAATGGCTTGAATTCTTATAAATTTGAGTTAATTATATATTTTTAGAAATTAGGCCTTTATCAGAACCCTTAAATGTAAAAAATGTTTTCCCAGTGTATTGCTTCTCTTCTGATCTTTTCTGCATTAGTTTTGTTTGTACAAAAATTTTAACTTAATATAATCAAAATTATCTATTTAGTGTTCAATTATGAGTTATACTTCTTCCTTGTACACAAATTCCTTCCTTCTCCACAGATCTGAGAGGTAAACTATCCTATGTTCTGATTTGTTTATATTATCGCTCTTTATGTCTATATCATGAACCCATTTTGACCTTATCTTGGTATGTGGAGTTAGGAGTGGGTCAATGTGTACTTTCTGCCATACTAGTTTCCAATTTTCCCAGCAGTGTTTCTCAAACAATGAGTTCTTATCCCCAAAGCTGGGGTTTTGGGGTTTGTCAAACATTAGATTACTATAGTTATTGACTATTTGGTCTTGTGATCCTTTCCTATTCCACTGATTAACAACTCTATTTCTTAGCCAGTACCAAATGATTTTGATGACCATGCTTTAAAATATAATTTTAGCTCTGACACAGCTAGGCCAACTTCATTGGCATTTTTTTCATTTATTTCCTTGAAATTCTTGACCTTTTCTTCTTCCAGATGAACTTAGTTATTATTTTTTTCTAGGTCTGTAAAATAATTTCTTGAGAATTTGATTGGCATATCACTAAATATGTTAATTTAGGTAGTATTGTCATTTTTATTGTATTCACTCCGCCTACCCACGAGCACTTGATATTTTTTCAACTGATTAGATCTGACTTTATTTGTGTGGATAGTGTTTTGTAGTTTTGCTCATATAGATCCTGACTTTCCCTTGACAGATATATTCACAAATATTTTATACTATTGACATTTATTTTGAATGGAATTTCTGTTTTTATCTCTTGCTGCTAGACTTTGTTGGTAACATATAAAAATGCTGATGATTTATCTGGATTTATTTTGTATCCTGCACCTTTGCTAAAGTTTTGAATTGTTTCTAGTAGTTTTTTAGTTGATTCTCTAGGGTTCTCTAAGTATACCATCATATCATCTGTAAAAACTGATAATTTGGTTTCCTAATTACCTACTCTAATTCCTTTAATCTCCTTTTCTTCTCTTATTGTCAAAGCTAATATTTCTAATACAATATTAAATACTAATGTTGATAGTGGGAAATCTTGTTTCACCCCTGATTTTATTGGGAATGCGTCTAGTTTGTCTCCATTATATATGATGCTTGCTGCTGGTTTTAAATAAATTATATTGATCATTTTAAGGAAAAGTCCATTTATTCCTATACTCTCTAATGTTTTTAATAGAAATGGGTGTTGGATTTTATCAAATGCTTTTTCTGCATCTATTGAAATAATCATATGGTTTTTGTTATTTTGTCTATTGATATAGTCAATTATGCTAATATTTTTCCTAATATTGAACTAGCTCTGCATTCCTGGTATAAATCATATAATGGTAAATTATCCTGGGGATGACTTTCTGTAATCTTGTTGCTAATTTTTTATTTAAGATTTTTGAGCAATATTCATTATGGAAATTAATCTATAATTTTCTTTCTCTGTTTTCACCCTACCTGGTTTACCTATCAGCAGCCTATCTGTGTCATAAAAGGAATTTCTTTCCCTATTTTTTCAAATAGTTGATAACTATATCAACTATATCCTACAATGTTGGAATTCATTGTTCTTTAAATGTTTAGCAGAATTCACATGTAAATCTATCTGGCCCTGGAGATTTTTTCTTATGGAGCTGATTAATAGCTTGTTTTATTTCTATTTCTAAAATGGGACTATTTAAGTAATTTGTTTCCTTTTCTGTTAACCAAGACAATCTGTATTTTGTGGCTATTCTTCCATTTCACTTAGATCTTATTGACATATAGCATTGCAAAAAACTCCTAATTATTGCTCTAAATTTTTCTTCATTGATGGAAAGTTCTCCCTTTTCATTTTTGAGACTAACAATTGAATTTTCTTCTTTCTTTTTTCTAGTCAAATTAACTAAAAGTTTATTTATTTTGATAGTTTTTTTTCATAAAACCAAGTGTTAGTTTCATTTATTAATTCAATTTTATTAATCTCTCTTTATTTTCAGAACTTCAAATTTAGTATTTATTTGTGGAGTTTTAATTTATTCTTTTTCTAGCTTATATAATTGCAAGCCCAATTCACTGATCTTCTCTTTCTCTATTTTATGCAAAAAGCAACTAGAGATATAAAATTTCTTCTTATAACCACTTTAGCAAAATTTCCACAAATTTTGGTATTTTGTCTCATTATTGTTATTATCTTGGATTAAGTTGTTGATTGTGTCTATGACTTGTTCCACTCATTCATTCTTTAGGATTGAATTATTTAATTTCCAATAAATTTTTGTTCTATTTTTTTCTGGCTTTATATTGCATGTAATTTTTATTGCATCATGATCTAAAAAAATGCATTTACTATTTCTGCCTTTCTGCATTTGATTTGGAGGTTTTTATGCCTTAATGTATGATCAATTTTTGTATAGGTTCCATGAACTGCCAAGAAAAAAGTAATCTCCTTTCTTTCTCCATTCAGTTTTCTCCTAAGATCTATGATAGCTAACTTTTCTTACATTTTGTTTATATCCTGAACTTGATTCTTATTTATTTTGTGGTACAATTTATCTAATTCTGAGAGAGCAAGGCTGAGATCCCCCAATAGTATAATTTTGCTGTCTATTTCTTCTTGCATGACTCTTAACTTCTCCTCTAGGAATTTGGATGCTATACCACTTGGTGCATATATGTTTAGTATTGATGTTGCTTCATTATCTATGGTACCCTTTAGTAAAATATAGTTTCCTTCCTTATATCTCTTGTTTATAAATATCTTTGCTTTTACTTGATCTGAGATCAGGATTGCTACTCCTGTCTTTTTTTTTTTTCTTTACCTGAAGCATAGTAGATTCTGCTCCAGCCCTTTACTGTATCATTCTGCTTTGGATGTGTTTCCTGTAAAGAACATATTTCAAGATTCTAGCTTTTAATCTAGTCTGTTATCCACTTCCTTTTTATGGGAGAGTTTATCCCATTCCCATTCACAGTTAAAATAACCAATTGTGTATTTCCTGCCATCTTATTTATTCTAAATTATGCTTTTCCCTTTCCTTTCCCCCTTTCCTCCTTCCCAGTATTTTGCTTTTGATGACCACTCTCCCTCAAAAAGGGAGAGTCCCTCCCCCTTTTTTACACCCTTCCCCTAATACTTCTGTTTTTCCTTCTATTAGTCTTTCCCTTTCTTTTTCTCTTTCCTCTCCCACTTCCCTATAAGGTAGGGCAAGTTTCTCTGTGAAACCAAATATGTCTTATATTCTCTCTTTGAGAAAATCTGATTTGAGTGAGATTCACACAATGCTCATCCCCTTCCCTTCTTTGCCTCTACTATAATAGGTCTTCTTTGCTCTGTCAGATATAAGTTCTCTTATTTTACCTCCTTTTCCCAGTACACTCCCCTTTCCACCTCTAGCTTCTTTTTCATATTATAATAATAAAATCAAATTATACCTGCATTTTCTAAGTATACCCATAATAGAAATGTAGTTCTCAAGAGTTCTTTAGTTTTTATCTTTTCATGCTTCCCTTGAGTTCTGTGTTTGGAGATCAAATTTTTTGTTCAGTTCTGGTCTTTTCATTAGAAATAGGAGAAATTCACCTATATCAGTGAATGTCCATCTTCTTCCCTGAAAGATAATTCTCACTTTAGCTGGATAGCTAATTCTTGGCTGTAATCCAAGTTTCTTTGCCTTTTGGAATATCAAATTTCAGGGCCTTTGATACTTTTAAGGTGGAAGCTGTTAGGTCCTTGGCAATCCTGATTGTGGCTCCTCAGAATTTAAATTGTTTCTTTCCAAAAGGCAAAGGAACTTGGATTACAATCCTCCCTCTAACTGCTAGTGACTTCCTTCCCAAATTATTATGTGTTTCAAAACTTTGTATTTGTGTGTGTATAGATATACACACAAATAAATTCTATTGATGAAGACAGAAAATAATACACATGTGTATATATGTGTATATATATGTGTATATATGAATCTATAATCAGCAAGACCTATTACATTTTCTAGTATTATATAATTTATTTTTACAGAAATATTTCTGTCTACTCATTATTCTCAAGTATATTTAGAGGGAATGTGTCTCTGTGTATGTGTTTTTATAGCCAAATCAACTAATGTACTTAGCAAGGAAAAATAATTTCAAAAGTTATGAATTTCCCTCCTGTTTATGCTTTTATTCACTACAACAATTATAAAAATTTCAATTGTAATCAGTGAACTTACTCAAATATTTTTCCTTGTATGGACTACCTAATATGAAATGAAAGCCCAATTTCATTTCTTAAGGATCCTAATTGAGAAGCAAAGTGATGAAATGGATAGAAAGCTGAACAAGAGAAATTAATAAGAACTGACTTTGACACTACTGGCTAAATAACCCTGAATAATTCATGCAGGCTCTTGTAGTCTAACCTACTTGTATATGTTTCAGAGAAATTGTCTCTTTGTGTTAGTAGGGTAAATCACACATTGGAAATTCTGTACACTGATGAAATTACAGAGCTAAATGAAAAATAAACAAACAAAAACACCAAATTCAAGACATAATCAAGTTTTAGAAGTTTAATTAAATAATTAAGCTAATAGAGTAGAGAGATTATTTGCTAATTGCTCTTCCAACTGTAAATGTTAACTACTATTTTAGTCATTATCATCCTTATTGTCCTCCTTTAAAAAGTCTTCTAAGATGCACTACAAAATAAGAGTTCATTTTTTTTCAACTAACAAGATCCATTTCAAATAACAAGATTGAAAATAGATTCTGTGCCAAAAATAATATTACTGTGTACTTCATCGCCACCCTCTGACATAGGTAAAGAAATTTGGAATCTTAGCTGTGCCCCTATAAGTGGGATTAGAATCTTGGTTTCAATTTTGATTAAGAAGCACTCTCTCCAACACTCAAAAAAGCTTCCTGCTGAGCATGAAACACAGAAATCATTTCCATATGAAATAGTCATCATCTCTCCAAAAGGAAACTGTCTTCTGAATTGATTTTTTAAATCACTTGAAAGGAATCCAGAAAAAAATATATTAATTTTCATCTTTGGACATGAAATATTTTGCAGGTGTCATTGTTCTGTTCTATTAATGAACAGCTGAGAAAAGCTATCTATCATGTGGAGAAGAAAACTATTATGATTTTGAAAATTTTTGCCTTAAGGTTTTTCCCAATATAATGCTTTCCTTTTCTTAGGACCATTACAATTTGAAGCACTTTCTAAATAATCACATTTATTAGGAATTCTATTTCAGTATTCTTTCCACTTGTTAGAATTTTGACAATTTTATTTGTAAGGCTGTTTCATGCCATAGGCAATCTTACTCAGATGCCCAGATTCCCTATTCCCTATTCCCTAGCTGGGTTTAAATCATCTCTTTCCTGTGGAAACGGATTCCTACAGGCCTAATTTGTTATAGTTTTGTAAAGATTTAAGGTTCAACAAATTATGTAGAGTTTCATCTCCATTCTAAATGCTTCAAGAAATGCAGAAATTAATCCCTCAGAATATTTCCCCATTATGTGCTAACTGAAAAACAAAATTGTGGCTTTCTGATTTAATGTGTGCTTTGCAAATTATCTAAATATTACACATTACTAATATTATTTTATAAAATTACAACTGGGATGATACTTCTGAGACTATTAGAAGAGAAAGAAAAGAATTGTTCTTGATTAAATTAACTTGCATTTCCCCTCTCTACATTTCCTAATGCACTACTTTTTTTGTAGGAAGATGGACAAAGCAAGAAGAATTCATCAACATATTTGTCATATGATATGAAATTAATCTGTTTGTATATCATTTATCATAAAATGTCTCAATCAAGCTACTTCATCATTTGTCAAATCAATTGACTTGATTTAAATTTCACTTTGTAATTCCAAATTTAATTCAGTTCAATTAAAAAATAAACTTGTTTATAGTTAAAATTATTAAATTTTAATAAGTTAAATTAAAATTAAAAATAAACTTTTACTTAAAGTTAAATAGTGATAAAAGAATGATAGCAAGATGTAGGAGATGGATTTAATCTTGTAGTCAGAATAGCTTAGATTGTAAATCCTGCTTCTAATATACACTAACTCTCAGACCTTAGAAAATTAACTTCACCTTTTCATGACTCAGGAAGATTCATGAAATTATAAATTTCAGAATGCTGTTTTCTTGTGACACAGAGATTCTCCTTATTGGGAATTCCCTAAACCAATGAAATTATATAATACAGTCCTTTACTCTTCTTCTTCTTTTTATTTTTCTTCTCCTTCTCCTTCTCCTTCTGCTCTTCCTTCTCCTTTTGCTTCTTCTTCTTCTGCTTCCACTTTGGCTTCTGCTTCTTTCTGCTTCTTCTGATGCTTCTTCTGCTGCTGCTTCTTTCTTCTTCTCTTCCATCCCCTTCTCTTTTTCTCCTCTTTTTCTTTTTCCTCTTTCTACATTCACTTCTTTTTTTGCTGCTTCTTCTGCTCATGCTTCTGCTTCTTTTTCTCCTTTTTCTCCTCTACTATTTGTACAACTATTACTACAACCATCATCACTACCACCACTATTACTACAACAGCCATTATTTTTATTACTAATTCTATCACTACTAGTATTATAATATAGAATGGGTATAAAGAACGTAAAAATTCTTTCTATATAATTGAGTTAAGCTTTGAAATGAATTCCAGTTGTTTATTTTCACTGGGAAGTTGCATTTGTGAAAATGGTTACACAACTAGAATTTTCAACCTTTGCTTTATTATGAGCTGTCACAAACCAGGGACCACCTTGTACTTGTCTATCTTCCTTGGTCTTTATAATCCTTCCTGGGATTATATTATCTTTATCTAACACCTTAGAAAACTTGATTGAATTTGTTGGATTTTATCAAGAAAAGTTCTTCAGAGACAAGTTGATGAGTTTGATATTATGCTAAAGATGATAAATCATTTGACTTTATATACTTCCTTGGTCACAAAGCAAAGCCAGGTTAGTGCTTCTTTATTGTATGTTTAGATTCCACTAAATATTAAAAGAGACCACCAAATTCACACTTATGTGGGACTTAAAAACTTTTCTGTTTTCTTTCTTTATAGATACTATAGTGTTGATGTTAAAGAGGTAAGTTTCTGTGTTCATCTAGAACCAAGTTAATGTCCCAACACCTAGCAAGAAAAAAACAAACAAAAAATCTCCCACCAAAATAACTACAATCACCACCACAACAGTGTTTAATGTCCAAGGAGTTTATTTTCAGGAAGTCATTGACAATACTCTATAAAGCTCAGAGGATCATTTCATCTTTAAATTATCTGAAGGGCCTCTTAATATGATTCTATTAATATGATCATAATTAAAAAGTGTGTGGGAATTAGATGGTGGTTAGTGGTGATACTAATAAGACAATTGCTCTTTTAACATAAAATATGCCATATTATAGATTTGGACATGATGCTAGATAACTTAGATAACAGTGTTGAAGTCAGGAAGACATGAGATCTATTCCTGACTTATTAGCTATGCCATTCACCTCTTTTGCCTCAGTTTCCTTATCTATAGCAAGAGGTTAACAATAGCACCTACCTCACTTATGAGGATGAATAAGACAAATATAAAACTCTTGGCAAACCTTAAAGTGTCTGTCCCACACACTTTAGCCACATTCATACTATGACTACATTAGTGAAATCACTTAGTAGTTCACATTAGATGGTAAAAGGATAATTCTACTAATCTCTGCTATTTGGGGGGAATTTCCAAGGTAGTAGAAGTTCACTATTTGTGAAACTACTATAACTTGCTCCTCTAACAAATACTGATAAGTTGACTGCAATGGATATTTGTTACCTCTGCCCCTAATCCCATTGATGTTCTTTCTTATCCTTGCTCAGAACCAAAAGAAACAGAAGGAGAGCAAGAATAAACTGGTAGTTCTATCTTCACACACATTTCTCAGCATTAGGATTGTGTAAATATGATGAAAAAACAATTTATTTTAAATATCTTTTATCACTGGTGTTCTAAATAAAAGATCTGTCATTAGTAAGCTAGAATGCTAAGATTTAGTCTTATAAAAGCCACAGACTTAGTGTGACCTGTTGTATTATTTTCAAAAGAATACAGACAGGTTCCAAGATCTGTTCTTCCAACTGAAGGCAGTTTGGTTCCACCTTTCCTTAGTGGATAAGGTGCTGACACTTTTAAATATGGGTTCAAATTCTAACTTTCATATACTACCTGTGTGACCTTGGACTAGTAGATATTAGGTTTGTCATATTTAAAATGGTGGGTTCATCTCTATCACAAAATGAGGAAACGGTGTTGGACTTAAGGTGGAAGACTATCTTACATTAGAAGAGTTGGGAAATGGCTTTTTAAAAACTACATTTAAGGGAGCACAAGGTCTGACAGTGACCCATCATAGCTCTCTAGCTTTAATACCAAACAATTTTCAGCAAATTTCATAGTGGTGATTATTATATACACCATAGTAACTCATCACAGAGTTCATTAAGGCATGGAAAGATTGTGACCTGTATCAGTGGAAGGAATATGTACAATGAAATGGCAGAAATGGCAATGAAATATATATCAATTTTATAAATGAGAGGCGGCAAAGAACTTTGAGAGTAAATGCATAAGTATGTTTATTTCAATTAGAAATGTATGCTTCCAGAAAACTCCCATGATTTTTTTTTTTGCTATCCACTATCTCACTGTTTTACTATATGAATAGGTACAAAAAGAACTCCACTATCTGAAATTTTCTTAATTAAACTCAGGAATTACCTTTAAATCCCTTATTCTATCAATTTCAAATATAGCTTGATATTCCTTACATATTTACATTAAATCAATTTTGTCTAATATAATGGTATTTTGCTAATAACCCCCTCAGTCTTCTTGCCTGAAGAATAAATTCCTTCTTTTGTAAAAATTAGCTTTGTTTTTAGCACATTTAACATTTCATATCAATATATTTTAGAGTAATAAAATGTTGAAATAGATAATTATATGATGTACAACATAATAATAGAGTGCTATACTTGGAATTAAGAGCACATGTCCATATACTATGTGTCTGATATTTACAAACTGTGTAACTGATCAACTTCACTAAAACCTCTGAACCTTGCTTTCCTCAGCTGTGAAATGTTTACAAATGGTAGTGTATACTTCACAAGGTTGTTTTGAGGATCAGGTGAGATATACAAGGTGTCCCAAAGTCTTGATGCAGTAATAGCTTAAAATTATTCTGAGATTTTTGGAAACCTTTTATATATGTACTTTGTTTTGCATTGTCTTTAAGAGCTATCAAAATGATTACTATTATTAATTTTATTATTAATTTTACTATTATGTAAAATTCTATAGATTAGTATAAAGGGAACATTGGGAAACATTTGCACGTCAATTTCAGAATTGTCTCATTATTTTTCTTTTCTTTTGCAGCCTAATGCCTTGGTTTTTTTTTTTCTCCATCAGGCAGCCTCTTCCTTTCTGAACCTCTGGCTATTATTGGATCCTCAAGTTCTATGCCCCATCATTACTGACAACTTGATAAACCCTCTTCATTTACATTTGCCATGCTGTAGCTCATCTGGGGGAGATCCCTGAAATTTTCCCATCTCTTTCCTGTCTGTGCTGCTTATTTCCTTGATTCTTGATGAACATTTCCCTCTCTTCAGAGAAAGTATATATTTCCTCTCAGGGAAAGATTTTTTTCAAGAGATTTAATTACTCTCATCAAACTGAGACTCTTATTCCTCTCTTCATGGAGCAAGGGTAACTCCATTTTAGTGTTTGGTACATTTTCTCTTATGATTCTGATGAAGATCCATGGTTCCTTCACAGATCCAGAAGTTCTGAAAACAGCAGCTTTGGCATTGTCTTCTCTTCTGCCAAATATCTACCATTATCTAGATTGAAACTTCAGTTCCATCTTCCTTTATGTAAAAACATTATTAACAAGGCCAATAATCTTTTTAGTATGTCCCACTGTGAACTCTGAAAAGGCAAACCTCACAGCACATTACTCCTTACTTATTTTTGCAATCCTCATGGACCATTCAGAAATTTCTTTAAAAGATTAAAATATTTTTTTGTGGTGTACCATCAATAAAGACTTTAGTCATTATTCTCTGTCTTCTTGTTTAGAACAGTAAAAAATCATTTTAGTTTTGTAAATTAACCAAAACTTTTGTAAATGAAAAAGAGCAGGGATAATACTTTTTCACTAATTTCTCACATTTTGTTGTATGACCTTTAATAAATAATTCTAGTGGTGGGTTGTGTTAATATATACAATAATTAATTATGACATATAGATAATTATATAAATATATAATAAATAATAATTTTTGTCCAGGAAGCATAATCATAGCACTATATTTTATGATTTCATTCTCTTTTGTAAGTTCCCAAAATGGAAAGCCTTATTTTGAAAGCTTATTTATATTTAAGGGTTTTGAAGACTTTATATTCATGTAAAATTAAGTGTAATGTACAACTCATTTCTCAATTGCAAATAATTCTTTTTAGGTTATTTATAGAAACTCTAGAAGAAAGTCTATAAACAACATGTGATCTTTATATCAATGTATTATAATGGGAATATTTGAGCATGATTACATACCTTGTATTTCTAACCATTTTAAAAATATTCTTAGAATTCTACGGCCCTTCTTGGTGTCGGATTCCTGCAGATAGAGGACTTTGCAAGGCCAATGAGAAAAGATTTTATTTTAATTCTGTTATTGGAAAATGCCGTTCTTTTAACTACAGTGGATGTGGTGGGAATGAAAATAATTTCATTTCTAAGGAATCATGTCTCAAGACTTGTAAGAAAGGTATGAAAATCCTTTTCTAACATAAATGAAAATGCCTAAAAATTGTGTATATTTCATAAGCAGATTTTAAATGAGAAAATCTATAAAGAACTAAAGTTTGGGATGTTATTACATGAGTAGATCCAAAGTAAATGCAAAAAGTAGGAGCTTTATTTTTACAAAGAAGAAGAGGAGGAGATGAAGCAGCAGCAGCTACTTTCTATTCTACTCCTATTTAAGGAAATATGCATCATTACTAATTGGAATAATGGTCCCATACATGCCACATGACTTTGTGTAGGAAATCATGAAGCTTCCCAATGATAATCAGTTGTTTTAGTAGTTTTCTAATAGTTTCTGGCTTTTAAAAAATCAAGTTCAAATGAATATAGCAGAGGTTATTCATTTTCTTGCTCAAACTCACATTAATTTCTTGCAGGAGAAATATAAAAGTTAATAGGGCTTTCCCTCATCTCTATAGCATGCTATACTTATTTAATTCAGGACAACATTTGTAAAATCCTACCACAGCAAGTGGTAGGCATGCATATGAAAATTATGTTATTCATCTCTCCAATAATAATATATAATTATTTATTTTAATGATTTATAATAGATAATTATTATAGATAAGTATTAGATAATTCAACTTTTCTGACATGTTGTTTTAAAAAAATATTTTGATTTAAAGTTGACCAACTTTATATAATCAATAGTATTTATTTTTGTTCTTCATATAGGTTTCAGTAGACGAGTTAAAGGTGGATCAATCAAAACCAAGAGAAAAAGAAAGAAACAGCCAGTGAAGATAATACATGAAGAAGGCATTGTTGAAAAGATATAGCTTCCTTACAAAATAACATGAGATTGAAGGCAACCCACTATATGATATCATGCTTGCAAAATGTAGAAAGGATTGCAATTTAGACATATTACCTAAAAATAATTCCATGATTAGACTTTAGAAATTTCTTTTAATCATATTTTAATAAATGACTTTGTGAAATGTAGATTGTTTATCTATGAATTGTATAACTGTAATTTTCATAATGCTTAATTTTTTCTAACCAATTCACAAATCATTACCACATTACTCTAAATCCTAGTATATGAAATTCAAAGTGATCTATGTTTTATTTTGTTAATCCATTTATGGAATAGTTTCCAGCTAATAGATATCATCTTCTATTCACTTCCTTTTATACTCTAATTGGATTAACATTTCTGATATCAAGCATAAAGAATTATGCTTCCCTGAGATCTAAATTTATCTACTGAACCTTTTTTATTTTCCCTTTGCCCTCAAGGGATTAGCTAGCTATCTTGTACATTTGAACAGAGCCAGTAGTAGTAGATTTTACAAAATGTACTTGTCCCTCTGTATTTTTCAGTTTTAGTCCAATGTAAAAAAAAAAAAAATCAAGATCCAAAATTGTCTTTATTGAAACTATGTCAAGGCATAGAATTAATCTAAACATTGTATTTAATATCCAAAACCTGCAGGAATTCACCAAACAGAACAAGTTAATTCAAAAAAAAAATTGCTAAAAAAGTGGTGAGATTTAAAAAACTTAAGAAAATATTATATTTATATTTTTGGCTCTATGAAATTCAATTTTATTTATTTACACTATTAAATTTCATTTCCTGTTGACATTTACTCATAAAGTTCCATAGATTATGCAAAAATATTTCATTGTATTTACATTAGGTGAAATAATGTATATGTTGCAACCAAAAACTATCAACAGTAAAAAAAAAACAAAAAACAAACAAGCAAAAAAAAACAATTTAACAAATTCTTATACCTCATCTTTCATTCTCACAACTCTACCTCCATACACATGACTTCTAAATCAACATCTCTAGGACTCATTTTTTCCTCAATTCTTCTCTGAAATTTTCTAGTAAGATAAGATATTCAGTGTCATCATTATAATTACACATTTTTGCAGCTAATTTTCTAATTTTCCTTCAAAAATGATTTCACATTTTAATCTCAGCATTCCACTTTTAGTTGCCTTGCTTTATCATTCTTACAGTTACCCAAGTTTCAAACATGAATCAGGTATTGCTTTTTCTTCCTCTATATTGAGTTAATCATTTATTCTTGCCTCTTTTTCAATTGCAATGTCAGTTGTGTCTGTCTTTTCCTTTCTATTCTCACTGACAGCTTATTCATACCCATGATACCTCATTCTAACTTGCATAGCCTCAGAATTAGTCTTCTTAATTAGACTATCTCTAATACATTTGCATTCCACTATCACAAAAAATTCTAAAATTCACTTTTGCCATGTGACTCCTCTGTTCAAAACTTTTCAATGGATTGTATAACTCAGAAAGAAAAGACCCAGTTTCCTATGTCCTCCACAGTTTGTCTCAAGCAACCTTTTAAACATTTTTTCTTTCTTACTTTTCTCTAAATGAATCATCAACTCCAGTTAGGAAATAAATTAACAAACTTGCTCTATACAATTCTAAAAAAGACTTGAATACTATCTTTACCTTTGTTCCTGTAATTTCCTTAATCCAGAATGCTCTCTCTTTTCCTTTACACTTACTAGAATCATTGTTATCCTTTTAGGCTCAGCTGTCAAGGCTCTCCTGAGCTTTTTTGCTGAAATTTGTTGACCTTATTCATGTAGCACTAATCATTTATAATGCTTATATTTCACAATAATGTACACATATACACGCATACTGCACATGCATGAAAATACACACAAATACATAGAAATAGAAGGTAGGATTAGAATGGATACTTTTATCATGTGCAGTGTTTAGAAGTCATTTCCATATAAATATATTTAAACTGATTACATTTCAGTTGTGAAAGATAATTCATTTGTGTGACTATGATGTCCCTCCTCCAAAAAAAAAAAAATTCAGCACATAAAATGATTGTTTGCCTAAGTTTCTTTGAAACAATTAGGAACGTTTGAATTTTTTTTTTTTTTGCTGATTTTGAACACAAGTGCAGAATTTGAACACATTGAATACTTACTAATGAAAATTAACGACTATACTGAAAACAAATTTTAAATAAAACAAAAATATAAATGGAAAACATATACTATGCTTCACTAATCCTCCTTCATAATTTCAGCCATTAATTCATCTTCAATCTTATAAAGTGAGGAACTTCAGAATTCTGGAACTTGTTCCAGAATTCTACTACTTGAAGCAAAGAATCTGGGTTTAAATCCTGCATCTGATACTGACTTTGAGACCTTGAACTACTCAATTGCCCTCTGTTAGCCACAGTTTCTAAATGAGGGTGTTGGCCTGAAGCCTATTCAAGATGTTTGTGCATGTGTGCATATTATATATGTGTGTGTATACAAATGTATTTACATTGTAAACTCAGATTTCTACTACTATATTTTTACTAATATTTTTCCAAAATTGTCTTTTTTTCCAGTTTTGTTTTATATTATCTAAATAAGTTTAACTGTGAATTGTTAAGTTATAGTGTTTAAATTATATCTTGATTTGCATGTCCTGCATTTCCTTCTTGAATTAAAAAAGTGACAGTTTTTATTTTCATTTAAAAAATAAAATATATTCATTTGTAAAGTTTTTCTGTGAATCTTTTCTGCTTAGTCCACAAAAAAGATCAATACATCTTAAAATTTTGTAGCTGAGACACAAACTCTGAAATAATACCACAAAAAATTTTTCCCTAGATACCCAGAGTTTTTCTTGCTCCTAAAGGAAAAAAGGTTTGTTTTTTTTTTTTTTTTGGTATGTATTTGTTTTTATGTCAAATATTTTCTAATATAACAAATTGTTCCATAAAGTCATTATAAAGGTTAATGATACTCTTCCCCATTAAGATATACTTAATTATGCTAAAACATTGAAAATGTTTTAATTAATTTAAATAAATAAAGGGACATTTATATGAGTCTGATGCAATGATTATACCTGAGTGCTTAGAGCATTATTAATTTATTTTTTGTAATTTCCAAATATTCTAGAGAATTAGTTATTCTAAATGCACAGAAATTTTGAATTATTGAATATAGTAACTTCAGAAAATAATAAAATGAATAATAGGACATTGCCTTTAAGTCCTACTTTGCCTAGGTATGATTGAGGTAGTAGACAGTTGAAACTGTATTTACATCAGACCAGTTCTCCCATTGTGGGAGTTGGAAAAAAGAGTAATAATTTTCTCTATGCATTCCCATTGAATCAAGAGTTTCACTATGGCTGATTTTTTCATGAACTTGAAAAGATTTTATGCAAAATTTCACAGTATAAATATTTATAAATTCAAGTACTTTGACAGATGGAATTACTGAAATAGATTTAAAGAATAATTTCTTCCTAAAACAAAAAAAAAAAAAAACATATATTTTATCCGTAGGCTATCAAAAGGAAACAACAATCCATAGATTCTTCCTATAGTGAGAAAATCAACAACACTCATATAACACACACTGGGAGACAGGGGGCACAACCCATATCATCCATAACTCGGTAGGAAATAGTTCTGTGAAATAATATTCATAATATTCAGGAAGAAGCCAGAATACCAATATCAAAAGCAAAGAACATTGTTGTTAGAAAAAGTCAGAATTTGGTTTTAGGTTCATTAGGAAGTAGATTGGATAGATAATGTTGGAATGAAATAAAATACATCATTTGCTAGTGGAATATAATTTCAAAACTGGAAGAGACTTCAGAGATCAACTCATCCAATTATAATCAGATTCACTTAAACTATGTCTCTAAGAAGTAAATAGCAAGCCTTCTCTTGAAAAACATTAGTGAAAGGGAACCATCAACTTCCAAAGTAGTTCATTTAATTGTATATCATAAGTCTTGATATTCATCTTTATAGCAAGCCTATATCTGCCCTTCTTCAACTTCCACTTATTAATCCGAGTTCAGTACTAAAGAACCAACAATTGCTAAGCAGAAAAAGACCAGTCTCTTATATTCCAATCCTTGGGTTATTTGAATATATCCCCTCACTTTTATTCATCACACTTTTTATAAGGATTCTTATATTTTCCTACATTTTCCATTTGTTAATACCCTTCTTTAAATGTGACAACCCAAACTGAACACAATGCAGAATGACAATCTCAGATTTGAAAGATGACTCAGAGAAAATCTAGATTGATTTAAAACATCCTATAAAGCATATTAGACACATCCTAATCTACTCTTGCTTGAGTATCTATTATGAAAGAGAATCTATTACTTAGACTAGTGCATTTCACTTTTTTGATAGCTTTAACTATGAAAAAGTGTATCTCCACCTCAAATGTTGAAGTTTTAATGAGCATGCCAAATGCTGCTACTATCTTTATACTTTGATACTCATATCTAATATTGAGCTTTTAAATGCCTTAAACATTTGTGACCAATTCAAATTCCAAGCATTTTTCTTCCAAATATTTAATTTTTCCAGTTTACAATCTTATGCATCTGGACAGAAATCAATCCATATCCTTCTGATTATCATTTACATCAAGGCATTCTACACTCAGAAACTTTAAGACTATCTCAAATTTTGTATTTTTCTCTAAAAACAGTCTGTCATGTTTCATCAAGAATGAATGTTATCCCTTTTTAAGTTTCAGAAAAATGTAACAGAAAGATAAGCAAATGGAAAAAATATTGAATTGTACAAGTTACTAGAGGAAATAAAGCTAAAACTTTATGGCATCTCTAAATTCATCTGCTACAAATTGACCAAATATTATGGCACATAGATATTGCAAACAAATGTAGAAAGCAAGAAATAGAAAAGACATAACTGACAGGCCGTAATGCAATAAAAATTGTCATCAAATCATAGTCAAAGAACAAAAGACACAGATCCAAATGGAAAATTAATAAAGAAATCCTAAATAATGAATTGATCATAGAACCTATCCTATGAACAATCAATAAATGATGTAAAAGAAAAATCTTGATGAAACTATTAACCAGAATTTCTGGGATGCAGTTAAAACAGTTCTCAGGGATTAGACACACACACACACACACAGATATTTATATATGTGCATAAATACAGCCATACATACACATATACCTGAATATACACATATCTATATACCTACAAATTTATAGTAACAAAATTCAGAAGGAAGGTTAATTTACAGAATAAGTATTTTTTGAAGTTAGAAAAAGATATACTAAAAATTACAGGAGAATGAGATAAAATGCAAGCCTCAGAGGCATTAAAATGATAAATAAAACTATAAGTGATTTCTTTAAAAAAATAAAACTGAAAAAAATTTAGATAATCTGACTAAAGAAGGCAGAATATAAAATCAATAAATAGCAAATAAAGTAATGGAAATTTCAACAAAATCAGGAGAAATAAAAGAATTATGAGAACATATATATAATTATATGCTAGTAACATTAATACACCAAAGTAATACAGATACATTTTTGAAAATATCCAAAGCTAAAATCATAAAAATATAATTCTCTATAAAAGAATTCTAAGAGAGACAGAAAGAAGACTCCTGTTCCTGAAAGATTTAAAGAATAATTTTATCAGATGCTGAAAGAACATTTAGTATTAATACTGTAAAAAATTTCTCAAAATTGAAAAAAAGTTCACCATACTATGTGACTTCTATAAGCATAGTCCTAATAGCTATCCCACGGAACAATTAAGTAAAGGAGAACTATAAATCTGTACCAAATATAAATGTTAATTTTTTTATTAAATCTTTATTTTCAAAACACACATGGATAAATTTTAACATGCACCCTTGCAAAACCTTGTGTTCCAAATTTTTTCCCTCCCTTTCTCCCACCGCATCATCTAGATGACAAATAATCCAATATATGTTAAATACGTGTGATTCTTATATATATATATATATATGTATATATATATTTCCACAATTATCATTCTGCACAAGAAAAGTCAGATCAAAAAGGAAAAAAATGAGAAAGAAAATGAAATGCAAACAACAACAAAAAGACTGAAAATACTATGTTGTGACCCACACTCAGTTCCTGCAGTACTTTCTTTGGGTGCAGATGGATCTGTTCATCATAAAACCATTGGAACTGGCCTGAATCATTTCACTGTGGAAAAGGAGCTATGCCCATCAGAATTGATCTTCATATAATCTTGTTGTTGCTGTGTACAATGATCTCTTGGTTCTGTTAGCTTGACTTAGCATCAGTACATCTAAGTCTCTCTAAGCTTCTCTGAATCATGCTGCAGATCATTTTTATAGAATGACAATATTCCATAATTTTCATGTAAAATAACATATTCAGCTCTTCTCCAACTGAAAGACATCCACTCAGTTTCCAGTTTCTTGAACTTACCAAATGGGCTAACACAAGCATTTTTTTATACTTGTGGCTTTCCTCCTTTATGATCTCTTTTGGATCTAAGCCCAGTAGAAACATTGCTGAATAAAAGTGTATGCACAGTTTTTTTTTTTCCTTTGATTCTTTTTCTCCCGCTTTATTTAAGGTTTTTATTTTTCAAAACATATGCGTGGACAATTATTCAACAATAGCCCTAGCAAAACCTTATGTTCCAATTTTCCCTCCCTTCCCCCGTGCCCTCCCTTAGATGGCAAGTAGTCCAATATTTGTTAAACATGGTAGAAATATATGTTAAATCCAAAATATGCATACATATTTATACAATTATCTTGCTAAACAAGAAAAATCAAATCAAATCAGAAAAAAAGAGAAGCAAAATGAAATTCAAGCAAACAACAACAAAAAGAGTGAATATGCTTTCTTGTGAACCAAAATCAGTTCCCACAGTTCTCTCTCTGGTCATAGATGGCTTTCTTCATCACTAGACAAGTGGAATCTGAATCTTTGTTGAAGAAAGCCACATCCATCAGAATTGAGCATCGTATAATCTTGCTGTTGCCGTGTACAACAATGTCCTGATTCTGCTCATTTCACTTAGCATTAGTTCATGTAACTCTCTTCAGGCCTCTCTGAAATCATCTTGCTGGTTATTTCCTCCAGAACAATAATATTCCATAATATTCATTTACCATAACTTATTCAGCCATTCTTCAATTGATGGGCATACATTCAATTTCCAGTTTCTTATCACTACTAAAGGGACTGCCACAAACATTTTTGCACATGTAGGTCCCTTTCCCTTCTTTAAGATCTCTTTGGTATATAAGTCCAGTAGAAACACTGCTGGGTCAAAGGGTATGCACAGTTTGATAACTCTTTGGGCATAGTTCCAAATTGCTCTCCAGAATGGTTGGGTCTGTTCACAGTTCCCCCAACAATGTATCAGTATCTCAGTTTCCCCACCCTCTCCAACATTTGTGATCCAACACAATCAGAGAGGTGTGTACCTCACAATTGTCCTAATTTTCCTTTTTCTGATCAATAGTGACTTAAAGCACCTTTCCATATGACTAGAAATGGTTTTAATTTCTTCATTTGAAGACATTTGAAAATTGTCAATTCATATTCTTTGACCATTTATCAATTGGAGAATGGCTTGAATTATAATAAATTTGAGTCAGTTTTCTATATATTTTAGAAATGAGGCCTTTATCAGAATCCTTGAAGATTAAAAAAAATCCCCAGTTTATTACTTCCCTTCTAATCTTGTCTGCATTGGTTTTGTTTGTACAAAAAATTAACTTAATATAATTAAAATTATCCATTTTGCATTCTGTAATGTACTCCAGGTCTTCTTTGGTCACAGATTCCTTCCTTCTCCATAGATCTGGGAGACAAACTATACTATGTTCTTTTACTTTGCTTATAATTTCATTTTTTATATCAAAATCTTATCTTGGTATAAGGTGTTAGGTGTGTTCAATACCTAGTTTCTGCCATACTAATTTCCAATTTTCTTAGAAGTTTTTGTTAAATAGTGAATTTTTTTTTTTTCCAAAAGCTGTGGTCTTTGGATTTGTCAAACACTGGATTACTATAGGCATTGGTTATTTTGTCCTGTGAATTTAACCTGTTGTGCTGATTGAATAGAAATAGAAATAGAGTCTATTTCTAAGCTAGTACCAAATAATTTTGATGATCATTACTTACAATATAGTTTTAAGTCTGGTACAGCTAGGCCATCCTCATTTGCATTTTTATCTTTAATTTCCTTGAAATTCTTGAGTTTTTGTTTTTGTAGATGAACTTTGTTATTATTCCTTCTAGCTCTGTAAAATAAGTTCTTGGGAGTTTTATTGGCATGGTACTGAACAAGTAGATTAAATAGTATTGTCATTTCTTATTATATTAGCTCAGCCAACCAATGAGCACTTGGCATTTTTTTCAATTGATTAGCTCTGGCTTCATTTATGTGGAAAGTGTTTTGTAATTGTGTTCCTATACTTCCTGACTTTGCCTTGGCAAGTAGACTCCCAAATATTTTATACTATTTACAATAATTTTAAATGGAATTTCTCTTTGTATCTCTTACTGCTGGTCTTTGTTGGTAATATATACAAATGCTGATGATTTATGTAGATTTATTTTGTATCCTGCAACTTTGCCAAAGTTGTGAATTTTTTCTAGTAGTTTTTTAATTGATTCTCTAGGGTTCTCTAAGTATACCATTGTATCATCTGCAAAGAGTGACATTTTGGGTTCCTCATTACCTACTCTAATTCCTTTTATCTCTCCTTCTCTTATAGCCAAATTTAACAATTCTAATATAATATTGAATAGTAATGATGACACTGGGAAACCTTGTTTCACCCCTTATTAAGAATGATTCTGGTTTGTCCCCGTTACATATAATGATTGCTGGTGGCTTTAATTAAATGCTACTGATAATTTTAAGGAAAACTCAATTTATTCCTATACTCTCTAGTGTTTTTAATAAATGGATTTTATCAAATATTTTTTCTGCATCTATTGGGCCATTCATAAGATTTTTGTTAGTTTGGTTATTGATATAGTCAATTATGCTAATAGTTTTCCTAATATCAAACCAGCTATGAATCCCTGGTGTAAACCCGACTCATGCATTATCCTGGGGATGACTTTCTATAATCTATTTTCTAATATTTTATTTAAGATTTTTGCATCAATATTCATTAGAGAAATTGGTCTATAATTGTTTTTCTCTGTTTTCACCCTACCTTGTTTAGGTGTCAGCTCATATCTGTGTCATAAAAAGAATTTGGTAGGAGCCATTCTTTCCCTATTTTTTCTTTTTCTTTTTTTTTTTTTTTTGCTTTCCCAATTTTTTCAAATAGTTTCAATAATATTGGAATTAATTGTTCTTTGAAAATTTGGTAGAATTGATGCTGAGTGAAGGGAGCAGAACCAGGAGATCATTATACACGGCAACAACAATACTATATGATGATCAATTCTGATGGTCATGGCTCTCTTCAACAATGAAATGTTTCAAACCAGTTCCAATTGTTCAGTGAAGAAAGCCATATACACCCAGAGAGAGGGATATGAAATGTGGACCACAACATAACATTTTCATTCTCTCTATTGATGTTTTCTTGCATTGTATTTCCTTTCTCTGATTTTTTTTTTGTTGTAGATACGATTTTTCTTGCACAACAATGAAAAGTGTGGAAATATGTACACATATATTCAATTTGTCAAGTATTTTAACATAATTAACATGTAGTGGATTTCCTGCCATCTAGGGGAGGGGTGGGAACTAGGGGGGAAAAATTGTAACAGGAAGCTTTGTAAAGGTCAGTGTTGAAGAATTACCCATACATGTTTTGCAAATAAAAAGCTTTAATAAAAATAAATGGTACAATTCACATGTAGATCCATCTAGCCCTGGAGATTTTTTTCTTAGGAAGTTGATTAAAAGCTTGTTCTATTTCTTTTTTTCTAAAATAGGACTATTTAAGTAATTTGTTTCCTCTTCCATTAACCAAAGCAATCAATATTTTTGTAGCTATTCCTCAATTTCACTTAGATTATCAAATTTATTTACATATAATTTGGCAAAATAACTCTTCACTATTGCTCCAATTTCCTCTTCATTGGTGGAAAGTTCTCCCTTTCCTTTTCTGAGACTAACAATTTGATTTTCTTCTTTCCTTTTTCTAGTCAAATTAACCAAAGGTTTATCTATTTTGTTAGTTTTTTCATAAAACCAAGTCTTAGTTTCATTTATTTATTCAGTTTTATTAATCTCCCTTTTTATTTTCAGAATTTCAAATATTGTATCTATTTGGGGGGGTGAATTTGTGCTTTTTCTGCCTTTTTTTTAGTTGCAAGCCCAATTCCTTGATCTTCTCTTTCTCTATTTTATGCAAGTAAGCAACAAGTGATATAAAATTTTCCCCATTAACTATTTTGGCTGCATACCACGAATTTTGGTATGTTGCCTCATTATTGTCATTCTCTTGGATGAAATTGTTGATTGTGTCCATGATTTGTTGTTTCACCCATTCATTCTTTAGGGATTACATTATTTTGTAATTCCAATTAATTTTTAGTCTTTCCCCATGGCCGGAAAAACAAGTTTCTCTGTTAAATGAAATATGTCTAATATTCTCTCTTTCAGCCAAATCTGATGATAGTAAGATTCACATGATGTTCATCCCCCTCCCTTCTTTCCTTCAATTATAATAGGTCTTCGTTGCCTCTTACTGAAATGTAATTTGCTTCATTTTACTTCTTTTTTTCTTATCTTTTTCCAGTATAATTATATTTCTACCTCTAGTTTCTTTTCTATATTATCACAGTAAAATCAAAATATGCCTGAACTCCCTAAGGATCCTATAACAGGGATAAAGTTCTCAAGAGTTTATTACTTTTTACGTTTTTATGCTTCTCTTGAATTGTGTATTTACAGATTTAATTTTGTTGTTCAGCTCTGGTCTTTTCATCAGAAATAAATTAAATTCACCTGTATCATTGAATGCTCCTGAAAGATAATGCTCAATTTATCTGGATAATTGATTTTTGGTTGCTATCCAAGTTCCTTTGCCTTTCAGAATATCAGATTCCAGGCCCTTGGATCCTTTAAGTTGGAAACTGCTAAATCCTGGGTAATTCTGACTATGGCTCCTTAGTATTTGAATTGTTTCTTTCTGGCTGCTTGCAATATTTTTCCTTAGTCAAATAATTATGAAATTTAGCTATGATATTCCTTGCAGTTTTCATTTTGTGGTCTCTTTCAGCAGGTAATTGGTGCTTTTTTCATTTCATCACCTATTTTTAAGAAGTTACATTATTTTTCTATTTTATTAAATATATTTTAAGGAGTTTTCTTCAGATAATTTCTGGGCTTTCTTTTCTAAACTCTATTGTAAAGTTCTTATTTCCTTTCCCCATTTTTTCCAACTTTCTTTTAAGATCCAAGAGAGCCCTATGAGATGGGAACCAACTTAGATGATTTGCCTTTAGGATCCTCAGAATTTGAACTATCTCTATAAAAACTATTTGTAATCAGAGATTTTTTTGCACCTTTTCTAAAGGTGGATAACTCCTCTTAGGGAAAAGGGTAGATTGTTTCAACTTTCCTCTACAGGTATCAGCAGCTTTAGGTTGTCCTGGACTTGTGCAGCAGTATCTTCTGGTGCTAAGTGGGCATAGGCCAGTCCTGAACTACTGTGTTTTCAAAGGCTCACTATTTGCCTTTTGTATATTAGTTGGATGTCTCACAGCTAATCTACTGATCAGTTGGCTTATAACCAAGACAGAGTAGCTAAAGCTGTTGTATTTTGGCTAAGAGTCTCCCAATAGATTCCCAGTTCATGGACCCCATACCACCCTGGGTCCATGTGCTGCACCTGCATTTGACCACCTCCTTCCCACACTCCACCCCTGCCCAATTAAAACAGAACTTTTCTGAAGTTCTTCCAAAATATATTTTGCTGCAAATTTGTTAAACTCCAAATGTTTGTGGGTTTTTCACTGCAAAACCAGTTCAGAGGCTTGATTTGATATTGATCTGTTGTACACCATTGAAAATTGAAATAAAAACCTGTCTACTCTCTGCCATCTTTGCTCTACCCTGCCCAATTTTGCTTTTTAAGGCTTTCTTCTTCTCATTTTTGTATTTTCTTTTGCACTACTCTCAATTCTTTTCCTAACTTTTCCTCTATCTCTCTTAATTGATTTTCAAGATCTCTTTTGAGCTCTTCTATGTCCTGAGCCCAATTCTTATTTTTCTTGGAGGCTTTGGACGTAGGAACTTTGACTTTGTCATCTTTGGAGTGTGCTTTTTGATCTTCCTTGTCACTCATTCTCCTAGCTTATTACTCCGCTTTTAACTTTACTAAAATAGGGTTCGGTTTCCAATGTGTGTCCCAAGCTTTAAGGATTTTGTGCACCCATTTTCAGAAGTCCTGCTAAGGATCTGACCAAAGCACTCTTTTCTGTCCTTTAGTTGTTAGTTGTGTCCCCTCATCAGCACTGTAACTGTAAGATCTGGTATACTAAAACAACAGAATTCTGCTTTGCTGAATTTGGCACTAGGGCTATACTGATGAGGCCTGTGGTGAGTCTGCATACCCAATTCCCACCCCATTGTCACTGACCCTTTCTGTTGACTTTTCAAGTCCTTCCTGAGGTCCACAGGCTGAGAGTTTGGGAAGCCAAAGCACTGCTGCTGATTCTGATTCAGAGATCTCACCTTTCTGATGCTGGATCCCAGCTAGTGCCTGGAATTACAAGCTAGGCTCTCACCCTGCTCCCACAAACCTTTTCTGCTGACTCTTCAGTCTCTTTGGCCTAAGAGGCATAAAACTCACCACTACCTCTGCTGATTCAGAAATCCGGGCTGGAGTCAGAGCTGTCCTGGTGTGGCCTGCATCAAACTGCATACTGGACTCCCACTCTGATGTCACAGACTTTTTCTGCTGACCTTCTAAGTTGCCTTAAGCTGGAAAATGTTCTACTCTGTCTTTGTGGGTGTTCTGAAGTTCTAAAATTTGTTAAGAGTTATTATTTAAAGAAATTTGGAGTGACTTTGGGAGATGTTAGGTGAGTTTATGAAAGAATTCTCCAAATCACTAATAATATAAGGAGTAAAAATCTCTTTACCTTCTACTCTGCTCCATTTTATTCCATTATTAGACTTCCCTAAAAATGATAATCTCATCACAAGAGAGCTTGGAATTTTGAGCCACCTCTTCATCTCCATAGATTTTCAATTCCATGAATGTTTTTTCCTTATACTGAATACCATTTTTCAGAGTCCCCTACCTTTTTAGCTTCCTTTGTTTTTTTTTTTTGTTTGTTTGTTTGTTTGTTTTGAATTGTATCTGTTCAAATCCTTTGATATTTATTAATTAAGGTATGGATTTTACCCATGTATATGTGAATCAGTTCCTTATATATCATGAGAATAGAGAAAAAGTTAATATAAAGATTTTTCCCTGATAATTTTTTCCTATAATTTTTACTACATTTGTTTTGTAAAATCTTTTAACATTTTACTCAGTCAAAATTTTCCTTTCCTTTTTATTTCAGCACTTAGCACAGTAACTGACATAATGCAGTCATGTAACAAATGATTACTGATAGATTAATTATGTTTATCATTTGTTTAGTCATGAATTTTCCTCTTTAGATTCATAAGCTAATTTCTTCTTTATTCCTCTAATTTCATTATCATTAATTTTTTCTTTTTTCTAATAAATTATTTATTTTTAATATACATTATTTTATAAATTGTGTTGGGAGAGACAAACCAGAACAAAAGGGAAAACCATGGGAGAGAGAAAAAAATGGAAAAAAAAGTAAACATAGCATGTATTGATTTACAATTAATCTCTTTAGTTCTTTTTCTGGATGCAGATGGCATTTTCTGTCCAAAGTCTATTGGGAATTCTTTGGATCACTGTACCACTGAGAAGAACAAAGTCTTTCATACTTAATCATCACACATTCTTGCTGTTATTGTGTACGATGTATTTCTGGGTGTACTTGTTTGACTAAGCATCAGTTCATGAAAATCTTTCCAGGCCTTTCTAAAATCACTTTACCTTCATATGCCACAATTTATTCAGCCATTCCATAACTGATGGGCATTTATTCATTTCCCAATACTTTGCTACCACAAAAAAAAAACCTGCTACACGTTTGCATATGTGAGTCCTTTTCCCTACTTTATGATTTCCTTGGGATACAAGCCAAATAATGGCACTCCTGGGTCAAAGGGTATATACAGTTTTATAGTCCTTTGGGTATAGTTCAAAATTGCTCTTCAGAATTGTTGGATCACTTCACAATTCCACCAACAATACATTAGTGTCCCAGTTTTTCCACATACATTCCAAAATTTATCCTTATCTTTTCTTGCATCCTAGCCAATCTGAGCGGTATGAAGTTTTAATTTTCATCTCTCTAATCAATGGTAATTTAGATCATTTGTTTATATAACTATAGATGGTTTTAATTTCATAATGTGAAAATTGTCTGTTCATATCCTGTTCATATTAATTAGGGAATGACTTGAAGTCTAATAAATTTGAAACAATTCTTTATATATTTTAGAAATGTGACTTTTATCAGAAACATTGATTGTAAAGATTTTTTCTCCAGCTTTGTACTTCCCTTTTAATCTTGTTTCTGTTGGTTTTGTGTTATGAGTATCTCATCTGTTCTATTGATCCAAATGGTTTTGATAACTGGCACTTTGTAATGTAATTTTAGGTTTGGTTCTATTAATCAATTATCCTTTGTACTTTTTTTTTCATTTATTCCCTTGATATTCTTGATTTTTGTTCTTTCAGATAAATTTGATTATTATTTTTTCTAGTTTTATAAAATAATTTTTGGCAGTTTAATTGGTACGGCACTGAACAAATAGATCAATTTGGGAAGAATTGTAATTTTTATTATATTAGCTCAACATAGCCATGACCAAGTGATATTTTTCCAATTGCTTAGATATGACATTATTTGTTTGAGAAGTACTTTGTAATTCTGTTCATATAGTTCTTGGGTTTGTGTTGGCAGGTAGACTCCCAAATATATATATTTTTTGTCTATGATATTTTTAAATGGAATTTCTCTATTTCTTGCTAGTGGGCTTGGTCAGTAATATATAGAAATTCTAATGATTTGTGTGGGCTTATTTTATATTCTGCAATTTTGTTAAAGCTGTTAATTGTTTTCAGTAGATTATTGGATGATTTTCTAGGATTCCCTAAGTATATTATCATAGCAACTGCATGATATGAAGATTGATTATATGATATGAAGAATTATTTCTTCATTCCTACTCTAATTCCTTTAATTTCTTTTTCTTTTCTTATTGCTAATGCCAACATGTCTAGTACAGTGTTGAATAATGGTGGGGATAATGGACATTCTTGCTTAACCCTAATCTTATTGGTAATGTGCCCAGCTTCCCTTTATTAAAAGTAATGCTTCCTGTTAGTTTTAGATAGATAACACTCATTACTTTAAGGAAAGTTTTCTTTATTCCTATGCTGTTTACTATTAAGAGGAATGGGTTCTGTATTTTGTCAAAAGCTTTTTTTACATTGATTGAGATTATTAAATGATTTCTGTTGATTTTGTTATTGATATGATTGATTATGGTAATAGTTTTCCTGATATTGAAACATCCCTGAAATACGGCTATAAATCCCACTTGGTTATAACGTATTTTCCTGCTGATAAGTTGCTGTAACCTCTTTACTAATATTTTATTTTAAAAATTTGCATCAATAATCATCAAGAAGATTGGTTTGTATTTTTCTTTCTGTGTTTTGGCTTTTCCTGGTTTAGGTATCAGTGCCATATTTGTGTCATAGAAAAAAATTGGCAGTACTCCTTTTTTAAATCTATTTTTCCAAATAATTTACATAGTATTGAAATTAGCTGTTTTTTAAGTGTTCCGTAGAATTCACTTGGGAATCCATCTGCTCTTGGAAATTTTTTTCATAGGGAATTCATTAATGATTCGCTAAATTTCTTTTTCTAAAATTGTTCTATTTAAATAATTTAATTCTTCTTTTGTTAACTTGGCCAATTTATATTTTTGTAAATATTCATCAATTTTGGTTAGATTGTCAGACTTCCTGCCATACAGTTGGGCAAAAGAGCTCCTAATTATTGCCTCAATTTCCTTGTCCTTGGTGGCAAGTTTGCACTTTTAATTTTTTATGCTTGAGATTGGGTTTTCTTTTCTTTTTCTGATCCAATCAACTATAGGTTTATCTATTTTTTTGTTTTTTTTTCATAAAACCAACTCTAAATTTTAATTATTACTTCAATAGTTTTCTTAGTTTCAATTTGTTAATCTCACTTTTGAGTTTTAGAATTTTTTATCTAGTATTTAATTGGGGGTTGTTAATTTGTTCTTTTAAAGCTTTTTTAGTTGCATTGATCTTATCTTTATTTTATTCATGTAGCTATTTCGGGATAAAAAATTTCCTCTAAGACCTGCTGTAACTGCATCCCATAGGTTTTGGTATATTGTCTCATTATTATAAATTCTTGGATGAAATTATGGATTGTTTCTGTGATTTATTGTTTGATTCATTCATTGTTTACAATTAGATTATTTAATTTCCAATTTGTTTTTAGCCAATCTTTCCTTGGCCCTTTATTGAATATAGTTTTATTGCATTGTGGTCTGAAAAGTAAGCATTTACTATTTCTACTTTTCTGCATTTGATTGTAAGATTTTTATGCCCTAATGTATGGTTAACTTTTGTGTAGGTGCCATGTGCTACTGAGAAAAAAGTTTTTTCTTTTTTGTCCTTATTCAATTTTCTCCACAGGTCTATCATATCTAGGTTTTCCAGGATTCTATTAACCTCTCTAATTTCTTCCTTGTTTATTTCGTGGTTAAATTGTCTGATTCTGAGAGGGGAAGTTTGAAGTCCCCAACTAGTATAGTTTTGCTGTCCATTTCTTCATATAACTGGCTTAAAGTCTTCTCTAGAAATTTGGCTGCTCTACTACATGGTGCCTTCATATTTAATATAATTATTACTTCATTGTTTATAATGCCCTTTATCAAGATGTACTTTCCTTCCTTATCT
The DNA here is from genome assembly GCA_023553655.1 of Myrmecobius fasciatus. Taxonomy (NCBI): domain Eukaryota; kingdom Metazoa; phylum Chordata; class Mammalia; order Dasyuromorphia; family Myrmecobiidae; genus Myrmecobius; species Myrmecobius fasciatus. The sequence goes on from JAJPUD010002133.1 coordinate 197,825, forward strand.
ATTTTAGCAAAGATCTATTTTTACTTTTGCTTTCTCTGAGATCAGAATTGCTACCCCTGATTTTCTTACTTCAGCTGAAGCATTATAAATTCTGCTCCAGCCTTTTACCTTTACTCTATATGTGTTTCTCTGTGTCAGATATGTTTCTTGAAAACAATATATTATAAGGTTCTGTTTTTTAAACCTTCTGTTATTCACCTCAGTTGTATGAGTTTATCCCATTCACATTCACAATTATGATTATCAGTTCTGTATTTCTCTCCATCTTATTTTCTCTCCTGTATACACTTTTGTTCTATCTTTCTACCTTGTCCTAAGTTGTGTTTTTTAAGGTGGTGATCTTATCTTTTATCACCTCTTTTCCCCTTCTCTTATCTTTTCCCCTAGCATTTCTATCCTCCCTCTATCCTGTTCCTCCCTTTCCTTTCCTCTTTCTCCTCCTACTTCTTTATAAGATTACATAGACTCTATACCCAACTTAATGATGAATAGTTCCCTCTTAGAGCCAAACTGATGAGATCAACCTTTAGATTATGCTCATTGGGCTCCCTTCTTTCTTTCCATTGCAATAGGTCTTTAGCACCTACCTCTTGATAACCTGTGTAATCCTGACTTTTGATCCTTCATATTTAATTTTTTTTTTTCTGGCAACTTGCAGTATTTTTTCCGTGAGATTTTTGTTCTGGAGTTTCACATCAATGTTCCTTGGGATTTTCCTTGTGGGATCTCTTTGCTATGATAATAGATAGATTCTTTCAATGACTATTTCCCCCTCTGTTTCTAGAATATTGGGGTACTTTATCTTAATAATTTCTTGAAGAATGCTATACAGGCTCTTTTATTGGTCATAGCCTTTAGGCAGGTCATTAATTTTGAATTATTTCTTGTGGATCAATTTTCCAAATCTGCTGTTTTTCCAAAAAGGTATTCACAATTTCTTCCATTTTTTCATTATTTTTTTGTTCTTTTGGCTTATTTTTGCTGTCTCACTGAGTCGTTAACTTCATTGGTTCTGTTCTAATTTTTCATATATGATTTTCTTCAATTAGCTTTTGTACCTCTCTTCCATTTAGTTAATTCTACTTTTTAAGGAGTTGTTTTTTTCAGATAATTTTTCCTTCCTTTTCCAAGTTGTTGAGGTTCTCATGTATAGATCTCATTTCTTTTCTCATTTTTTTTTCTTCTAGCTCTCTCATTTGCTTTTAAAAGTCTTTTATGAGCACTTCCAAGAAACCTCTTTAGGCTTAAGATCAATCTTTGAGATTTCTTCTGTGGTCATTTTGTACTTGTCTGAATTTTGTTTTGGACTGCCCTGTCACCATAGCAGTCAAGATTCTTTTATATTTTTTGCTCACTTTCTTTCCCTTTCTTTTGGCATTTCCTCATTTTTTTTTTTACTTTTATACTTTAGTTCTGCCCCTGCTTTAAAGGGAGCCCTGATTCAAGCTTCCAGTGGAGCCCTAAGCCTTGGCTTTGAGCACAGGGATTCCTAGTGTTTTCAGAGTAGCTCTCTCTGTTCTTTCTAGGAAACAGCCTGGTTTCCCACAATTTGCCTTCTGAACTGGGACTGGAGCTGGAGGTTTATTCTACTACTAAGCCAGGACCAAGGATTTCAATTGCTGATTTGTAGTGATTAAGACCCTCTCACTGGCTTTCCAAACTCTATCTGAGCTGAGCCCTTGGCTTTGAGCACAGGGATTCCTAGTGTTTTCAGAGTAGCTCTCTCTGTTCTTTCTAGGAAACAGCCTGGTTTCCCACAATTTGCCTTCTGAATTGGGACTGGAGCTGGAGGTTTATTCTACTACTAAGCCAGGACCAAGGATTTCAATTGCTGATTTGTAGTGATTAAGACCCTCTCACTGGCTTTCCAAACTCTATCTGAGCTGAGCTTAAACACCTCTTTTCACAGTAGTGAGACTGACTTTTCTTAAAGTTTTTTCCAATCTATCTTGAACTGGAGAGTGGTTTCATTCTGTCAGACTCTGTTCAGAAGTGTGGTTTCATGTGGCTTTTTGAGGGAAATTGGGAGAGTTCAAGGATCTTCTTGGCTTTACTCTGCTATATTTGCTCCACCCCCAGAAATCATTGAGTAATCATCATAAATTTTTTTTTCAGCAAAATTACCTGTCTCTCATTGGAGAAAGCAAGAAAAACCATAACATTTCTTATAGATGTGTATAATCAAGCTGGTGTCAAAAACAGGGATCATTTTCCAGTTAGACTCTAACACTTCACTGTTAAGACTTGTTTAGCATTAGTCACCTTGAATCTCCTGAAATCATGACTAGTCAATATGCTGAACAGAGTTCCTAAATGTTTTACTTTATAATATTGTAGTCTTTGTATTAATTGTCCACTGCTTCTGCTTATTTCACTCTTAACCATATCATACAGTTCTTAAGTTTTTCTTTTATCATTTCCTATTACTTTCATATATTATAATTTGTTCAGACCTTCCTCATTTGATGAATAACACTTTATTTTCTTATTCTGCAAAAAGGTTCTACATTCTTAGAATTTGTGTTGCTAACAATTTATCCCTTCCTTAATTTGCCCTCTCCTATTTCCCCATTGAGCAAAATGTATTTCTCTAGCCAAATGTTTATATATCCTTCCTTCATTTGACTAATTCAAATGAGAATGAGATTCCAATATAATGTGGAACCCAAACCATTCCTCCTTATTTTTGTAGATTTGTGTAATGTCCTACCAAAAAACACAACAAAAGAAAATAGAACAACAACCACAAAACATTGTTAAATATCAAGGTTTCATAAAAAGTAGCATGTAGCACCTGTTTTGAGCAGATGGGTCTGTAAGTGCTTTGAATCAATAATAATAATATTTAACATTTATATAGCACCCACTATCTGTTAAGAACTTTACAATTGTTATCTCATTTGATCCTCACAACAATCCTGGGAGGTAGGCGCTATTAACAAGAGTTAAGTTACTTATCCAGATTCACACAGCTGGTAAATGTTTGAGATTGTGTTTATACAGAAGTCTCTCTTGACTTCAGGCCCAGCACTTTATGCATTATACTACCTAACTATCCAAATTCAACTATTGAATCAAAAAAACAGGATGGATACATGGATACAACAAATGAGCTGCTGCTATCCTAATGTGTTGGATCAGATGACAATGGTAATCAAGTGAAATATCATCCTTTCTAGGAAGCCTTTTCCAAACTTTATTTATTCCAGAGCCTTTCCTCTGTTAATTAATTCATTTTTTCCCATATATAGATTACTTTGTACATATTTATTTGCATGTGATTTCCCTCATTTTTTAGATGTAAGTTACTAGAAGGAAGGGGCTGTATTTTTCCTCGCCTTGTATCCTTAAGTCTTAGCACATCAGTAGGCACATCATAAATACTTAATGAATGTTTCTTGATCAATTGGTGACAAATAGGAGAATAATCCCTTCTGAATCTTGTTTGAGCTTCATGTAATAAAGCACCTTGAGGAAAAGTTTTATAAAGTTGCTAGAGAGTTTTAAAGGCATGTTTACCAGACAGATCAGCCTTTAATTAATGGCTAATAAAGTATTTCCCATTTTAGTGGTGGAGTAGACCACATCTGGGGTCCATTTTAAAGGAATCGTGTCTAATAAATGAGTTTTTTTTTTATTAAAAGCTTTTTATTTACAAAATATATGAGTTATTTTTCTACATTGACTTTTGCAAAAGCTTTTTTTTGTTCCAAGCTTTTCCCTTCCTTCCCCTCAACCCCCACCCCTGGATGACAGGTAACCTAATACATGCTTAATATAATAAATTATATGACAAATCCAATATATGTATACATATCTACACAGTTATCTTACTGCACAAGAAACATCAGATCTAGAAAGAGAGAAGAAAAAAAAAACCTAAGAAGGAAAACAAAATGCATGTCAATATTCACAGAAATTGTTAAAATGCTGTGTTGTGGTTCACACTCAGTTCCCTCAGGCCTCTCCCTGGATGTATATGACTATCTTCATCGCTGAACAATAGGAACTGGTTTGAATCACATCATTGTTGAAGAGAACCATGTCCATCAGAATTGATCATCGTATAGTCTTGTTGCTGTGTATAATGTTCTCCTGGTTCTACTGATTGCACTCAGCATCAGTTCATGCAAGTCTCTCCAGGCCTCTCTGAAATCATCCTGCTGGTCATTTCTTATACAACAATAATATTCCATAACATTCATATATCATAATTTATTCAGCCATTCTCCAATTGATGGACATCCATTCAGTTTCCAGTTTCTTGCCACTACAAAAAGGGCTGCCACAAACATTTTTGCACATGTGGGTCCCTTTCCCTCCTTTAAAATCTCTTTGGGATATAGTCCCAGTAGAAACACTGCTGGGTCAAAGGGTATGCACAGTTTGATAACTTTTTGAGCATAGTTCCAGATTGTTCTCCAGAATGATTGGATCCGTTCACAGTTCCACCAACAATGTATCAGTGTCCCAGTTTTCCCACATCCCCTCCAACATTTATCATTATCATTTCCTGTCATTTTAGCCAATCTGACAGGTGTGTAGTGGTATCTCAGAGTTGTCTTAATTTGCATTTCTCTGATTAATAGTGATTTGGAGCACCTTTTCATGTGACTAGAAATAGTTTCAATTTCTTCATATGAAAATTGTCTGTTCATATCTTTTGACCATTTATCAATTGGAGAATGGCTTGAATTCTTATACATTTGAGTCAATTCTCTATATATTTTAGAAATGAGGCCTTTATCAGAACCTTTGAATATAAAAACATTTTCCCAGTTTATTGCTACCCTTCTAATCTTGTTGCATTAATTTTGTTTGTACAAAAACTTTTTAACTTGATATAGTCAAACTTATCTATTTTGTGACTAATGATGATCTCTAGTTCTTCTCTGGTCACAAATTGCTTCCCCCTCCACAGGTCTGAGAGGTAAAACACACAATTTTCTACATTGTTCTAATTTGTTCTATCATTCTTTATGCCTAGATCATGAATCCATTTTGACCTTATCTTGGTATATGGTGTTAGGTGTGGGTCAATGCTTAGTTTATTCCATACTAGTTTCCAATTATCCCAGCAGTTTTTGTCAAATAGTGAGTTTTTATCCCCAAAACTGGGGTCTTCAGGTTTATCAAACACTAGATTACTATCGTCATAGAGTATTTTGTCCTGTGAACCTAACCTGTTCCACTGATCCACTACTCTATTTCTTTGACAGTACCAAATGGTTTTGATGACCACTGCTAATAAATTAGTTTTTTGGCAAAGATTTCCTTCACCCCAGACACACACTTAGAAAAGTTTTGTAACGAAAAAAAGATGATATTTGAATAACTACCTTTTTAAAGCAAAAAATAAATGATATTAAATCAACTCAGTAGTGACTATATAAAAATCCCCTTTGTCAGATCTTTTACACTAAACTGACTGTAGTTTTGACTATGCTAACTAGATATTACAACATTGTATAGAAATAGCCTTTTGACACAGGTGAATTTATCCTGGTGTTATTTACAAAGATTATAATAGTAGAGACAGACAGACAGACAAAATTAGAAACAGAGATAGGAAGAGCTAGAGAAGGAGAGATGGAGACAGACAAAGAAAGTTAGAGAAACAGAAAGAGACAAGAAAATGAAAGATAGGCATTTGTTACAGAGACAGGGAAACACAGATACACAGAGAGACAGAGTTGGAGGGAGAGGGAGAGAATTATTGTTTTCTAAATGACTGTTTCTTAAAGTTATCCTTAAGTATCTGTGTGTTCAAAGATTAATGGTCATGTGGATAAGAATGAAATCTTGAAAATGGAAACTTGCTTTTCACAGAAAATTGTTATTCATGCTAGAAAAGGTTTTGTTGAAAGTCACAAAGTGATGAACACTAGATGGCAGCATAAGACTACTTATATCTAATACTACAAGGTGTATTATAAAGGTCTGTTATTGGTGACTCTAAAGTGAAAGAATTTATAGAGCTATAATTAGATAATCAATTAATTATGATATGCAGACATGTTTGTGTAACCATCTCATCTTGTTATATAGTACATACTTTTGCATAAAAACATGGATTTATGTGAAATACAAAACGTTAGTACACTTTATTTTCTACCATTTTGTATACAGATGTACAGAGTATTTCTGTTTAATATGATCCAGTAATTTAAAAATTAATTAATTGTACATGATCTTCCTATATTTTGACATAGTTTATTATTAAGTAATTACATTTCAAGTGTTTATTTACATAAACATAATTACATAACTGAATTTCCTTCTGTGAAATTAATGATTCATATATTTTGGAATTCTACAGTTTTCTACTCCACTATTTGCAAAATATTGTAAGTAGCACCAGAACTGAAATCTGACATCCTATGTTAAAATCCTGATTCCTTTACCTAGAATCATGATATGAATTTAGAACTGAAGAGTAACACTATTTATAAGGCCTTGAACAAGTCACTTCATCCCTTCAGCTTCAGTTTAATCATCTAAAAAAAATGAAGGGACAGCCCCTTCTAGGTCTAAATATAAGACATCAATAGTGAGATAATTAGTAACAAAATAATTCTAAGCATACAATCAGGTTATTTTTGTATACAAAATAATTATGTAACAAACAAAACTATCTAAAAACTGAACTATACTATCCCAAAAGAACCCATTTAGATCACAAAAAGAAAAAAAAAGTATTTTTAAAATTAGCTTTCAGGGACAGAGATGATACAATTTGACATGTGAAACCATATCATTCTTAGAACATTTGTGCTAAGCAAAGTCATTCTGTAGCCAGCATTGCTCTTTTATGCAAATATTAAGCTTTTCTTCACATACAGAACTTTGCAATTAAAACTGTAAATTCCATTTTCACATGTGCATACCATTTAAATTGACCCCACTCTTATTGAATATAATTGTCATTTCCTGTTCTAGCCACAGTCATCCTTCTAGGCCCACCCAACTATGAGAATGCATTAGGCTTCCTGTAACAAATATCCTGAGTTCCTTCACAGATACAAGTTCCCATCAGAATTGAACAAAAGATGACTGAAAGGATAGACAGATTTCGGTCAGTTTATTTTAGTTCTCTTGTTGTATTCTCTTTGAACACTAGCAGATTTCTTTAGGTCCTTATTAGAAGAAACAGTCTAATTTGCATCATGAATGAAAATTATCAACCAAGTACTGATGTTATAAAAGCAATATTTTCTACAGAAATATATAAGAATTATTGCTGGCTACTTTAAGTTTAAATATATTCACCTTTGAATATTTTTAAAAGGATGATGTTATGATTTCTGTCAGGATAATTGCTAGATTATGTACTTAATTAGATTGAAAAGATGGTTCATTTAACTAAACAATTAGGTGAACACTCTGCTAACATAAAGAATAGCCTAAGTTTCAGTAGCTCTACAATAAAAACCTTTCCATAGAAAGTCAATCTAAGATTCAGTGGAACAACTTGAAAAGAATCAAATACTTGGGCAAAAATTTTAAAGGCTTTTTAAATAAACTAATTAAGTCAGCAAAGAAATAAAAGTAGAATCTCAAGCATTTTTTTCTGTAAATAGAGTACAATATATTTTAAAAGCAGAAAGGTATGCTTTTGTTGAGTTAGCACATTTTTTCCCAGTATGCATTATTATTTGAGGAGGTGAATTTTAGAAAAATACATGCAATTTAATAGATGTGAGAAACTCCCATTTTGGAAATTCCCTTCATCAATGCATATAGATAATTGATCTGTAATTTTTTGTCACTTGTCACAGTATAAGTAAAAATAATTAATTGATTGTAATATTGTGAAGTATATACAGTGTTGCAGAATGTAAGCTTCTTGAAGGTGGGATTGTTTAATTATTGTCTTCACATCTTCAATACTGAGAACATTTTACTCACAAAAATATTTAATAAGTATTTATCAAATTGAATTCAACCAATGTTGTGCCAATGAAAACTTAGCAAGACCACTCTATGTCTTAAATTCAGTGGTGAAAAACATAGTCACTCAAAGTAATGTTATTGAGTTCAAGTCCATGTGACTGGGAAATGTCAAAAACAAATCATCCTGCAATGCAAACATTCTTTAAGTGAGTAATCTAGTCAAGGCACATCGTTCTTTTTCTAAGCACGTAATTTTGTGTTGCTGTCCTTATTTTAAAATACTGTTTCTGACTAAGTGCTTAACATTGTGAGCAACTGTAGCAAAGAAAATCTCTGTGTTTGGTGAAACTCTTTCCATAAGAATTGTTACTCTCATCCAAAAGAATTGTTACTCTCATCTGAATGGAAAGCTTGCTTTCAAGTATGATGGATAAATAGACATTTACATAAATGCTCACATTTGAAAGAACTTATGTATTATGATCAGTCATATATTCCAAATGAAATATGTATGTATGTGTATATACATATTTATATTATATACAGGCACATGCACATATGTTGATCTATTTCTTTAAAATTAAATATGTGTCTATGTCAGCCTCAGTTTCTTCATTTATAAAATGGAAATAATATTACCTACTTCACAGATTGTTGTGAGGATCAAATGAAATTAAAAATTAAAGAAATTTGAAAACTTTAAAGTATTATATAAAATTAGTTATTAACAATTATTATTATATAAAACATATCTGATTGAAGAAACTATAGGATATATTTTAACAAGAATGCAGGTTTAGGATCAGGAAGCTCAATTTCAGAGTTTAGCTCTGAAATAGACTAGCTGTATGACTCCATACAAGTTAATTATTTTTTCTGAACTTAAATTTCTTCATAAGCTACATGGTTATAATAATAAAAAATAACTAGTATTTACATAACATTTGTAAAATTTGGAAAATGTTTTACATGTTATCTCATTTGGTCCTCAGAAAGCCCTATGAGTTAGTACTAGTACCCATTTTTTACAGATAGCAACACTGAGGGAGACAGAGGTTAAATGATTGACCCCCAAATCACAGTTTTACTAAGTGCCTGAGGCAGAATTTGAATTCAGGTCTCCCTGATTCAAAGTCCAGTATGCTCTATCCAATCCATCTTTTAGTTGTTTCTAATAATACTTGTGTTACCCAGCTTTCAGGGTGATTGTGGAGAAGATACTGTGTAAATTCCATCATGCTTTACAAATGCCAATTACTATCACTAGATTTGCATTTTCTAATTACTTATATTCTTGGTAACTACATCATCACTCATGGCTAATCCAGTGATATTTTTTTTTCCCTTCTAGGAATCATCCCCTCTCTAAATGATATCCTCCTCTCCAGTATCTCTCTAGTTTTGTATTTGTACCGAAGAGCTCAGTATGTTGCTATAAAATTTCTTTTGCCCATCATGTTTAAATCATTTTATAGCCCCAAATCAGAAACCATGCTATAATCTAATTACATGTTGCTCTTTAGCAGATCTGTGCTACAAAAAATGCTCCTCTTTAGCTGATAATAGAATGTGTGCAAGACCTGGTTATTAGCTTCATTTTTGGCATTCATCAAGCTTGTAGATTGCACTTAGAAAACTCTTCTTGAATCTTAATGAAATGTCTCTAAATCCTATCAGTTAACTTCAAACCACAAATAGAAAACTAAACTAGAAAACTCCTTAGGATTTTCCTGTTAGAAGTCCTGCATGGGTGATATAGGTAGGGTTGTGTTGGAATCAGCTCATACTGGCTAGCAAGATCAGAATGCAAAATTCGAGAGCGAGTGATTGCACCTTGTAAATCAGCAAATGTTACAAAATGAAACATGATATAATATTTTGTAGATTGGCTAGACTTAAAAAAGTCATAAAGAAAATGTTAATAAATACAGCATAAAGTATTAAAACTAGTGCTTCATAAACTAGTCATATAATAGATAACATTTCAAAGGAATGATCATAGAAGTGAAATTTACCTGGTTCTTTTTAAAAAACTATAATCTAGGGCATGCATGCATTATCAGAATTAGTAAGGAACTGGATTTGAATTACAGAATCAGTATAAAGGAAAGCAGCTAATCTTTCTCATTATTCACTTCAGAGTAAAATTTGAATTAGGCACGTTTGTTTTCTCCCCCTTATTGAAACTCATTAAAGAGGTATGCATACATGTGTGTTTGTGTGTGTGTGTATGTGTATATTCCTGGAGATCCAATTGTTTAATCTTTACCAGCACCCTCATTTGTATAGAGAAAAAAAGGCCCCAGAAGACTTCATTTTCAAAGTGTGTTCCACTATTAGTCTCTGTGCAAAGCATATTATTTTACTTTCCATATTTCAAAATGAAGTTGATAATCCCTGCCAAACGTATGGGGGAGTTGTTTGAATTAAACGACCCTTTTTTAATGTATGAAAAAATTTTGTGAATTGTTCAAATGTCTTCCACCCACCAAAAAGACACTTTTTTATATGACACCTTTCCATTATTTATTTTCCTCTTCATGTTCTGAAAGAAATGCTATTTTTATTCAATTTTCCATTACATGAATGCAAACCTTGTCAAAACCAAAACAAATCTTTGAAATCATTTAGTCAAATTGCCTCCCTTTATAGACAGAGGAATAGGAAACCATGAAAAGTTAAATAATTTCCTCAGTGGAAGATGAAATGAGAACATGTACTTTTAATTTTGTGTGTAAAGTCTAGCTGACAATAAAGTTCCATGGCCACTCTTTCTAGAGTATATAACTATCTGTATAGCCTTTCCTCCTTACTAGAGAGATTAAAGGGTACCTTGTATCAATGAGAAGTTGATTAGCCTGATGTGGTTGTCCCCCTGATAGACAGACAAACCATTTGTTGAAAGAACTAACCATTTGTTCCTAAAAACCACATTCTAAAACAAGAAAAGTTCCACTTTAAAATATATACTATTTTTCATCACTCAAACTTCATGTTATTCAGTTTCTAGTAGTTGTCTCTTCCATCACTTAAATTTTTTTTAGGAATCATTGCATGCCTACTTATTATCTGTAGTTCCTTTTATATTTTTAGTTGCATTAAAAAGAACTGTGTGTGTGTGTGTGTGTGTGTGTGTGTGTGTGTGTGTGTGTTAATCAACTCAGATCAAAAGATCATGATTTGTAGCTACTGCTGATGTTCAGGATTCATCTCAGTTCCTCATATATAGATTCATGGGCTTCTTTTAACAATTCAGTTCTTCATGATTTATATGCAGTGGCTAATGTTTCACAGGATGTCATGTATCTAAGACACATGAAATTTAAAACTTGAATTGTTCCTTAATTTTTAAAGCTTACCTCGTCCTCAATTTCTGTAATCTCAGATTACATTAGGACAAATCAACCACACTACATCTTAAAATGTTCATTTTTATTTATCTTCGAACTTAAGTACATTCACAGCATAATAGATTACAAATTACATCTCATAGGGAACTTATTTTATAAAAATTATAAGATGAAGAAAAAAAAACAACCTAAGACTCAATAACTCCAAAACATTTTCAAGTTCCAGTAATTACAATGACATGAATGTTCTGAGTCACAGAATTAACATACTTTCCATTTATAGCCACTTTTTTTTTTCTGGAACTTTTCAATGTTTACAAAATATCTGGGGAAATTGTTTTACTTTTTGACAAATCTTTTTAAAATAAAATACACATAATGAAACTAGATAAAATACTGTATTCATGTAAAAGTGATATTTTGTTCAGGCAAATTTAGATACTTTATTTTTTAAATATCATAATAAGTCATTGATATACTGTTGTACATATGGAATCTATTAATTAAGAAAAATGGTTGTCTAATGAATTAGATGCTTTGTGAGAGTGAATTTTTTTCAAAAATTTATTGTTTTCAAACTTTCTTTTCAGGCTAAAACATTTCATACATTAATCAAATATTTATATATGTGCAGTTCCCCAGATTTAGAGACTAAGAGGCCAAAATAGGATTTGAGTTGAATCCATATGCCAACTACTTCAGTGAAAATGAAAAACCTCATGAATCATCTGGATATTCTGGATATAAAAATCTTAGTCAAACCATTTAGAAACATCAGGATGATTGATTAATTTTTTTCACTTTTCACTTATATGCTTGATATAAAGTCATATAAACAAGTTTGAATTATGAGAGAGAGAGACAGAAAGCTAGACAAAAAGATGGACAGAGACAGGTAGAGAGTCACACAGAGAGAAGTTCTCTACCATTTGCCCTCCTTTCATTTTGTTCTGATTTATTTAGGTGTAAGTTTTAGTAACATGACATTTTTATTTATAGTTTACTTATAGGAGGTGGTGATGTTTTAATTCAATTCAAACATAGGACTACTGATAACTACAAATTTCAGTTCCAGTTTCCTTAGATCTTGCTTCATTTTCTACAGCTAAAGATTTCTATGAAGACATGGATTGTAGAAAATGTAAGCCATCTACAATACTTCGACACGAAGATTTGTAATGTCAGAGGCTGAGTCTGTTGTCCACATGCAGCTGACACCTGTGAGTACTCAGTAAGGGCTTAACTGACTGATAAATTCATTTGGAGTTTTGAGAGAGAAATACAGTATTCTATTTGCAAACCATCCTGTCTCTAAGTTTTTTTTTAAACTAGTACCTTTTAAAGTAGTCATAAATATATCATATGTTTTAAAGAAAAGATCATAAGGATAACATTTCTCAGGCTCTGTTTATAAAGTATGGTCTGTGACATGCATGTATTATCAAAATTCATATGGGCTGGAGTCAGATTACAGAATTAGCATAGAGGAATGCAGCTATTCTTTCTCATTGTTCACTTCTGAGTAAATCTGAGTTTAGGCATTAGTTCATTTTTTCCCCTTCTGGAAACTCTTTAAAGGGTTGTATGTCCCATTCTGAGTGTTCATATTGATTGGCAACCCAATCCCACATGCCTAATTCAGCTCCTTTAAATAGAGTATTATTTTCAGATCAACTTTATTCAACTCACTGATGTATCTGCTTGACAAGTCTTAACAGAACACAAGGAAGATGCAAGCCAGCCAGTCTTTACTGGTAACAATGTATTCATGACTTTAGGAACTGTTTCTGCTCAGGCTGCTTCTTGCTCCTGCCTGAGAAGAGGAGCACAGCTTTCCTGGGGTGTGCTATTTGAGCAAGAAAGTAATCTAACACTAAACGCAGGCGGGGTCAGAGTGATGTAACAGGAAGCTCTGATGTTTCCCTTCTGCTGCTGATCACTTACAATCTGACAACACTTCCAATTCCACTCAGAACAAGCCTTCTCTCCACAGTAGAGCAGTCTAACCTCTTCCATTAAGATCACCAGGCTCTGATAACTGGATTACACACAGCTTGCATGATCAAATTGCAAGTCTTTTGCTGTTTCCCCACCTTGCCTGAGGGGGAGAATCTCTTCTGCAGAATCTCAGAAAAACCAAATTGCATCTAAGACTATTTTACAAAAAAATTCCTCAGGAGCTGAGCTGGGTAAGTACATATTAAAGCATATCTAAGTATTGTAAATGGTAATGTCATTTGACTTGAGATTGTTTCGTGGACATTAGTTAGTGACATTGGGAGAAGATGGAAAAATTCTCATTTATTTGTGTATGTTAGATAAACTATAGAGTGCAACAGTAAGAGTAGGAATCTTGTTAACTACTAAATGTCCTATAATTTGGATTAGTATTCCAGATTTTTGTTTTTTTGTAAACAAGAAATAAAAGTTCAATGACTTGAAAAGAGCTCTTATGGGAACAGATCTTCAAAATTAGCTTTGGGCAATACAATATTTTCTCATAGCCCTAATATTAAGCAAGCTTTATTCTTTGCCAGCTGGAAGATATTAAAGCAATTGTTTCAGGGGAAAAAAAAGGTCTCTAAACTCTTTCAGCACAATTGGGACTCTTAGGAAAAGGAAGAATAAATGAAGAACTCTACCAGCTCTCTACTCCTGAGGTCTCTTACTCTCACTGACATTGTTATGGAACAATTAAGGGCAAAATCACTAGCTTTCCATTGATCACACTTGATTCTACTTGCAGCTCACCTCTACTCACATATCTTCTGAACTAATTGTAATATTATTATTATTATTTATTTTTCTTGCATTTTCAAACTAACCTCTCACAAAACTCCAGTAATTGCATTAGAATAGATTATAGAGTGGGATCCTAGTTGAAAAGTCATTATTGGAAGGATGAAAAATATACCAGAAGAAAATATAATTTAAGCTCTAAAGATATGTACATTTCAATTTTTAATGTCACTTCATAGCAAATACATTATTTCCTCCCATTGTGCTACTTACAGTCTGCTGACAATAGTTGCTCTGTGCATGTGTCTTGAAAGAAGCTGAGGGAAGTATAGGCACAGAGATTTCCAGAAAAATAAAAGAAAAATAAATAAAAGAGATGTACTATGGATTAATAAATATTTAAATAAGTATATATAGAATAACAGCTAGATCTATATGCACTGCTGGCTGTGGTGGAAATTATTTTTGAGTGAATTAATGATTCTTCAGGTAAGACAAATTATCTTAATGAAGTATTCATCTTAATGAAGTCAACAATTTAATACCTATGTAATTTGTAGGTAAAACTAAATAATCGATTGTTATTTATTTTTTATTTGTTTTGGGGAAATTGGACCCTAAAGTTGTCTTGGATTGATATTGATCTCTTTTGATCAAGAGAGAATTTGATTTCAATGAAATTGTGTTTCTGTTGTTTTTGCTTCCATTATGGGCATTTTGGACTTGATCACCCATAATTTTAACATTTTACAAAGGACTACTTTCTTATTCAGAGTATCTCCTTGGCAGTTTTGCCCTGGATATTTGATACCTCAGATGCTTTTAAATAACTTTTCACAAGAGTACAGTTAATGATTCTCTTGCTTTTAATTTATATATTACTTAGGAATAGTTCTTTGGCCATTACAGATACATAAATGTAGAAATGGCAGGAGAGGGGGATGTTTGTGTACATTTGAAAGCCTCTTGAAGCCTGGCATGGGAATTAGGAAAAGTATAGATGAAATCATAGATGGTTTTGTTTTGACTGTGCTTAGAATAGATGTTAAAATAATTTTATTTCTAATGATATTTAAAGATTATATCTCTCTTTGGAAAATTGTGTTTAATCAAATACTTCACATTACAATAATAAAATATGAAGACAAGGACAAAAAAGTGACAAATACCCAAATCATTGTGGAGGGTGGAGTATTTATCTAATATTTTCATTAAATATTTTAAATTGAAATGACATTTAAATTTAATATCTAAAATAACTGAACAAAAAGAACCAAGAAATACTGATCTTCTAGAACTAGAGATAGAAGCAATAATTAAAATAACTTGCAACTCCCTCTCCCCTTAATTTTTTTTATTTTAAAAATCAATAGCTTGCATGAATCTATTGATTGTATAGTGGGGTATTTATTTTAATTTCTTAAATACATTTGTTCCTTATGTTATTCCCCATTTAACTGCATGGGTTTATCATGTGTGCCTCGACTAAGTTTATACATGTACAATGAAATGGGAAAGTAAAGCAATGCAATAACAGTTTAAATCAAAATATACTTTCACCTGAAATATTTAACCTACCAAATAAAAATATATTATTGTGAAAATTGCTCAAATTTTCCTTCATTTTACAATGTATTTCTTGATTTGTGAAAAAAACTGGGATTTATTTACTCTGTTTCTCAACCATATTATCCTGTTCAGAAGTAATGATGCTAAGTAAAATATATAATATTAAAAACACATTATTTTGTACCCATTAAATGACTTGAATTAATTTTGAGGTAACAGAAAATGACATAAAATTGAATTGTAAACATGTAAATTCTAATCTATAATTTCCAAAAAAAAAATAATTCTTTGTTTAACTAAGATTTCTACTCCCAATATGATCATCTTTTCATCGTGTTTGCTTTGTAGTTTTTCCAACAGAAGATTCCTAAGCTTTTGTTAAAGTAGATTCAAGATTATCATTTTGTAATAATTTCATTTGAGCAAATACTAAATAAATAAATACTAAATACAAATATTAAAATTTGAAGAATTGCAACTTTATTTTCAGTGGAAATATTTTTCAGTGAAAAATAGAAATCTTTATAACACACATGCACATGCTTTTATACATGTATAAATATGATACATATACATAGAAATATACACACTTATATGTATATCTTATGTTACTATTATGTTATTTAGTAAAGAATTCCTTGATTACTTAACCACATTTAAAGTAAATAAATGAAAATTTAGGGTGTCCATTAGATTTTACTGTTACCAAAAAAAAGTGTCAAGGATAGAGAGTCATTTGGCCATAATTTGGTCTTTAAGTATGTTCTTAGGACTTAATTGGAAACTTCCCAAAAGTCACTTTAAAAGAAACAAAGTGGCATAGGCAAGCAATAAACTAAAAGATTGATTTCAAAATCAGGGTTTATTATTTAATTCATTTTGGCAAACTACATTTCTTCCTGGAAAATTTAGTGACCATTGTATAAGCATAAATGTACCTTAAGCAGCTTGCAAGAGAATTGGTGATACTTACTGAAAGTGTGCAGGCTTTTCATATATTAGCTAACAAAGACAAGCCAATAGCCTCCTGGTGTGTCCAAAATCTTGAATTTTATTTTTCACATTTTATCCACAATTTTCTAAAGATTTTAAGGTAAAAAAAATCCAGTTTCCTAGGAAATCGTTTTGAGAAAATGCAATTTGAAG
This sequence comes from Myrmecobius fasciatus, assembly GCA_023553655.1. Taxonomy (NCBI): domain Eukaryota; kingdom Metazoa; phylum Chordata; class Mammalia; order Dasyuromorphia; family Myrmecobiidae; genus Myrmecobius; species Myrmecobius fasciatus. Next base: position 214,522 of record JAJPUD010002133.1, read on the forward strand.
ATATTTGCAGACACTAGCTTTATCCTTTATCTAATCTTTGTTTAGAAAACCAAGAAACTCTCCTGCTAGTTAAAATAAACTGGTCCATTATAAATTGGTGTGAAAGCTTCTCTTAGTGACCAAAGGTGGTAGTAAGTTCTCTTCCTAATATTACAAAAAAAAACTTTCAGTGAATATTAAAAAGTGAAGAATTTGTGCAGTAAAATAAACTTTTCCTCAAATCTGGTATCAGCCTCTTTAAGGGATATATAATGTTTCTATTTTCCCAAAAATGCTCTCTTTGCTACCTTACTGTGTTCCTTGTCATTCCATACCATGAAGTAATTTTCTTCTTTCGTGCTATCTTCTGGGGTTCATATCTAAAAGCATTCTGCTGCACTTCAGAAAGCAAAAATCAACAGAAGAATATATATAATATAAATCTGAAGGGTAATTGACAAGGTATCCATATAATTTAAGTGAAAAAAATCTATGATTGCCCCCTTAATTGTGTTCTTAATGGTAATATTTAAGCTTATTTTATCCACATCCCCCCTTCCACACTCTGCATTTATTTGACTTCCTCTGTTTGAGCATGGGGTGATAATATGGTGGTGGTGGTGTATGTGATTTAATGTTTATTTAGGAAAGTAATTGAGATGAATCATAGGATTTGTTATAAGTAAAAATAAAATAGTCCTTTATGTCCTAGAAGACTGAAATGTTCATATTAATTACATCAATCTCTGTCTTGTAAACTTAAGTTTAAAAGAGGAAAAAATATTTTACAGTCTCCTACAATTATGATCCGAAATAGTTAATATAGATATATATACATAAAAATTTACATCTATACATATAATATCTAAATACAAAAAAGGTATATATATAATATATGGATTTGTTTTTGAAAGTCCCTATATAAATATTTATCTATAGATTTGATCTGTATTTATAAAAACATATAATGTTTAGAGATACGGTATCTCTGTGCTGCTAGAATGGTGAAAGTCATTAAAAAATCAATTTACATTCACTGTTCAGTCTGCATTTGTGCAAAACACTTAAGATTTTTTAAGGCATTCAGAAAATGCTTTTGTTTACTTTTTATAAAATTGCTGAAGTAATGATAATCATAAACAAAAAATAAGAAAGTGCTTTCTCTAACCTTAATGAAAACCTTTCTTTTAATATTGTTTGAGATATATGTAATATTGTTCATTACTATTATCAGCCCATATAATAGTTTTTAAGTAATTTTTACAATGTTGTCTTCTATAGTTTTAATTCTTAAGTGAACTTTTTAGAAAAATAAAGCTTAATTTTTTAAAGGACTAAGAGAGAAAATTTGGAGTCTTGATTACCTTTTTTTTTTTTTTTTTGCTCTTTTGCTGAGGCAAATGGGGTTAAGTGACTTGCCCAAGGTCACACAGGTAGGATGTGTTAAGTGTCTGAGGTCAAATTTGAACTCAGGTCTTCCTGACTTCAGGGCTGGTGCTTTATCCACTGGGCCACCTAGCTGCCCCTTGATTACCTTTTAAATGCTTTAGTAAAGACCATGCAATCTTCTATTCAGAAATTTACAAAATTAATCAAAGCTGTGTTTAGGCAAAATTTTGTTCACTTAGGAGAATTCATCCATGTTCTTAGAGAAAGCATATGTAATAACATGAAAAATATTCTAGGATCCATTTGAGGGAAAACTGTATCATGGTAAAGTGTTCTTTTTATGTGCCTGTTTTTATCCATCTATTTTATTTATCAGGTTGCCTTTATGGAAAGAGAATACATAAAGGACCAATATTTTCCACTTTTCTACAAGTGCTAAGAAGTGGTATCAGGGCAGGTGTATATACATCTAACCTTAAGTTTATGGGTCAGAGAATCTGATGGAATTATAAACGTGTTATAAAGATGTTATAAATATGTACATGAATTGGTTTCCTAAGGAATAGAAAGAGCAAATGTAGTTCTCAGAAGTATATGTCATTCCCGGAGAGGACTTTTTTTTTTTTAAATATATATTTGGGCATTTAGTATGCATACTTTAACTTCTGTTTCTATCATTTAAATACAAGTCAAATGCCTGACATAATCAAACAGTTTGTTCATATATTCCACAAAATTCTCTTAAGTGCTCATTTAAAGCTGGGTCTTCATTTGCTATACAAGGTAGAAAATCAACCTGAAATCCAGGTAATTCTGATCCTAATAAGGGACAATACTTCTCTCAACTTGATACACTACCTTTTAATATTTTTCATAGCAATTATCTTTGAATGTGAACTGCCTTTGCAGTTGGAGATCTTGCATTTTTATCAACCCCACCCCACCCCCTCCATCCCTTGTACCTAGTACAAGGCCTTACACATAGATGCATAATAAAAAGCTGTTAAATTGTTTTTTAGTTGAAGAGCAACACCGTCCATAATTAATCTTTCTAAAACCATTCTTCATAATCAATATAGTGCTCATCTTTTTCTGATGCTTCCCAATGTACTTCGTAATTAAAAGAAACATTCTGATAGATATTCAGTGTGAGAAGTGGAAAATTTACAAAGAAATTTAAAAACTGTCCAGTCCTTTTAAAAATGGAAGAACCATTCTTAACTGAAGGAAATGGGATAAAATAAATTGCCTCCTAGATATCACTTCTACAACCCATGTCAGAATCTATTCATTGGCAGTCTCTATAGCATTTTAAGCAATGCTATCAAAATCATTATCTTTTAAACATTATATTAGAAAAGTGATATTGAATTTTTCCTGGCTGCATTTCATCCAGGAAATTGTCACTTGGTAGGCTTATAAAAAGGATTTCTTTGAAGGTAATTTTATTTATTCATCTTGCCAGTGGTTAGGACAGAGGAATTGTCAGGATGATAGCTAGACTGATCTTTTTAAAGTTAGTGGTAGTCAGAGGATTCCCTTCTTCAGTGACATTTATTCATTTTTTTAAAAATTAAATTAATTAATTAATTAATTTATTTTGTTAAGTCCTTCTGTGATTGGAGAAGGTCAGGAAGGGACCTAGTGGACATGGGATCATTCTCTCAAACTCTTAGTATTCCTGGAGTCACTAAAGCCTATGAGAGATTCATCAGCTTTTCCCATGATTCTGTGAGTACTTTAGTTAGGAAATTTGAAATAATTCTATGTCATCTAGCTTTTGACCTACTCTCTAGAACTGCAAATATTTAATAGTTAACTTTGTCATTAATAAGTTTGTAGAAAAACTCAAAAATCTCTCCAAAGTCTTCAAGTATTGTTTTAAATTTATAACTTTTCTGACTTTTCTAATGGTGAGTAAAACATTTATTTTCATCAGGCAAGATTATTTAAGACCTAAATTGGTGTTAAATCAGAAATTAAAAACCTCAAGGAATTGCATGGAGCAATATGCTGGCAAGTATAGCTTTTTAATACTTTGAAAGAGTTAAAGGAAATTCCCTAGGTGTTTAACTTATGACTAAAAAGATCCAGTATGGGGAGATCCAAAGCATTTTATTTAGTGTGAATATAAAATGGAACTCATTGTGGCACAAATTTGTAAGGGACATTGTAGTTTTACAGCTGGGCAAACCGTTGTTTTAATGACAGATTGTTAACACCTCCTTTGAGCTCTATGATTAAGTAATATTTTGAAGTGCATTTTCTTTCCAGCAGTAAGTATTTGAGATAATGTGCTTGGAAAATAACCAGTTCTATAAAAGCAAGAAGATATTAGGTTAGAATATCACAATAAAGTTATAAGATCTCGGTATCTATAATTAAAATGATAATATTTGTTTTTAAACCAAAAACAATCTGCTTTTTATATTAGCTGGCTTACTTAGAGAAACAATGATACAATTGACTATCAATATTTGATTTTAGAAAGTAATTATTTTTTAAGGAATTGAAGTAATCTCAAAGTATATATATATATGTGTATATATGTATATATATACATATATATATATATATATCTATATATATCTTTCCCAATTTTATTCTGATCTTTTTTACATATCACTTAAGAACCTGATTACAGAAAATATAGTAATGGTTTTTAAAAGGAATATGTTCACATATGTATATTTATGCATTTGAATACACTTTATAAGCAGACAAAAGATTAAAAACAATTAGGTAGAAAACTCAGATAAAATATAAAGAGAGAAAATCTCAGTGGCTTGGAGATATTTGGGAGATCTCATAATACAGTACTCAGATTTCATTAGTTTTAGATGATAGAATATATAACTTGTTATTGTAATATGGTAGAGTATTTTCCTAGAAAATTGAAATATCCTTCTCAGATATGAGAATGATGATTCAGGTCAAGACCTTAAATGCTAATGAATTGTGTTACTTATTGATTTCATTTATGTCGCAAAAGAATGACTAGCATACTTGTAAAATAATGTACTATATTTGACTTTTAAAAAGAAGAACCTGGATTCCAGTTCAGATTGATATATAAAGTTAATTACTTCAAAGCAGTTTCTCAATAATGTTTTGGACAAATAAATTCATAGAATTCTGATTGATTCAGACCATTCAAAGATAAACTTGTCCGGTTCATGCATAGTATATTTCATGAACATATCAAAATACCATCATATCATCTTTTCAACAGTACTGCATTTCTAGTGCATACAATGTTCAAATATCATTTTCTATATTTATACCCATATAATATTTTCATATTGACCTTCACTATTGTATTAGTTTTTGTTTTCCTTATGTATGAGTAAATGTGTATGTATGTGTGTCTTTAATTATATATTTATTTCTTTGAATTTGTTTTAGAATAGCATTTTTAAATGCATAAAACTAAATATGTAGGGTTATAAGAGAAACCAATTATACTGAAATAATTTTGTTTTATTTTTACTATCCATATTCATGAAATCTACCCACAGATTCATTGGTTAAAAAAAATTCTGTTTCTGATTATCAGGAAGCACACACTTGCTGACTTTCAGGTTTTCCATCCCCCATTCATAATGATCCAATTTATGTATTCATATGGCTAGATATCCTGATTTATTAACAACCAGAATTGTTATTCAAATGTCCTTAACTAAAGTACAATATACCAAGCAATTAACAATACTTATTCATTTCAGAATTTAAATTAGACAGTTTTGATCTAATCTAAAGTTGAATGTTACCTATTACAAATTAAATTCTACTTTTTCTTATTCCAGGGCTGGCTGTCTAGTTAACCACAATCTTAGCCACAACCTAATGGAGTAGGCACTAAATGTATTTCCATTACGATTTTAGGGGAAACTAAAATTTAAAATAAGATAACAGATTTATTTGTTAGGACTAGTAAATGTAGGAGGTGGGATTTGAATACAAATTTCTCTTTATCTCAAATCCAGTGCTCTTTCTAATATACTACATTGCTTCAGTTCCTTTCATTTTTCTTTACCTGGCAAGGTTTCTTTTAATGAAGCATGAGAATAATTTAAACAGATCTCACTGAATAGCTAGCTAATTTCTACATAGCACCTTTATTGTTGACAAAGTTTGCCTGCCCGGTTTGTGTATATATGTGTGTGTGTGTGTGTGTGTGTGTGTGTGTGTGTGTGTGTGTGTGT